>VXAV01006183.1:296779-371060 GCA_013399715.1 Alectura lathami
AAAAAAAGGGAAGGGGGGGAAAGAGGGAAGAAAATGGCAAGCTCTTTCAGAGCTGGCTCTGCACAGCTTGAGGGACACATTCCTAGCTCCATATCTACTTACTTAGTTGGTCCCTGTACCTGAGCAGGTGGGTCCCTTCGGTTTAGAAGTGCGATGCAGCCAACCACTGATCCAAGTGTTGTGCAAATCTGAGTAGGCATCATCCTTTACTGATGAGGAAGCTGAGGCACAGGTAAGTGAAATGACTTGCTTTGGGTTGTGAACAGATAGCAGAAAAGAGTATTTGTCTCCTGAACTGCAAGTGGTTGCCTGCATGGTTGCACTGTTCTCCACATCATTATGCCCTGTAGCACTCACTCAGACAGATTTTGAGGTTCAGCAGCAAGGGTAAGTCTGTTAGGTTTTGGGATGGTATTTTTAATACACTTCTGTACTTCAGCATGGGAAAGTACAGTACTAGGTATCTCAGAATCTATATATAAGCTGCTTTTGCAAAGGTTAAGGAAATACTGTATCAAGGTTTTAAGGCAGAGAAAAGAAGTTGTCCACCCATTCTGAAACCTGAGCTTGAAAGTTTTCCCAATTTGTCTTTGCTTTAGCCTTTTTCCTATGTCAGTGGAGAACCATTTAAGTGTTTGTGAAATTTGTCTCCTTCTCTGTTACAATCTCTATGATCCTTAGCATTCTGAAGCGGTACTGTAGGAGCTGCATATTTAAAGGAAGCACCAAGGTGTCATTCAGTTGCCTGAACTGAGGTGGCTAATGCCATTTGACACAGCCTAGGGCAGGCTCTGCCTGCTGGTCCATAAGGGTGCAGACATCCCATAGTTGCTGAGACATCCCATAGATGCTGTCAGATCCAGCCTTGTGTACATGCTGTCAGGTGCCTGTATTTAGGCAACTAACTGAGCTCCCAGATTGACTGCAGAGCTAAATTTTTTTTTCTTTTTTTTTTTTTTTTTGGAAAGCAAACTTAGTGGTTGGAATGTAGTGTAACATGCTGACCACAAAGGTAAGGTGGTAGCTCACACCTGGGGGAAGAAGACCATTGGGCACCTTGGGATAATTTCAGATTCAGTTAGGTGCCCTACTCATTTGAAAGCTCTTAGAAGAGGAATGGGAGTGCATTTGTTCACTTTGCCTTGCATGAGGCCAGTCCTTGCGATGACTGGAGGCATCTGGAGCTTAAATTTGCCTGGCATGGCCTGGTGGGACGTTCTGCAAGCCCAAGTGCTGAGTGCTGGAGGGTGGTCCTGTGTACTCTTCTGGCACGTGTGCTGCAGGAGATCCCAGTGGTTTGGGCTCGAGTGGCCAGGAGTGAAATGAATATTTATGTTGGTAGTTATGAGATCATGAACTATTACACAGAAACAATTAATTAGCGACCTCCGTGCCTCTTCTGGCTTCATTGATCTCAGTAGATGGGGCTTGCAGAGATCTCGGTCACTCTCTGCACTATCAGCAGTGGAAATTATGGTTTCCCTTAACAGCGTGCAGGGTTATATTTTTCCCAGGAACTGTGATAGCCTGCTTAAGTACTGTGCTCCCTCTGCTATCAGCTGCTAACGCAGAGTTTATGGTTGTAACAGGCAAAATGACTTTGGAGGATTGTGCTGTAACCTGATAGTTTTTCCCCTACCCTCAGCGTTATAACATGATTTGGTCTTGCCTGTGGATGGAAGTAAATCATATTTTACCCTCGCTGCTAAATTGTATTATGGCCCTGACCTTTATAGGTGAGACAAAACTGCATTATAATGTGGTTATAGGACTGCTGTGTTGTACAGGGAAAACGTGGTTATCTGAGGGTCCCACGGGAGCATCCTAAACCAGAGGGTGATCAGGCGTTTGGATAACCAGGAATTCAGCCTTGCAGATGTGTTGAGCTGAATCAGAGCTCTGCTGCTGGGGCTGGGGGGCTACGTGAGTCCAGTAATAGGCAGTCAAACGTAAGGCAATAGTCACCGTGATCCTATGGAGTGGAGCATGCCCGCAGCTGCTGGGAGTCGTCGTGGCACTGAAGTGAAGCCATGACAGCTAACACCGTCTGGGATCTTCCTGTCTTCCCAGGCTGGCCCTGAAGTGTGGTCTTGTTCTAGCATGACTCCTTCTAAAAATAGGAATATTGGAAAAGGCAAGCCAGCAGGCACTGTGAGGTCCCATTAGATGGAAAGCTGGGGGTAAGCATCCTGCTAACAGTGACTGAGACAGCACATGGTTACAGTATATCAGTTGAAGTGCTGATTTGTGTGCTGTAGTTTCAGGCAGAGCAGTGAAAGAACTTCTTTTGAAGAACCCCTCTGTGAAGAAGAACATACTAGAAAGAATGCACCCTGCAAATGGAGGCTGTGGGTAACAGCTTGCCACTGGTTTTCCCTGAGGATCACAGCTGACCCTGGCACACCTCTGAGTGCCCAATTCTGTGGATCCCCTATGAAAGGATGATGACAGGTCCCTTCTTTGTGTCCCGTTAGTGACAGGTCCCTCATGGAGACCTCGTGTGGCTCTTGGTGCCACTGTGCAGCAGCTGACCTCCATGCTTCTCTGGGCAGCCTCGAAGACCCCACGCTGGTGGGAGCGTGGGTGGTGGCAGGGGCCTGGGCCTGCAAGCAGGGCCTTGCGGCCTCGTCCCCTGCGTTTGGGTGAAACCTTCTGACCAGACCCTGGCAATTCACAGCTAAGGATGACTCAACCTCAGCACTGCTTGCACCCCCTACTGGGGGACGAGGCCATGCTTCATGTAGTACGGCGCTGTGCAAGGTGCTCGGTGGGATGTTGCAATGATTGCTTGCCCAATGTTTCCAAGTTACTAAATGAAGTCTAACATTAATTGTAATGCTCATAGTGCCTTCTGGGGTAAGGGTTTGACAGCATGCAGACCTTACATTTCATACACTTTTGAAGAAAAACTATGCAAGGTGATGCTCTTGCCCATCCCTCTCCACTGTGACCGTCTCTGCATTTCTGCTCTGGTGTAATTGCTAATCATGGGAGCTGAGTGTACAAGTGGCTGAAGAGAGGGTTTCACAGGCCCACAAAGGAAGTGTATTTCATTTTTAGGGTAGGCTGAAAATTGGACTTTGGTATCCTGTTCTGGCTTTCCCCTTCATAACAAAGAGGGATGGAGGCATTTGCTAAAACCGAAGTTTAGTTTCTGGGGAGCCTTGGTAGGATGTAAGAAGACAGCAGATTCTTAGGCAGTATTTTTCGCAGATGTGAACAAGGGTACACTAGGTTACAGAGGATCCAGCTCTGTAAATCCATACAGCTTATGATTTGCTACATCGAGTGATTTCTGTTGCTTCAACTCGTAAGTCATAAATACTGCTGTGGTGTATGTATATATATTTGGTTCTAACATTTGAAGCCCAAAATACAAACTCATCTATCACTCAGAAACTATACCAGGCTGGCTACCATATGATTGAAATGTAAAATAGTATCATGTACTCAGAATACATTTCTTATGGACCAACTAGCTCCCCCATCATGTTATCTAACATTAGAGCCTGCCGTTGCGTGACTGTGATTTTGATATGATTTGAGCAGACATCAAAATTTATTATGTCAGAGTTGTTTAAAAAAAATGCTTTAAGCAAGCATAATTATTTACTGCTTTTCTGCAGACCGCATTAGTCTGCATATGATCATTAGCTGTAATTAAAAATAGCTTTTGATGGGTTTTATTAAGAAAAGACTGAATTTCATTTGGGCTTTTACTATCTTGTGTACATGACAGTCTTGACAACTGTATACCAATTGTTGCGTTGTTGTAACAGTCGCATCAGAAGAGACTGATCAATGGAAGACATAATAAACTAGGGCTATAATAATGTTTCTTATCAACGTTTTGCTTACTAAATATGACCTGGCTTGCAATTTATCTGGTAAATGTTTATATGAAGATGGAATTACACTTAGAGATTTGTATAATTTACTCCCTTTGCAGTTTTTTTTTTTTTTTTAATAGATTAACTTCTAAATTGTGTGCTGCTTGCTGTAAATAACAATGGTTAGTTTGGTTCAGGCGTAGGATGAAGGAACCAATAAACTGGAACAAGAACCCCATCAGATGAGCAGCACCATCATCCTTTACAGTTTACATTGGCAGTTAAATTTAAAGTTCTTCTGTTCCCACAGAGAGTTTGTCGTCTCTGGGTTTTCAGCAGAGAGTTGGTGTGTTCTTAGCGGTTCACTTTTAAGCTTGCCATTATCAGCAGTTTACTGGAGCAGCTGTACAACACACAATGTTCTTCTGCATAAGCATTTTGCAGGGAAGGTTACAGAATCATCTAGAGCCACTCATGAGGAAGCTAACCTAAGGCTAAAGTAGAAGAAGGACAGAAGTGTTTTTTTATTGATGATGCAGTAACCCATTGGGTTTAGAACTGTCTTCTGGTTGACTACTTGCTTTATGTGAAGCCCAAAAGACAAAATTCAGTGACCAAGCATAATGGTAATCTAGCAGTGGGAAAGATGAATAAAATAAGTGGGGTTTTTATACTTGAGCACTTCCGTTATCCTTGTTGGAGTTTTAGATAAGGAGCTTTGCACAATCTGAACAGGCGTCGATGTTGCAAGAAAGTATATGGAATTAGAACAGCGGATACATTTTTTTTGGAAAGGAGTCAACTTTTGTTACAGGTGTGAGCTTTGAAAAATATAAACAAGAAGCAGAGTCCATGCAACTGTACCATCAATTAAGTTAGTTTAATAGAATTTCAACTTGTTGTTAATAAAGCAAACATTTACTAATCTTATCTCATGTAAGCAGGAAGGAAGTTAAAGTGCATAGTAATGCACATTGCTGTCAGGAAAAGTGGTTTATAATATCATATGATATAATTTGCAGTGAAGCAAAACCAGCAAATGACTACGTGGGAGCACTCTTTATCGTCTTGATTTAACTTCTTCCCCTCCCTTCCCCCTTGCTAGCTTTGTTGTTGTTGTTCATTTCCCTAGTTTCGTGCATCCTTAGCATTTCCTGCCGTAATCTGCTTGGATATCAAGAGCCTGGCTGTGCAAAGATCACACTACCAGAGCACGGACAAGGAGAGGGATCAATGGTGTGAAATCCCTTTCCCTCAGTTTTTTCCTTTGCTCTCTCCCTGGGGCTGAGTCACTCTGAGGAGCGATCACCATCGCAGCTGAATTGTACTCCAAGGAATGCTCTGATATTGTAAGGACTGACAAATGATGGTCTGAGGAGGGAGGGAGGGCACTTGCTGAAAAAATCACGTATCTATCATTTTTAAAAGGGTGAAGATCAGCGATTGGTGACAAAACAAAGATGCGTTTTCCTGTCTCCCGTGGCGGATTTTCTGCCTTTTACACTCACATCTTCTTGTAGCACTCTCAATGCCACCAACATGAACAAGGCTCTTTGCTTTTAAGTGGAAACTAAGTCTTGACTAAATGTGGGTACCTAAGACCATGTTAGGATTCCTAAATAAGTGAACTTCCTGGAGCTGTTCCATGCTCGGCACTTTGCAGGTCAGCACGCTGATACTGAAATATGTCCCTTTGGGCTCCTGGTACAAATGACAGCCAAGTCTGAGGGAGGCGTTCGGAGCCACAGTTGCTGCAATGTCCCACTGCTGTTGTGTTGAAGAGAATGAATTGCTGATTAATTCTGTAGTTTTGCATGCAATACTGATTTCTGAAAACACTCCCCACCTTCTTTGTCTGGAAACGATCCCATAGTCTGCTGACATTTGAAAGAATATACAGCTTATCTGTTGTGAAGTCCACTGAAAAATAATTTACTATTCGCATGTTAAATATAGGGGCAGTGGGTCTTTTTATACTGCTGCAATAATTCTGTGAGGAAAATTTCAATGATGAAAATGAAAAAGTTAAAATAGTCATAATTTACAGCTTTAGTCTGCAGGGCAGCTGTTTTCTGCCTCTATCTGTATTCTAATAAGTCTTTTAAATGAAGAGATTTATGAGATTATTTTAATTTTGATGTCTTTTTAATGCTTCATGCATTTTAAATACAACCTTTTAATAGTTTTTGAGACTGAAGAATTTAATTTTATTTTATACTGCAGAAATAAATGTATTCTCAGGAGACTGCACCATTATTATGGCTTTTTTTTTTTTAATTTTAATTCAACATATCTGGCATGTACAACTATTGCACCAACCAGCAATGCTACACTTAGCATCAAATGCAAAACATTGTCAGAGTTTGAGGGCCAGTCTGTTTGCTGAAGCTGCTGCTGCAGCGAGGTACGGGTGCCATGTGCCAGCCCCAGCCAGCTGCACGCTCTTGTTGCTCAGGTTTTTTTTGACTTTTCTCTGCAAAGCCTTGCTGCTGACTGCAGGTCATGCCACCTCTGCACTGCCCAGAGTGGCTTTCCGCAGCTGGAGTCCCCACCAGTAGTCCTGAGTAGGACAGCTGTTGGCACATCTAACTGTTATGTATTGAAAATAAGTCTGTAACGGTGTTGTGGCATGTGCCCTTCAGGCTCAGTCAGTTCTGTTCCATGCAGAGAGGGGTGGGGGCCTGGCTCAGCTCCGTGCTGATCCTGTGCTTAGCTAACCTCCTGTTCTTTTCAGCTACCTGGGAAGCGTGAATGCAGCGCTTATGGCCGTTATTGGTGTACGGAATTGCACAAATGCCCTTAAGCAAGCCCTAACCGCTGTTCTCTCATCCTCCTAAAGTACTTCTGTTGAGATTTGGCAAGATCCAGTCTGTTGGCAGGGTCCAAGCTGCACATGAGGGATCACAGAAGAACTCTAAGTACCTTGAGAGAACAACCTCCAAATCATATTTTCTACCTTACCTTTAAGCAAAGCTTGAAACAGTCTTAAAGAAGTGATTGGGATATTCCCAAACACTGTGAGAATCTCATCAGTTTTAAAAATGTGTTTTATTGTTCAGGCATTGTGCATTCATTGCCTTTTGGGGAGTTTTTCATATATTGGTAGGTGGAAATTCTGGCTGAGCCAATAGAGGAAGAGCTTGTGGCTTCAGGGAGCAGTTCAGAGGTTGGGCATGGATACGTTTGTTGTGTCTTTATTAAGAAAGATACTGTAATATTGGTCCTATTGAATGCTGTAATATACACCAACAACTGCACAGGGGTTCATGTGGGAATTCCTAACTAATGTAGGCTTTTTTTTCTGGATTTGATATTCACATAGATTTTTTTTTTTTTTTTTTAGTAGCCTCTCAGCTGGATGAAACAGTAGTTAGCGGTTGTGTTACCTACAACAGATGACTACAATGAAGGGACCATTAGGTATCTAAATGGGTAGGAGTCCTCTTAAAAGAATGAGTTTTTACCTGTATTTATTTATAGCTCTTCTTCTGTTTTCTTTAATGATATATTGTTCTCTGAGGTGTAAAAGAGAGCATTCAGCATAGCAGCTTATTTGTTGAATGACACACAGCTGCTTTTGGGTGATGACACAAAACTGGAAGAAGTGGTGAACACACCAAAGGCTTTGCTGTCACCCAGAGGGATTTGACAGGCTGGAGAGATGCTATTCTAGGTGGTGTGCAGTGCTAGGACAAAAGGCAGTGGGCACAAACTGGAGCTCAGAAGGGTTTGTCTGGGCATCAGGAAGCACTTCATCGCTGTGCGGGTGACAGCACTGGCATTAGTTGTGGAGTCTCCTCCTGGGAGATCTCCAGAAGCCACCTGGGTGCCTGCCTCTGGGTACCCCTGCTGGAGCAGGGGTGGGACCAGATGGACCCAGAGGGCCCTGCCAGCCTCAGCCATCCTGTGAATATTTACTCTGGCTGTATAGGACAGGCATTTCAAAGACAGAGGTAAAGAGAAAATATTAATTGAATGCCTTAGACTATAATAATAATATTTTGGAAAGAAACATGATCACTGGAACTGGAATGTAAAGCCAAGAAGACAGTGAAAAAAGCAAAGCAAAGGTGTTGTTCAAGGGTAGAATTGGCTGAGAAGTTGTGAGATCCATTGGGATTTAATAAATAAAGCAACTCCATTGAGTTCAGGAAGTGCCCTGAACTGAAAACAGTTGAAAGCTCTCAGAGGAAGGGAAGAAAGGTCAGATATTATTCCTTTGGTCACTGTTGAAAACAATATTAGACAGACACTTGGCCTGAAGTAATAGACTGGCCTTACTTGCCATTCTTGTGGATAGTTCGGTCGCTGTAAGATGGCTGTTATGTTGTTAAGTCAATACTGTGCAAGGTTAGAGGAGTAAAGATCAGCAACGGAAATTCATGTTTGGATGAGTAAAATCTGAGAGAAAAATGAGTTTACTCTGTGGTCACGTTATAGGAACAGAAATTCTGCACGATGAGGTGCTAGCAGGAGCGGGACGTCGGGCTTTGCACGTGTCTGCCCCGTGACAGCAGTTATCTGGATCAATTAGTGCAAACAAATGCGCCAGTAATTTCCGCGTTGTTATCAGGAGATACAACCGCTAAGTCGCTCAGTGAACTGAACATCCATGTTTTGGTGCTAATTCCTCTGTTGTAGTATTCCAGGCTTCTGAGATTTCTATAATCTTAAAATATAAGGCATAGAAAAAGTAATCTGTTAATTATCAGAGAAGGAAAAAATAGGAAGTGAGCGAAAGCAGGCGAGAGCCAGTATCTGTCTTTCCAGCTGGTTCTACTTATTTTGAGCATTTCTGCCTTCATCTGCCTCGTGTTATTCAGGCTAAAGCAACAGTATTTGCAGTGCATGCATGTGAGATTTCAATGAGCCCACTTTAGGTTTGTAATTAAGAAATTAATTAAAATACTATACAGTTTACTGCACAGTCTATCAAGAGAAGGGCAGTTTACAAGATTTTCCACGTATGTGCTATAAATTTGATGCTACAGATATACAGAATCATATTCGCACCGACAGTAAAAGTTCTCCTCCTCCTGCAGAGGAGTATCACAAAAAATTACTGTGAAGGACTGGTTATAAAGTAATTGTCTCAGCAGAAATCTAACCAGCAAGAACAAAAATGTTAACTCTGAAAGACCAACATGGAATCTGCAGTTAGAGTAGGAACGAGTAAAGAGAGATGTGAAAACAACACAAAAAGAACTACCCCCCCGGCCCCGACTTCAGAATTTGCCTACACTTTTCTGAGGATACTGATGAACTTCTGGCAACCTTCTTGATGCCTGCTCTGTAGCAGGGTGTCAGAATTCAGAAGTACAGGTCTGAAAGCTGTACCATTACCAGATGCAGAGCCTAAATTTCAGACAGTCTGATTATGCTGGGCTACGTGGTGCAGCTTCCCACAATTTCACTGCCTACACTTCACTACCTTTACTGACACTACAAATGATGCAGCTTTTTGCAGATTTTAAGATGAGTCTGAGTTCATTTTCGGTGAAACTGTGGGTTTCCTACTCTCATACATTACCAGAAAAATAAAGGAGAAATTCTTGGAAGTAATACTCCTCATTAAAAAAGTGCCTCCTAATGCTTAAGATGAAGTTTTGGAAGACAATGTACCTACAGATAATGGCATGGAACTCTTCTTCCTACTGATAAAAGTAATAACAAATAGGGGAAAGAGGACATATAGAAAAGAAGTACATGATGCTGACCTGTGGATGGTGTTAGCAAAACCCTTCTCCATTCAGTGATGCAACAAAGGCTGTAGAAAAAGATAGAAAATAGTATTGGTAGGGAAATTTAATAAAAATAGACAAAATCCAGTATTTAAAGGAAGTTTCATCAGAACTTCATCAACATTGTTGAAGGTTTTGCAGATTTCTCAAGAAATGCCAAGCAATCAGTGTGAATCTGCATCACAGTAGCAGCACGTTCACGTTGGGCAGCGCTGGTTGGCACAGGCTCTCTTGGAGAGTGCACTGGAGAGAGCTGATAGATTGTTAGAGGAAGGGCACTGGTGCTAAAGTGAAATCTGCTATCTGCTTGCACACTGAATTACTGGTTGACTCTGTTTTGTTTTATTTGGCAATTATAGCAGTGTGCCATAGGGGGATAGGTCTTTACCTTCCCAGGAACACCATGATGCAACCAAGAACCCTGGGTAACTCCCAGAAAATGCCCCAAATAATATTTGGTTATTGTGCTGCTGATGCTACTGTTGCGTAAAATATCCAAAAAAAGCAAGGGAGGCTGCAACACTCTAAGGCAACTTGGCTACCTGCTGGAATATCTAAACTAGCTATCCAATATGTCTAAGAGGGGAATTGCGAGAGTTCTACATTCCAGTGGATACAGGAGCACAGCCAGATGCCACAGCTGGTTGTTTTATTTGATCTTTTTTTTTCTACTTGAACATTGAACTTTCACTGTTCCAGAGCCAGTATACTCACTCCTTGTACCACCATGGTTTCTACGGATATTAAGGGATACATGGAGAGAAATGATAAAATGTAAGATAGGATGTGTTAAATGAGACCAAATGAGACCTTACGAAGCGTTAGGAGGAAATGGGAGCTGTGTGGAATAACCTGTGTTTGTGTCTAGAGCTATTCCATAGGAGCAGGCATAGAAGGGGAGTTGGCTTGGGGACAGAATTTTGTTTCTCTTTTTTAAATGCTGCAGAACACTAGCTGCCTCAGTATCTTCATCAGCCCTCCAAACCAGGGGAGAACTAAGGAGGAGAGAGGTTATGGCTCACACGGCTGCTGGAGTGTGGTTCCTACTGGAACAGTGCCTTGATCACCGAAGGCTGGGTTATCTTCGTGTCTGAAATGAGTAAGGCAGCAAAGGGTAGAGCACGATGTGGTGTCTTTACCTTGCAAAGCTGCCTGGTTCAAGAAAAAGTTGTTGGGGTCTCTTCATTTTGCATCTCCTACCACGAATAAAGTCTCCCCTTTGGGTTGCCATGAACATTTTTTGGAGCTTCTGCAAAGCTGAACTTCTCCCAGGCAAATTAAATTCCATCCTAGGTGATGAAATATAAATGAGCATGTTAAGGGCTGGAAACTTGATAGCTATCTGTGAGACAGTTGAGGGGCCTTTAAGTATGACGCTCTCCACTACATTATGAGGCATATTTATTTCATGTGCATTTAATAATGCAGTGAAGATGATGCCTGGATCGCTGAAGTGCAATGAGGAATTACTAGTTTTCTGCAGCAAGGTAAAGGCACTATGTGTGATTGCCCCAGAGGATACACAAGATACAGAAAATGAAATAAATAAAAAGTGGCAGATGACTGGTTTCTGGGTATTGCAAGGTGAATTTACTAATTGCCAGTGTTTCACCAAGTCATGAATTACTCAGTCATTACCGTTGTTTCAATTGTATGACTTTCCTCTTAAATACAGATTCGTTAGGAAGGAATCAAATGTCACCAGGCAGTGAATTATGCAGAAACAAATTTATGCTTGTGAATGCTGAATTCCCATAATAAGTTATGACTTTAAAAGGACACTGTCAAGGTGTTTGTCATAGTTTCAGCATGACTTTCATCTTTGCTGTTGTATATGATAACCCCTTGTGTTCTGGGTAAGGAAGACTGTGGTATACCTTCTCTCTTTTTGTCTGATTACACATGAAATAAGTTTGGTTATTGTAGTTTCTTGTACCATATGTTTAAAAGTTCTAATATTTAAGTAAAATAGCATTAAAATATTTTGGTTTTAAATATGTGTGTTAGAACTGACTATGTATGTAACCAGGTATAAAACTGCCTTCTGGTCACCTTAGGGATGTACTGTCTTTGGGAAAGGGAATTTCACTGTGTCTGCCAGTCGCAGACACTTTCCTGCTGCAATCGTGGAGCTGCCTGGGTCATGTTGGGCCTGTCACAGGGAGTTTCACGCTCCAGTGCGCTCTGCAAAATGAGTCCTGTGCTCTGGGTTTCTACCTCACACTGCACGTTGGATCACGAACACGTTGTTTGAAATGGTTTAAAACTTAAACTAATGAAGAAAAACAACAAAGAAGCAGCTTGTGGTTCCGTGAACTGCCATGTGTGTGAAAATGCAGCCAGCCACTTTGGTTTCACGTCACTGTTACTTTGCTGTGGTGAGAGTAAAATAAAACTAGGAGTCTGAAATAAATTTCCTGGAGTAGCTTTGGCAGCCTGTTGGAACCATGAATGGGTAACAGTGTCTCCTTGGGGTATGGCATGGTAACATTGGGAGCTAGGTGCCCCTTCAGAATTCTATATTAGTGTTTGTGTTGTGTGCAGAAAATGGTGTCCTGTGCCTTGGCTGAGTGCTGTGGTGTGAGCTTTTTCTTTTTAATCATGGTACTGTTTTGATTGCTTAGAAGGCAATGTCATAAAAGGCAAGATTTCTGAAGCTTTTGATGCATTGACCAGGACCTTAAAAATGTAAGCCATATGTATATGTGAAGAAAAGAGTTCTTACCCAATTCCTTCTGCATCCGTTTAATTTCTGGACATACTCAAATACCATTATTTACGCTTTTTAGATGTCTGTAGACATTTTTACACCATCCCTAGTGCGTGCTTTAGCCCGTGTGTAGCTGAACAATGTGTGGTTAGCTCAATTTCATTTTCCCATTCTATTTCGTGTCCTAATGCAAGTGTTCTGATTGCTGTGCCGCGGTCGGGCCGGGAGGACCGCCTGCCCGTCTGCTGCCATCCGTCTCCACCCCTTGCACAAGACGTGTGCTATAAATCCCAGCTCCTCCGCACTGTGCCGGACCTCAGGTGGCCGCGGGGAGCCCCGGTGAATTGATGGGCTGCATGTTGTTGCCAGCACGCCCAGCGAGTCTCTGGGAACAGACAGATACTAAGGGCCGCGTTGGTGAAGGTGTGAGGCATCGAAGAACGCTCTGGGTACCTTGCAGGAGCTGAAAGCAAGGCCTTCTGCGTCCTACGGTGCCTGAATAGATAGTGCCTGTCTGCAAGCTGCTGCCTCCACATTTGTCATGGCCCCAGTCATGCCAGGGACGTGACACAGGAGGACCAGAGCGCCGTGGGGCTCACTCCTTAGCAGAGCTGGCTGGAGTTGGTGAGCTTGTGTATTGAAATCAGGGAGCACAGAGTGTCAGTGGGGTGGCCTGGTTTTGTAGGAAGTGTGGATAGCTTGGAGATTAATAGGGCTGAACTCTGGAAATATTACTTTAAAAGGGTTTTTTTTTGTGTGTGTGTGAGGGAGACATAAAACACGAAGGACGGCCCATAACATTAGGGGTTTTGCAAATGCACAGCAAGGCTTTCTGCACTGTCTCACCACGTCCTTTCCTTGGATCTTTCTCTGGTAGACTGAGTTACGTTCTCACTTGGCTTGCCACTGTGGTTGAGCAAGGCAAGCTGTTTTTCCGCAACTGTGTGTGGCGTTTCTCCAAGCTCATTTTGGGATGGGGAAATTCCATTTTCAGCTTGCAGTTCTTTCTCTGTGATCAGCTGAAAAATCAGTGAGAAAAGAGCCCATAGAAGAGCCCATGGAGAGTGACAGTGGTGCAGTCCATGCAGAAGTACCGTGATGCTCTCAGGGGAAGTGTCAATGAAGTTTACAAGAACGATGTTATAGGAACATGCGCCTTTTCAAGATGAAGTGCTTATAACGTTTTTAATGTAGCACTTTGTGCCTAAGCACAACTTTTTTGTTAAGTAAATTGCATTCTGAAATGCCGCGCAGACAGAACTTTGCAGTGCCGCAGCTGCCTGTGGAAAGGTGTGAAGAAATTGCTTACAGCAGTGCCTTCCTCGGCTTGGCTGCCTCTGTTAGAAATGTCTGCTGGTCTCGGCACTGCACAACAGTGGAGTGTGTTAGGGACAGCTGAACTGCCCTGTGGTGTGGGAAGCTGCTATAGTGGTTTCAAAATGGAATGTTTTGAAAGTGTGTTTAATCTTTGTTGTTTTGTTTGGTTTAAAGAAAGTGGATGCGTTTGAAGATTTTGCTAGTTGAACCTTAGTCTTATTTAAAAAAAAAAAAAAAAAAAAAAAAAACACAAACCCCAAACTTCAGCCAAGTTGTTTTTTTAAAATCATTGTTAGTCATCCCAGCGATTACGTGAGGAACACTGTAGGAGCATTTCACATCCCATCAGCCCTTGGCATCAGCATTACAGTGGGGATGAAGTATTAAAGCCCATGTACTCGTAAGGACAGACACGGCTAGATTGTTACATGGAAAGATCCTCTCAGTATTTGCTGTTGAATATGTCTTTACATTAGTTCAGCTCGTTTCTGAGACAACACACTGGAAGAAAACATAATTTGAATTAATTATTTGCACATATGGCATATGCCTGATGTCAGCTAATGCTGTATTAAGGATAGACATGCTGGGCACACATCAAATAATAGAGTAAATATTTGTATAGTTTATGATAAACTAGTTTCTGCTGCAGATCTTCATTCTTTGTGCCTCAGTAAACATTCCCATTGGGCTTATTTACTGTGATTCACACGGTGCAATATGTTAAGTGTTATAAAAAGTGTGTGTTTAAATCTGAATTCTACTACAAGGCCTCGCTGTGATTTCAGAACAATCGTCTCTAGTAACATTTCAAAATAATGCTAAAATCATTATGGCACCTTATTATTATATGGAATGTTTGATTAGCATTAATCACAAGGGTTCATTCTGTGTCAGAAATGCTTCTATAGAAGTTGCATTGTAATCTGAGTGTAATGAAACATACATTTATCTCAACATGTTTCAAAACGGTTTTGTCAAGTGGTTATTTCAGGAAAGAGCGTTAGACACAGATGCCCTTAGTCGTGCAGTAATAGGAGAGGGAAGGATTGTTCTTCTAGGAACAAGCTAGGATCCGGAACCCTGCATAAGAAACAAACCCTAACCTTAGCAAACGTGAAAAAGATGTAAGAACTGGTCCTCTGGTTTTAGAGGGTGAAGGAAGACATGGGCAGCTGCAGTCTTGTAGATGCTGCAGTCAGTCTGCATGTGCTCCTGAAGCCTGATGGGCCTGGAACGTGCTGAGGCTGCCACTGTCTCGCCTGGTACGGGTCAGACTTGTGTTTGAGATGCAGCATTACCCCATAAGGGGCAGCAGCTGTTTGTCTGGGATTTCCCAAGCTGCCAGATGTCCAGAATGACCCACACTTCAGCTATTGCTGAAGGCAGGTGTTGCTCCCTGGCATTGGTAGGCGCAGCAGACTTGCTCAGTGGGGCTGATGGGACGGGGCTGCGCATGCTCCCTGATCCCTCTGAGGGCGCTTCTGCGGCTCTGCCGAGGTGTGGCTCTATAGTGGCCCTACAGTGGTCAGCATGCCAGCCTTGGGTATCTTGGGAGGAAAGGAGCCTGGGGAGAGCTCTTGAGATCTGAGGGAGGGGAAACTTTGGCTGCACCATCAGTGAGTGGATGTGTGCATACCTTTCACCCTCCAGAAGGTCACGATACCCAGCGCGTGAATGTTTGTGTGTGTGTAAGCTCTGGTGTAACTATGCCTGCATTATTCTGTCTTATTTTTGTGTGCATATTTTCAAATGTATATTACCTTGAAAGATGTTTATCAGAAAATGCCACCTGGCAGGACACGTGTCTCCATGTGTCTTGATACTGAAGAAATGACAGCTTTCAATTTCTGGATGACCTGAAACAGAGCAGTAATAAATCCATACATATCCTTTACATACTAAGAGAAGAACAGGCAGTAGGAAGAGGCTTTAAAATAGGAATAACACCATAAGCCTGGCTGCAGACTTTGCAGTCCAGCCTTGTAAGCGATGTGACTCTCGAGAGAATACATGGCAGAGCTGAAGCCATAAAATGTATTGCACGATGGATGGATGTGGGCTTCCCCTTCTCCATTATCGCATCCCCCCTTTTCCCAGCTGACACTCGTAGTGAGTTAGCATCATTGCTATCATGTGTGCTGAAGAGCTCCCACACTCCCAAAGCCAGTAGCACCATTAGGCTTTCAGTTAGTGCAGCTAACAGAAGGTCCCTGATAAGTTGTTTGGCTTTTGCTTCAGAGGCAGGATAAGGAGAGGTTAGTGATAACTGCTGCTAGGTAGCATGTGCTGCAGCAGGAAGGAATTCTGCATGCAGGAGCCAGTTACGGTACTGTGGCAGGGTGGACTGTGACTTGTTCTGCCTTCTCAAGAGGAGGTTTCAAGCAAGGTTCACAGCACGTGTTTGGCAAGGCAGAGGTAGCTGTAAGCCACCTGAGCTTGGGAAGAAGTGGTCCCTGCTGCAGTCTGGACCGGACGGCTCCGCTCAACCTGCCGCTTCCAGGGGCGGAGGAAAGGAGGAAGCAGCTCACAGAGGGGCGGTGGGAGTAGGGAGGGAATGCTCACCTGGCTGCTAGTGGCTGGCCCAGGTTTGGGATAAGCAGAGAGCTGTGACTGCTGTGCCACACAGGAAAAAGCTCTCTCTGTTTTGGTTTGATCTTCAATGATTTTGAATATTTTCCATTTTTTTTTGATATTTAGCCATGGCTGGTGTAATCCTGTCAATTGTATTAGTTTCTATTGTTCATCCTTTATCTTGAAAATACATTTTTCCCCCCAGGTTTTGTTCAGAACCTCACCAAAAATCAAAAGAAAGTTCAGAAATGTACATTGTTACTTCAAGAATGCATAAAAAAATTAGGGGCTCAAAATAAAATTCCAGTAGGCAGTTTTGTACCTGGAGCCATTACACAGATAGCGGCATGGTAGCAGTGCTCTGGGTAGCCCTGGTTCTGTTGTGCTTCACAGCCAGCCGGGCACTGCAGCCCCTCAAGCCCATCTGCTTGTCTTGCTCGCTCATCAGCCACATCATGTGGCCTGCAGCACAGGAACCTAATCAGTGTGGAAAGGAATCAGGAGTTTGTTATTTAGGGGAAAATGGGGATTAAAATAAAAAAAAAAAATTGATTTTTTTTTTAAGTGTCATTGGGGACTGGCTTATAATAAGATCCTGCTGCATTAGACAGTCTTCACTTCGATTCTTGGCAGCTCTAGTTGGATTAGGAGTGTCTAGCATGCAACTGAAATCCGGAGATTGTGTGCCAGGTATTAAAGAGTGGCATAAACTAGTGGGAAGGGGGAAGGCTCTTTCTAATAAATGACTTGTTATTTTCTTCAGAATGCAGGAATACGTTTTGTTGATTGAGGACTGGATGTGTTTATGCATTTTCAGTTGAGATGAAATGATTCTCCTAACACATCAGAAATGCAGGCAATCAATTTGTATTAAAATATCACAAGTTAAGACTCTTCTTAACGTGCTGAATTACCTATTCTTGGCATTTTTTCAACTAGGACTTGAATTACAAAAAGTCCTTCTGGGTTGTTCTCAATGGGTATGTCTGGATTGGTTAGTCCTGGTTGGTACACACTGCTCCCAAAACACACGTTTGTGTCTACTGGGGGCTGTGATACAGTGTATGGTGTTACTCATTTTCACCTAGATTGTCAGGGGTTAGTAAGACCTAGTAATTTTTCACTCTGCTGCAGTGCTGGGTTCTCTTTATGTGCATGTCTAAACTGTTGCATACTGGTTTGCATCAGAGACAGCAGCAAAATCCAGCAGCAGAAGTGCAGACGCACAGCTGAGATGTCAGGATGCCAGTTCTGTGACCGAGCTGGTGACTGATTTGGCCTCAAGGATAAATTTGAGAGATTGAAGGCCATCTTTGCTTGATGCCTACTCTGATGGGTACTTTCTGCCATCCCAGGCTAACTGCCTTTCACCTGAAACGTGGGCAAGGGGTCTGAGGAGCATCTGCAACAAAGCCAGCCATTGCAGGAAGAAGAAATGCTTGTAGCTTATTTTAGGAACGGAGAGCAAGGTAGTGAGTATAACTGGCTGGCATAAAAAGGAACAGAAGCAAGATGTTATGGGCCTCTGCCTGAAGAACAAATGTGTGCTGGGTAACGGCAGAGCACTTTGCATGGAACAGTCACATGCAGGAGTGTTTTAGGGTGATTTCTGAATTTTGGAAGAAAAGGAGAAATGTAATCTTGTTGAAGTTTAGCAATTATGTACCGTAGTTAGTAATATAATTAAGTAAAATGAGACTGTATTTCTTGAAATGTGTCAGATAATTATGGTACATTTTGGTAATGACATGTAATAAAATTAATTAAACATATATTTCAAAGAATCAGGAAAATAATTTCTTGAAATGATTTATCCCATCCATAGGTCCGAAAGATCTGGTTTATTTTTCTTGTGCTTAGCCATAACCTTATAATCCAATCTTTTCTGCTTTTGAAGGCCTGACAGGTTTCCAATATTAGCTTTTGCCTTGGTATTAGTTCTTGGTCGGATTTTTTCTTGGGATTCTTTAGTCTTTGTAATAGTATTGGTCACCCAGTAAGAAAATCCTCTGTTCTCTCCTTAGATCATTGCTGAGAAAACAGATGCTACTGTTACGTTGTGCTGATTCTTGCTTCATTGCTGTGAAGTCATGCAGAGTGTTTGTGAAAAATGAAAAAGAAAAAGCAAACAAAAGGGAAACAAATACTGCCCAAGTGTAAGCTGGTGGGCTTCGAAATCGGAGGTGTTTTAATGTGTTTTACTGGCATTTGCCTGAAGCATCAAGCACACAAATGCTCTCCCTTGGTGTGGAGAGCTAAACTGACCTCCCTTTCAAGTGCGAACATTTTTTATAGTTAGTTCTCATCTCCATTACTGCTGCGAGGAAGTTCTGCTGCCACTGCAGATGATGACTATAAGAAGGGGAAGCAGTGTAAGGGAGCCCTATAAAATCATGCTTGTGATATTAATTTTCTCACCTCAGGCTTAATAATCATTTTATGGTCATTTCTGAAAAGTTTTTTAGCCATAATGTTTTATCTGACTTTATGGTCTCTTATGTTGTATTTAATCTGTGTAATTACAGAAGGATAATTAAATGTAATGCTACTTCTTAAGATTTTAACACTATTACTATTAATGTAACTAAAACAACCTTGTAAATTTTGGTGTCTACACAAAGCAAAATATTGGTGCAGTATATTTGATCAGCCATTAAGAGGGAAGTGGTGCCTTTTCGTTGGTACATTAGCACACATCCTAATTCCTTCGTTCGTTTGTGGCTGAAGAGACTTTTTAGCAGCATGAAATCAAATGAAATAGGCTCATTTTTCTTAGGATGTTTCAGATTTTTGAGGAACAGTGCAGGCCCTGATTTAGAAAACTACACAGGCGTATGTTTAAATCCGCTTTTCTGAAGTAGAGGTCTTGAGTGCTTGCGGTTTTGTTACAGGTCAACATGGCCAAACGGGCTGGCCTTGCTACTCGGTTCTGGTTTTGTACCTCTGGTCGAATCTTTTGGAAAGCAAGGCTCTGATCCGGTGCCAGTGGGGTGTCCTAGGCACTGGAAACTTCATAGGTATGCTTCCCTCTGCAGTTACATTGCTGGTAAAAGAGTAGTGTACAAAGGGCTGGTTAAGTCTTTTGAAAAGGCATGCACCATCTTCCGCGGTGACAGAGCCCCATCTTACTGTGCAGCTGGTTCGGTTATTTCACACTGGAAACAGCAGCCTGAACATTGCTTCCCATGGCAAGGCAGGCCTCTCACTTCTTCAGCCACGCTTTTCCTGTGTCCGGTGTGCTCCATGTTCATGTTTTTAAGTCAACATGAACATGCTCTGTAGGAGGAGGGGCGAAGGGTTAAAGGTGCATATGTGGAGAGATGTTTTAGTGCTGCTTAACCCCCCTTGCAGGGTTTGTAATTGTAATAAACATCTCAGCTTCCTCCATCCATTTTTTTCCCAGAGCACGTTCAGCTTGATACCAGTACAAAACTTGGCGCTGTGCTCGGAGCAGGCCAGGGCTGAGCGTGCTCAGCATGTAGCTCCCGTCCAGCTCAGAGCTGAGGCACGCTGAAGGCTGGCTGCCTCTGGCAAGAGCCTGGTGCCACATGCGGGCCACCTCCAGCAAGCTTCCAGAGCTGCCTCGCAAGGAAGGGAGCTCAGGACCCAGGCCGTGCCTCCACCAGTGGGGCTGAGGGGGCTCACCTTCTCTGCCTGTATTCTGCATATTGCAGATTGGCTGGTCAATGGGATGTAAAACTTCCCTCCTGTGTTCTCCCTCTGGCTGAAGAGTCCATTTTACAAACTATTTTCCATTTCATTTTCCCAAAGCAAGTGAGTTTCCAGTAGGGGAAATCGCGGGGAATGTGAGCACAGCCTTTGTATCGCCTGAATGTTACCTCTGCCCTACTTTGTGTGGTCGTGATAAGAAATACTTGTTGGATTTTTTGTTAGTATCAGTACTAAATGAAGCGTCCCAGTAGCACAGAGTGTCAGGGTAGTACAACGTTGATTTGAAAAGTACTGTAAGGGTGGGGAGGATGAAGGTTTTTGTGTAACTCATTGCATGAAATGCCTTTTGTTCTGCATATGCTTGCCAGAAGAGGAGATGCAGCATGATTCGGAAGGGCTCAGCTGTGTCCCAAGTGACTTTAAAGGAGGTGAGCCTCTGCTGCTCTCCTTTCACATCTAGGAATACTGCTTACACCATTTCTGTTCCCCATCGGAGATGCTGCTGCTTCCCTCCTGGTGCTGCTTCAGGGGTTAAGCTGGCCGTGGGAGCATCAGTAATCTTGGAAGAGGTGAACAGAGTCTGAAAAGTGCACAGTAATGCTCAAAGGTGGCTTTTAAGAAGTAAAGCAGCTGCCAAGAAAGCAGAAGTATCAATGCCTAATACTGGTACCCTGTCTTACAGCGGTCATTTACTATTCATAGCATCAAGTACACCTTTCTTTACTACCCTGCAGGTTGAAGTGAGATGTAGATGTTGTAACAGTGCTCTGCACAAAAGTACATTTCATTTGGCATCTCCATTTTTGTGGGATTAAGTCAGAGTTTATGGGGTGTATGTTCAGAATGCCTTGCATTTAGATTCAGAGTTCCTTGGCTAGCAAGCCAAGCTATTTTATTAAATAAAAATCATGAAACTGTTGGTTTTCCAAATGTACGGGTGTGTCTCTGGTTACTGCAGTGGTACACATGTGACTTAAGTATTGCTGCGTCTCTTCACATTTCAGTGAAGAGCAAGATGGCAGCTTCTCATGGATTACTGTTCTGGAAATGGAATGTCCACTTACGACTTAATTTGTTGCTTAGGAAGGCACCGGCATTGCACGTGTTGTTGGTAGACTCAGGAAGAAGGTATTGGATATCTCTGTGTGGAATTAGAAATTCATTGAGTGGAACGCGTGTCAGAAACTGTATTTCACATTTGGGATGTAAATTCTTGTAGCGTGTGCTGTTATTATAAACTGTATGGTGGGCAGAAACAAAGGCTGTTAGGTTGCTTCCCCTCCCCCCCTTCAGGTAATTAGTTTCTTAGAATATAAAGGATTTTTGGGGTTATATGTGTTTCTTTTACAGCACTTCAGGGAATTCCTTAAAAAAAAAAAAA
Source organism: Alectura lathami (assembly GCA_013399715.1). Classification (NCBI taxonomy): domain Eukaryota; kingdom Metazoa; phylum Chordata; class Aves; order Galliformes; family Megapodiidae; genus Alectura; species Alectura lathami. Next base: position 318,005 of record VXAV01006183.1, read on the forward strand.
AAAAAAAAAAAGGGCTAGCTCTTGAAATAAGTGATTTTAAAGTACCAGGTAATTCTTGAATATTTGAATTATTGCACCCTTGCTAAGGACTGCAACGAGGAAGCTGCTTTAATTATAAATACAAGGGACAAGGGCTGATAGGTAAGATGAGTTTCTGCTCAGCAAGGAGCTTAGCCCAGCCTTGACTTTCAGCAGAACCCTGCAGCCACTTCTCATTTCCACCAGTGTGACTAGTGTTAGTGATATGCTTTGTTTTTCAGTGAGAGGATGGCAGGAGCGCTGGAAAGCTACAGCAATTCGTTAGTATGGGTTTGCGTTCTGGAAGCTTTTTGGTGGTGAAGTCCATTAAAAAACAATTAAGATCCAATGCACTGTGGTAATTTCATTCTCCAGAGGCTTCATGAGAGTGGGACTACCATTATGAGTTACTGGTGGCATTCCTATGCTGGCACCCCAACCCTCGTAGCTACAACCCGTTTTTTTCTCTTTGCTTGCCTGGCTGTCTCTAATTGTGGTAACTTCTCATCTGAGCTGAGTGGTTAAATACATTTCAGAATAGACAGCATTGTGGTACACCTCTTCTCTGAAAAATCTAATACAAGAGAGCAGAGAGTAGTAACTCTGGGTACTGGATTCAAGGAAGGAAAGTAGCTGTCCTTGTAGGCCAGGGAGACTTCTCTGGACAGCTCTGTACTCTGCGTCAGCTTAAGCACCCTTGCGTCTGGCATGGTCCCTCCCCACCCTGTGCCCCTGGTGCTTAAGGCCGCTCTGTTTTCAAGGTGTGTGTATTCTCAGGTGCAGCTTCAGGCTCGAGATTTCATTCTTTCTACTTACAATGAGTACTGGAGAAGACACGGTGGGTCTTCCTATGGGTTTCTTCCAGCCAGCCCGATCTCTTATCTCTTTTAAATCAACTGTATTTATCTTCATCTGTCTTGCAGACAAAAGCTGGCTTTTTGTCCTAAACTCTTCCTCTTTTCTTGCCCAGTCATTCTGTAGATTTTTTTCTTAGTGCTTTTCAGAAGCAGCTCACCTGCCTTTTCAGTATGAGCTGATCACTGCCCAAAACAAGTTGGTATAATGATCCAGACTCTTCCTGTAAACATTACTTTCTTTGAGCTACTGGGTAGTGTTTGTTTTCCTTCCCTCTTCCAACGCATCATTGATATTCCAGGTATCACTTTGATACCTGGAAACTGTTCTCAGGCCCAACTCTGTGCCCTGTGACGACCATGAAGACCCGGCTGCTGCTCTGTAGTCTCTCACCCACTGTGCTGCCTGCTTGGCAGGTGTCCTGCTGCCCTACGGGACTGCTTGCCTCTCAAATTTCCTGCGTCTGGGGGAGGCACTACCAGTGCATGCAAAGGACAATTCCTTGGATGACGTGGGTTTGTAATGGCCTGGAAGGTGAAAGGGTTGTGATAGGTGGATGCAGAGTCATGTAGAATCACAGGGTTGGAGGGGTCCTTAAAGATGATCTAGTTCCTCCTTAGTAGGAGATCAGGTTTCCCAGGGCCCCATCCAAACTGGCTTTGAACACCTCCAGAGATGGGGCATCCTAAGCTTCTCTGGGCAGCCTGTGCCAGTGCCTCACCACACTGAGTAAAAAATTTCTTCCTAACATCTAAACTATATCTCCCTTCTTCTAGTTTAAAGCTGGTCCTTTGTCCTGTCGCTATCAGCCCATGTGAAAAATCTCTCTCCCTCCTGTTTATAAGCTTCCTTTAGGTACTGGAAGGCTGCAATGAGGTCTCTCTGGAGCCTTCTCTTCTCCAGGCTGAACAACCCCCAGCTCTCTCAGCCTGTCCCTGTAGGTTGCCATGGGCCCACTTTTCCAGCCTGTCCAGGTCCCTCTGGATGGCATCCCTTCCGTCTGTTGTATCAACTGCACCGCTCCACTTGGTGTCATCAGCAGTGCTGCTGAGGGTGCCCTTGGTTCCATCGTCTATGTCATTGATAAAGATGTTGAAGAGCACTGGTTCCAAGACAGACCCTTGGGGTCACTGACCCCCAACCTGAATGAGGAGCCACTGACAACAACTCTTTGGCTGCAACCATCCAGGCAGTTCTTTATCCAACGAACCATTCACCCTTCAGATCCACATCCCTCCAATTTATCAATTTCTCTACATAGTGAAACAGATTTTTTTTTTTCCAGAAAGTGGGAGCATGTTTTTACTGTGCCGTCTTTACTGGCCCATTTACCACTAGAAGAAGAAAGAACTGGAGATTAGAAGCTATTCTGGTAAATTAGCCGTAGCTTCTTACATGTGATCAGTCACTAAGACATTTTTGCATGAGAACCTTGAGTTGACAAATTGTGACTCTTAGCACCAGGTGGCTAAGAGCTTTCCTACAGAAATAGGTGAGCATGAAGTAAAATCTACTTGTGAATTCTTATTTTAGTTAATGGGAGCTGACGTCTTCTGCCATCAGCTGTAATTCAGGTAAATAATACTCTTTGTGACAGAAGAAATTAAGGTATACTGTACAGCACACGGCCTCAACACAAATTCATGTTTTTCAGCATCCTAAATTATGTAAGCAGTGTATTTAATCATTTTTTTTTAAGGCAGATTATGTCAATGTATATTTTTTTGAGATGTCTATACTTTTCGTTATGCAGTTTTTCATACCTCACCAGCATTCCATAGGGCATCTTTTGATAGAGACAGCTGGAAAGAAGTTCCAAGTTTCTCAGTTTGTGATTGATTTGGGAAGTTCTTGTGTACTCAGCAGTTTTGAATGTCAGGTGTCTCAATAAGGCATTGGAAGACTGTTTTTAGATAACTATGTTTTGGAAATCTTGCTTGTTATCTTCTTCCGTAATAAAACGTGGTCAATTTAATCTGTTCTGCATAATTCCCTATCATGATACTGCCTCTTGTGCATAAAGAATTAACTCAAATGTCTGAGGTCATTTATATCTTCTGCTGTACAGAGCAAATGACAAAATGACCAGTACCCAGGACTGGGGACAAGTCTTACAAAGTTTTACTAGCCATGTATGATGTTAGGGGACCTCAGCCAAGGTGCTGAAAACAGCTTGCTGCTCTGCAGAAGCAGCCTGGGCTGCAGGAGGCAGTGTCCACAGGAGCCGTGCACCTGGCCAGAGCCTTTGCTCAGGAGGGGCCGGGAGAGCAGTCGCTGGAGCAGCCCGCTTAATGAAACCCTTGGGCAGTTCAGGGCCTGGTGCCTTTTGTTCCTCCTCTTCTGCCTGCAGAATGAGACCACTAGGATTTATTTGTCTGCTTCACAGGGATGCTGGGGACAGTAAGGAATGACTGTGATGTGTTTTGAAGCTAGGCTGCACAGCGGAGTGATGCTCCTACGAATGATATCTTCTGCTTCATTTTTCATGATAGCCAATTAATGTATCAAAAGAGTATAACTTTCAGAATCATGTTGGTTGATAGAAATGCACAGAATATTTATCTTTAAGATGTAATGAAGAAAAGTAACAGATGAATATGGCAAAAAACATTTTGAAGAGAAGATTGAGTGAGTGTTCATCTTCCCAAATTAATCAACAGCTTCCTTAAGATGGAAGATTTGACTATTTCGCTTGTCATAGCTAAGATAGCAGCCAAGCTTCAACATCTAGAAGTTTTTTTTTAATTAATTTTCTCCCACACTTTCAACTGGAGGAAGATGTATTAATTTGTGGCATTAGCAGTATGTGAAGCAACCTCTGTATATATCTGTACGAGGCTTAACCAAGCGCGGCAGGCGGGCTTTCAGGTGGACCGTATTTTTCTTCTTTTACTCTTTCTACTTGGGTAGGTGGACCTGAAGTGGTTACAGATCTGCAGACAAACAGAACTGTACAACCCTGAACAAGCCTTTACAACTCAGCAGTATAAAAAAAGATTGTTAATGCTATTGTCAGCTCTGTATCTTCTAATGCCAATTTTAGAAAGGCAGTGTGGAAACAAATAATCTTAATTGAGCCCCTTGGCAGAGGTAATTGTGATTTAAATTTCTTCTTTTCTCTGCTGTATCTGGCAGAAATCTGTTTTATTTTTGTATGAGTACCACTTAGTAAAACCCACTAGATTGTTGATTAACCCTGTATGATGATTTTTGATATTTTTCTTCGAATAAAGACGTTGACTAGATGACACAGAAGAGCTTAGCTATACATTAGAATGTTATCCATTTACTTAACCCTTAAAAATTTCAGAAGAATTAAGGAAGTGGTTAGCTTAGAAGTTTTCAAAATAAGGCATTTCCATCTTTCGATACTGGAGTGATTTTTTGGTTTTGATATAGTTTTCTGGTAGTTGATTAAAATTGAAGTGCAGTACTTGAGACCAATCAGTCTGTTTAATTCTCAGTGTAAAGATTATGTTGTTTCTTTTCATTAATTTCATGTGACCTTTTCATTCTCAGAATAGTTTGAATAATGTTTCTGTTTTAACCTGAAAAAAATGTTATTACTGATGAAATTTTTTTGTTACTGTTATTTTTTGTTAACTAACTGAAAAATCTGTTACCTATCTCAATTGTTTAAATCTGCTATACTTAGAGAATTGTGGGAACTTTGTTCTTTAACAAGGAAATAAATATACCTGAATTTCATCTTCCATGAACTGTAGAATCCTTTCAGCTCGGTTTTGCAGTTGAGTCAGATGACAGGCACAAAGCAGGTACAAGATTTTTTAAGTGTCATTCTCATGATCAGTACGCATAAATGTATATGTATGGGTATATCTATCATCTTTGTGTGCTTGTGCATGTAATTTATTTATTCAGAAGTAGTTCAGTTTGTACTTGGATTGTTAAGAACTTCAAACTTGAGATGTTCTGGGTTCAGTAATTTTAATATAAATTACTCCTAGTTTGTAATTAGCTCTAGATTTCCATTGGGAGAGGAATAGTATCACCTGCTGAGAAAACTCACCTGGGGTTATACATACCAGAGGAGTCAAACATCTGAGTTCATCATTACAGAGTGATGCTTTGTACTGGAGGACAGACTCAAAAAGAGCAGTAGGTTTACAAGTCAAATCCAAGTGACCTTTTTAGTTCTGTCAGTTTCCAAGTCTCTGCTTAAAACTGGAGATGATACCAGTTTGATTGCGTTGGTTCCCATTTTCGTCCTGTTCATTGGTCTCTCATGTTCTCGCATTGGCATTGGTTTTGTCATTCTACTGATTGCCAGCTGAGAATGTCCTTCCCTCCAGCAGGTATTCTTACATTTAGAAATTGTATGTCACTGATGTCAAATCTTGGATCTCAAGCTGGATTCATCTGCAGAGTGATCTCTGTGGCCCTTGTGATACTTTTCAATATTTAGTTTCATTGAAAAACAGCAACACACTAACAACAAAGAAGATGTTTAGATCTCATGCTGGCTGAGAAAACATCCAGTGAGCGGATTGCAGCATGGTTGAATTTAACCTGCCAAGGTACTGGGATAGTAACTCCAGAAGTAAGAAATATCACCCATTGAAGAAAAGTGTTTTAGGAGTATTTGCTCCAGGATTTTCCTAGGGACCATTAGGCTGATGGGCTTGTGTTCCCCAGGTTGCTCTGTTGCCCTATTCTGAAGACAGGTGCAAGATTTGCCTTCCTGCAAATCCTTCCGGTTCCTGGCCTGCTCTCCAAGACCTTTCACAGGTGACAGAGTGTGCTTACAAGGGCAGCAGCCAGCACTGGCCGAGTTCTCTCCAGATCTGTGGCTTGATCCTCATCTACTGCTGGTCATCTGCTCCTCAGACCCTGCCTGTCAGCACTGAGACCCCGGGGGGCGTGGTTGAAGAAAAAAGGCACGGAGTACCTCAGCCTTAGCTGTGTCCGGTGTTGCTAGATCAGCTGCCCAGGGTTTGGACTTCCTGCGCTAGAATGACCAGTGTTTCAGAAAGACCCGCTTTGGACTTGTATGCCCCTGCTACTGTGTTCTCTGAAACCTAGATGATTTATTTTAAATGTTCTGATTAAAGGAATGGGCACTGTCATAAGAGCAAAGGCCAAAGCTGGCCTGGCCTGGCATCCTGCTTCTGTTGGGTATTCTGTGCTGCTTCAGAGGAGAGAGACTGGCACAAACAGTTATGGAATAATCTGTGAGGAAACTTTCTATTTCTACTGCTTTTGTTAGGGACTGTCTTCTCCTGTGAAGCAGGGGGATTCTTATCCTAGATGTCCTTTGGACTATTTTTTCATGTCCTACTTGACAGAGGTAATGTATTCAAGGGGAGCATATGCCATTAATTTACAGTGATGGCAATATAAATGGCAGTATATTAATATTTTTCATATTCTGTATTCCCTTCTCAATACGTTGTAACATCCTGTTCACTTTTTTGACCCCTCATGTGTATTGCGTGAACATCTTCATTGAAGTGCCCGTGATGAATCTTGCATCTTTTTTTTCCTGAGAGGTTATAACTAATTCAGAATCCATCAGTATGTACAAGTGGCTTTAAATTTGTTCCTTCTAGTGTACCCTACTCTGCACTTTTTCCACACTGAATTTCATCTGCTGTCAGGTTGTCCAATTACCTAGTTTTTTAAAGGTCCGTCTGGAGTTCCTCTCAATCCTTTGTAGTCTTGTCTACCCTAAATAGCTCTCTGTAGTCAGCGAATTTCACGTCCTTATTGCTTACAGCATGTCAGCTTTCAGTTATTAGTAAATATGAATAACTGTGCCATTCAGAGTATTGATCTCTGGACATGCTTTCTAGCGTAGAACGCTAGTTATTTGGTGCTCCTTGTTTCTAGTTCTAATCCTTTAGTTAGTCTGTTAGTTCACAGCAAGAACGCACCTGCAAAATGCGTGGGCCGCACTGAATATTCACAGGAAGAAATGTGAGGTTTGGGGGCTGGCCTCCCAAGGTGTCCTCTGTAGTCAGGGAAGTGAAGTGGCCCTTGAGACAAGAATGTAATCTTAGGTTTTCTGAGTTCCCTAGGAAGCCTTCACTACCTTCTCCTCTCCCCCCTAAGAATATTTAGCCTTCATTTCTAAGTTTTCTGAGTAAATTCAGACCAAGAAGCTTCTGGAAAGTCTGTATTATGTTCCTTCACCCCATTTTCTTCATGCAGATTGTTATGGACAGGTTCTCGTTTGTCCCTGATGGAACAAGGCAGCACTTTTCTTGAGGAATTCTGTTACACTTCAATATGTGTTTTATGTAAGTAGTACCTCTAACTATGGATTCTGCACAACTTCTCACCTTCATCCTTGAGGCTGGAAACAGAACTATGCATTTGTATTAGTAGCTTTGTTCTCTTGATCCTTGCTTATTTCAGAACTTGGATCAGTGTTTTACAGCCCACCTTTGGGGCTGGAAACTGTTGAGCATACGATGCTGCTTAGAAAACATTTATTATGAAGGCTTGACAGGGGAAGGTTTTGTATGCAAAAGGTTTATGTTGGGTCAAGGTTATACTGGAAAAGTAATTGGAAGTGAGATCTGTTGAGAGTAACAAAATAGGAAAAGTGCATCAAGAACAGGAAATCTCATCAGCTGAAAGAGAGGAGGTGGGGGTGGACTTTGGAGGGGAGAGGTATGGTGTGCTTGCCGTTTTCTGGCTTCCCTGAAGGTCGAGTGAAGACGACCCAGGTGAGGACAGATAAGACCAACCCTTGATTCTGAATGAATACAACCATGCTTATGTTCTCAGAAATGATTCTGCATAAAGTTTGTTTTTATAGTTGTATACAGAACATATAATAGAACATTCAAAATAGGATATTCCTTTCCTGCTTGATGATCAAATACCATCTCTTTGACCTAAGAAAGTCATGTGAAGGCAGAAGTGCTATAAATGGGGTCAGATTTGCAAAAGTGTTTGAAACTGAGGAAAGTCAGTTGTTCTGAAAAGAATGGAGAGTTGAAGTTGTACAATTTCTTTGTTCTTAACCATCCTGTCTCTGACAGCACCAGTCTGATGGAGAGTTGCCCATTCCAAGTATTATTAATTGTGATGGACAATAGTTCTAGGAAAGATTTTAGATTCCTGGCAGTTTGCTTTGTTTAACTCAACTACTGATATTCAGGTGGCCTAATAGGCACTTCTAATAGAATCATAGAATTGCTTGAATTGGAAGGGACCTTTAAAGGCCATCCAGTCCAGCTCCCCTGCAGTGAACAGGGACACCTACAGCTGGATCAGGCTGCTCAGAGCCCTGTCCAGCCTGACCTTGAAGGTCTCCAGGGACGGGGCTTCCACCACCTCCCTGGGCAACCTGTTCCAGTGCTTCACCACCCTTACTGTAAACAACTTTTTCCTTATATCCTTGTGAAATCTCCTCTCTCTCAGTTTGAAACCATTTCCCCATGTCCTATCACAACAGACCCTGCTGAAGAGTCTGTCCCCTTCTTTCATGTAACCCCCCTTTAGATATTGAAAGGCTGCCATCAGGTCTCCCCGGAGCCTTCTCTACTCCAGGCTGAACAGCGCCAACTCTCTCAGCCTGTCCTCACAGGGGAGGTGTTCCATCCCTTGGATCATTTTTGTGGCCCTCCTCTGGATGCGCTCCAACAGGTCCATGTCCCTCCTGTCCTGAGGCCTCCCCATCTGGACGCAGCACTCCAGGTGGGGTCTCACCAGTGACCTTAGCTCCTACTGTAGGCTGTACTTCTGGAATCTCTTACTTGTATGGTGTTTTGGCTGTTCGGGGACTTTCTTTGACCTCATAATTCCTTTTTAATACTTTACGTTATGAAATGTTCTGTTTTTTTTTTTTCTTTTTTTCTTGTGTACTGGCTTCTCGTGCTGAGTCTTCTGCTCTGCATCAGTGCAGGCTTCACTCGGGCCAGGACTCTTGTGCAGGTAAAACAGGATTGTTATTTCCAAAAGCTAATAAAAAGATTTGCACAGAATCTCAGAAATAGATCCTAGTTTTAGATTTCTTCATTTCCTGTCACTATGCTGCTGGTCCCCTGAATGAGAACATGCTCTGGGATCCACCAAGCAAAATCTTGTATTTCTGAAGTGTCTGACATAGCCTACATGTATTTGTGTCTAGATATGAGGACAGAGGGGGGCTCTTTCTTTCTGAAAAGCTTCCCTACTGCTTGCCTTAAGCTCTCAAAGTGTAATCACCCTGATAAAACACATGGCTTTTTACATGGCTGTTACGTCCTGATGAACTCCAGCTGCTTCTTGGTCTTCTGATAAAATGTACAGACTAGGGAAGCTGATGGTCCATAGTTCAGTTGGGCAGTGTGAGCCTTCAGTTCACAAACCAGCAGTGTATCAGCAGACCAATTTCATAATTCAGCTTCTTTCCCTGCCCCTTTTTCCTAACCGTCGGTGCTATACAATGATATTTATTAGGTCAGATGATGTACTTTGCTCTAAAACATTCATATGGTGAAAAATGAACAATTGTGATTAAAATTGATTTTTTCCCTTTGGGAAGTTAGAATCAAAAATGGTTACCTGCTCATTTATGAAACAGATTTATTCTGTTGACATGAAGGCTTGTTTGAAATGTAATTGAATTTCTGTTACCTAATGGAAAGTGACAGTTAACAGTATTTATTTTCCATTTGTGTCTCAGTAGATAACATACCACAATTTTGATTTGTAGTTAGCTTTGGAATCTGAGATTGTTCTATCTCTGTAATTGAAAAGATGGGAGCGTGATGGCCTAATACAATCCTCTTTTTCTTTTTTTTCTTTTTTTCTACACCAGTAAAGGCAACGTTAGTAAAGTAAACAGCATCTATTCTGGCTTAATGCTTGCACTGAGATGTTATTTTTGCATCCTGCCTTTCTCATTAGAAGCTGACACATCATGATCTGGATTGATAATTCTTCCATTTAGACACTCTCTGTGCCAACTAATTTCTATGAGCAATGCCTCCCTTTCACTGCCCAGCTCAAAATAACTTTTTTTTTTTTTTTTTTTTTTTTNTAGTCACGAAAATAAAATCACATTTCTGTCATAGTTTTTTTTTTTTTTTTTCACAACATATATCATACTTCTAAGGAAAGCCATCAGTTTACCCTTGTTAACATTAAAAATAGTAGATAACAACTCTCTTGCAGTTACGTGCTTTGTGTTCCAGTTCCTCTGTCACTTTTTAGAATTCTTCCTTAAGACTGGTGATACACAAGAAGAAACACTTTTTGGAGATGCAGTTGTCTGGTCTTTCATTTGTTATGGTGAAACCTTTGGTACCCTGTCTGAAGCCTGTTCACCATAGTTATTTGCCTGATAACTAATTGCATCTATAAAAATATGTTTAGTACTTGTATTAACACACAAAGTGTTAAATTAAGTTAATAAGTGTGAGTAGTAATGTAGTGGCACACAAATGTTGTGGAGGAGCTTTATTATCTCTTAATTGGGTAAGTAGGATGATCAGCCAAGTTGAGTTCAGTCTTTAATGACATATACTCCAGAGCAAGAACCTGGTCATTACAGTGCACCTTCCGTTCACCAAATGTGCCTTCCAGATGGCCCAGGGACAGGGCACTAACCGTCCATGTTGGCTTACTAGCTCCTGCTGCCATTTTTGCCATCACTGGTTTAAACAAGTAGTTTTAAATCAGTATTTGTGTAGTGTCCCATTAGAGCGTTTGGGAAAGGGTTTATTCAGAACATATTTTTGGTATATGAAGTATATTTGGTTTGTGAAGTCAAGCTTGTTATAGCATATCAAACATCACAACTATTAATTATTCAACCACTAGATTATTTTTTGTACAGAGTGAATTAAGAAGTCAGTTTTTTATGAGCTACCTTGATTCTGAAGTTGATTTGGGAATAGAAAATAGGAACATGGTACTGTAGTTTCTAAAGTGGAAGATGAAAGGAGATTTTATACACTGATAGCATGGGGAAGGATTGTTGGGATTATTTCAACAGACTGTGTGCATGAAAAACACAGAAAATAGATACAGATTTTTCAAAATCCAAAAATAGTTCCTGAGATATACATAAACAGTTTGGTTTGTAGCTTCTACCTTTAGGTTTTTAGGTTTTAATTCAAACAAAAATCCATTTATTTTCAAACTGTGCTTCATTAAAACCACAGTGATTTCTGATGAGCTTTGTATTTGTAAGTTGAATTTATGTATACAACAAATAGATGAAATCATAAATAATAACAATACGTAAGACACCCTAGATTGGCAAAAATCCAAATGAATATGAACAGGAGAATTGCCACATTGAATATGAACAAAAAAATAATTACAATAAGAACCATGAAATGTGTCATCTTTTCAAAGCTGCTGGGAGCTTTTTTGCAGTATCCACAAATGACAGATTCCATCGTTGTCCCTTGCTTGGCCTAAAGTATTCTCCCTGCATTTAAGACCTGCTAATGAACAATTATTTCATGCACCATTTTTAATCGTACTACTGAATGTGTAAATATGCAGTTTCTAATGATGGATATCCAAGCCTGTAATGGTAACATTTTTCAGTCCATTTTAATCAGATCTGGAGTGGAAATTTCAATGGACATTGCCATGCATTCTTCTTTACATACGCAAAAAATACGTGTAGGCATGCAGAGGTACATGTGTATACATACATACATATAAATATACATAGAAAGTGTGCATATAAATATAGAAAATGTGCCTCTGTGTGTGCATGTATACATCAGGAAGTCTCCTATGACCAAAGTTACCAGATGCAGATGATAACAGCTGAACACATATATTTTCAGTGTCTGCCGTACAGGTGAGAGAGCTCTTTCACTAGCACAAAAGCTTATTGTTTTATACTGAAAACTTGAAGTTGTTGCAAAAGATTGTTTCTATACTTAGAAAGTTTAGNACCATATTTCTTGTTCTTTTTTAACCCAAAATTACGGCTGCGTGCTTGACCTTTATTGTTATGTCCTACATACCCTATTCTGGTATTCATTCTGGGATACGATTCCTAGTAATTTCATTAATAGTTGGAGAATAAACCAGCAAAATTACCTCAGCTTTTTGTGGAATAAGAAACCTCTTGCTGAAAAAGTGGTATTTGAGTAGGTTTTATGTGGAAAACCGTAGATCTGAAATACGTGACAGTACTCTATGTGAGAAGAAAACACTGTGTATGCTCCTTCATCGGTTGTTTACATTTGTTACATTCCTACTGGAAGTGTGCTGATCTCCATTGGTAGTTGTGTAGAACATCATTTTTAGTCATAGATGTGTGCATCAAAATAGTCAACTGCATTGTGGAAATGAAAAGATACATTAGATGTAACTAGATCTCTGGAAGGACTTCCAGATGGGAAAATAAAAAAGCTGGAATTACTTTGTTTTGAGCAGAGATTCATGACAGAAGCTGTAGGAAGCAGTGGTACAAAAAAAGCCTGGTGAGATTTGTTATTCACTTTTTTTCGTCACGTAAAAACAGCAAGGGGAAGGAAGCATCCTACTAAAATTAACTTACTTGCCTAGGTATTTATCTACCACTGTACAGTTTTACTTGCCAGTGAGTTACTTGTTTTATTTTTATATTATAGTTGTCAGAATGTAATTATTCCCATTTTAAATATTGAAACTGAGGCAATGAGTTGAGCAGGGCATCTGAAACAGAAGCCTTTCTTGCATCTATGTGCTTAATATTGATATGTTTTTATTCTGAAATGTGACCATTTCAAGTAAAGTATATTAAATAAGAAATTACTAAAGGTTGTCCATATCATATGCACACTTTTTTGCCATGAGTAACGTACATGTGGACCTCAGTTTCTGGGAGGATGATGAGTACTGCTTCACTGGGAAGGAGTGCATGGGTGTACACAGGCATCTCGGGGGAGTTTGTGAGGTAGGCTGTATAGCGGTGAAAACCTGTTAGGCCTTTGTGTAGGTTCTAGTGTCATCTGCCATTTACCAGTGCATACCGTGAAAGTTGAAAACAGCACAGTTACGTACCAGAATGAGCCTTTAGATGAATAATAAAATAATTCAGTTTATTTTTGGATAAAAATGATACTTTATGAACATCAGTGCTTCATGGCAAAAGGAAACGAGAAGAAACTTTCATCTGCAGTGACAGTATTTTGTTATAGTACATTTGTTGTAGGTGTTTTTCAGCTTCTTGTTGAGTACTTGGCAGCGGCCAAATAAAGAGAGGCTCTGCGCTTCCTGGGGTCATCAGTGAAACGTTTCGCTGAAAAGTTTAAGTATCTTGGCGTGGTGTGCCTGAGTGCTGTGCAGTGTGCATTGCGGCTTGGCCCTCTGTTTCATCGTGTGCTGTGTAGGGATGGCGTGTTCCAAGCTGGAAAGCAGATGGGAGCCAGCAAGTGGTGCGACTCGAGGCCTTCTCGGGGCATGGAGCTCCTTCGGCTCCAGGCCCTCCCAGAGAGCTCCGGTTGGCTGCTTTCTTCTGCTCGGGTTCTCTCGTGCACTGGCTTGTTAGGGGTTAATAATGGTGAAGGCATCTAAATCAGTGACACAGGGTGGATTGCATGCGTAAAGTACCGAACTGTATCTGGACTGCTTACCAAGTTGAGAGTGTACCATATCTGTTATAGGAAAAAAGCCTACGTGTGGGTGAACGTAATGTGCTCATGGGTTTATGAGCATGTTGTCCCCCTGACAAGAGTGCACCTGAGGGCACAGGGTGGTTTTTAGATCTGAGAGTACACTGTAGAATCAGGGGTAGGAGAACTTTCCTTTTGACTAAGCAATTGATGCTGTTATGTGTACTATTCCTGCTGGCAGGTATGTGCAGTCTGTTGTGTTTTAAACACACACACCTGATGCAGAAAGACATGAACATGGACATACTGCCCCACCAGTTAAAATACCAATTTCTCTCCCCTCGGTTTTGTTGTCATTACCTTTCAGCTCCTGTTACTCGACAGCTTTGTTGGTGGTACTTTCTTTGAGGGTCAGATGAGCTGGGCTGGGGATGGGATTGGTTGGAGCTGATGCCAAACCCCAGCCCAGGGGGATGCACAGCTCTCCTGGTGGTGGGGAGCTTTCTCCTTTGTCTGCTGCCTAAGCTGTTTCTCCCTCTTCACCCACCTCACGCATCGCTTACAGCACGCTGAGGCTGAAGTGACGGGGAATGAATTTGGAGCAGCTTTGCTCCCTCCTTCCCACTCTTCTCTCTGCATCACAGAGCACGTTCATCCTCCTGTCTTACCTCGTCTTGTCTGCCGGCTTTTGTGTAAGAAGAGGTGAGTACTATGCCCAGGATCGCAGAGGGGATAAGGGGAGCCCCCTCCCATAGGAAGGGCCGTGCCTTGTTGTGTCCCGTGTTGTTGCTTGGGCTAGGTTCTGTCCCTTGTCTTTTCATGGGCCATTCTGTATTCCAGTCCCATGTTCAGTAAGGGTAGGTTAATACTACTTTTGAGATCAACACAACTCTTATTGTATCTTTTTTATTCAGTCCAGAGTTCAAGAGCTTGTGCTTTTTACTAACAGGGCCACAAAACCCATGTGTGTAAACATGCAGACATCCGAAAGTTGTCCTTTCCTCTTCTCCTAAATCTGCCTCAGCTTGTGTATTTGAAAAGTCAGAGGCGGAGGGATAGGGATTCCTCTTTGAGATTTTGCCTACTGAAACCTCTCCTCTTCTATTTTCAAACTATAAAAGATTATGAATGAGATGAAGGAAAATTCTAAAAAGGTTTTCTAAAATCATTGTAGATAGTTAAAGCTTGTACACCTAAGTGCATGTAATTGCAAAGATTTCAGTGAGAGCTGTATGCAGGGAGGGCTTCGAAATGCAATTGTAAGACTTCGGATGGGACCTGCAGTTTCTACATACACTTGTTCTCTGATGTTTTTATTGTAAGCTCAGCTATGTGAAAGTGGTGGTGGAATCCAACTGCCGTTTCGATGAGCTGTTTGTAGAGGGAGACTTCCCATAAGTGTGCTCAGATTGGAAAGAAACTAATTCTCTCCAAGTTTTGGATCAAGGTCAGCGAGCGTTTCAGAGGAGAGCTGAGGAATGGAAGACTCCTTAAAAAAATAAAAAATAATAATAAAAAAATACAATAACAAACCAAAACAACCTGGTGTCGATATTGCTATGAATGCTCCAGCTGAATATTTTTGAAAATTGGCCAGAGGAACAGAAATAAGGGGAGGGTAGAGTAAGTATTAGGAGCGGTAGTATAATCTGAGGGAATTTTTAGTGGCTGGATCTAAGCTCTTTTCATAGTGGGTCTTGTTTCAGTGAACGTTTTTGGTTGTTTTAAAACCAAGTCTTGTATTTGATTTCCAACAGCCCTATTTGCGATTTCTACAACACTTTCAAATACTTTCTTCGCCAATTTCCCTATCAACTATATATGCTGAAATGTCCTTAATTTCCTCCTGAAATGCAGAGTAGTACATTTGAAAGTTATTGCCTGAATAGCTATTGACTGCTGAAAATTGCACCTGAGATTGATACACATGTCAGATTTTTTTTTTTTGCATTAAAGGATTATTTACTGTAAGCTGAATATTAGCTATGTGAGACACAGCATGATGTTTATTGGCCCTGCACAGAATTTGGTAAAGTAGGAACAGTGACTGAGTCTAATCATTTCTATGTTTAAAAAAGAATATATTTATTAATGGTGAAATTTGACAGAAGTCTGCATTTGTTGGAATGAAAAAACCTTTATGCTGACAGATTTAGTAGTGTGTATCAAGACTTGCTATTAAGAAATGGTCAAATATTCAGACTTCAGATCCTATTTCTCTCAAATTCTTACAATTTATGGAGATTGGGTTCATTCTGTCAGCAAATACAGCAGTGAATAATACATATTCTGTGTGTAAGTAGCATGGAACAGATTGCAGAAGAACGGTAAGACCTACCAGGAAGACCGACCTTCCAATTAAATCTGATAGTGTTTGTACCTATGAATTATGATTCATGAATTGACCAAAATAAGAGATATATTAAAATCTATAATAGTTACCACTTTAAAGAATAAATTGCAACCTATTGGAATTGAATTGCATATTTGCAAGTAGAAGAACAGGCAGTAATTTCAAAGTGACTGTCTGACACGATGGCTGGAATGAAGCCTATTAAGGCACGTGGTTGGCCATGCCACAAACATCAGGAAGCCCTGCATCTGCCCTTACATCTGTGTGAGAGGTGCAGGTGTTACCTTCCAAATAATACAAGGCTGATACAGCAATTTAAGTTGTGGTCGTTTGAGATTAATATTGTATGGGTACTCAGTCACATTACTGCTGTATGTCAAATAATCTGTTACAGTGCTAAACTTGTGATATTTTCTCGCTCAGTTTTCATTGATTTTTTTCATTTCGTGTCTTGCTGCATCCCGTGGCATTATGTAAGTGTGCACAGAGTCAAAACCAAGACTTGGCCTGGAAGAGTCCCCGTGGAAGTTAGGTGGCAGTGAGGTTGTCAGATGCTGCCTGCTGTTTTTGTTTCTGTCTTTGGTTAATTGTGCACTCCTCAGGTCCTCCCCAGGTGTGTAAGCGGTAAGAGGAGCTTATGGGAAACTGGTATGACCGGTGTGGTGGCTGGGAGAGGGTCACGGGCTGATGTAAATTCCCTAATTTGCAGAGAATTTATGCTGTGAACCTGACTTTTAAAAATCCTTTTTATTGCAGGAATTGCTAAGATATAAGTAAGGAATGGTGTTTTTAAAGCAGAAAATCAGAATTTTACTCCCTGCCCTTGCCCTCCCACCCTCCCAAAAAAAAACCAAAAACAAAAACTGGAGAAACATTTTCTGCTTTCAGAACCCATATTTAGAATAAAGCAAACTAACAAACAAAACCACAGTAAAAAAACCAACCAGCCAACGTTGAGGTATATTCAGGTTTGGTTGCATAAAAGCACTTTTGAGATTACCTTTCAATTTGTACTTTCTCTACATGAGTATGTGTTCCCACATGTATAGCAGTGCACAGGAGCAGAGTTTTTAATACATGGCTATAAGGAACTGTGTCCCAGACTGCGGTGTAGTGCTGTTAATTTTTTGTGAAGTAGTTGCAGCATTTAAAATTGGTATGTTTGTTTAGAATTTTCTAATTGAAACCCAACACCACAGGGCTTTGTTGAGGCAGAAGCAAGAGTCTTTTCTGTAGGAAATCAGTGATGCAGAAAAGAGAAGTTTTTGTAAAATAGGAGCAGTTCAGTAAAACTCAGGTGTCTGCTTAATACAAATGCTGATGATGTAGTGGTCAGAGGGTATCAGTCCATTTAAATCAGTCAAGGCTGACTTGCATTTTTGGATAGCAGTCTGTTGTGAGTGCTTTGACAGTGGGATTCTTCCACCTGACAATGGTATACATAACCAAATGCAAAAAATATCTCCCAAAACCAACCAAACACAACCCCTCAAACTCCCAAATCATATAGAATTCTGAAGCACAGTTATTTCTCGTTCTGAAAAGAGCCCACATTCCTTTTCCTTCAGGAAAAAAACGGCGTATTTTCTTATTTTAAGCAGACTGGCTTTGCTCATATATATCTCTGTTCCCAAACTCTGAGCTACGCTGTTCAGAGGTGTATGGGACATGTTTCTGACTAAAATAGGTTAAGCCTACAGTATTCATGAAGGGAAACCTTGGAAAATGTTTAAACAGTGAGAGCACATAAATAAAGCATGCTGCGAGAAATTTGAAGGGTGTACTTTATCCCTGTAAACATAATGATTGCTCACGCGGTCGTTGTCATTGAGGCTTCACAAGTCAGTGCCACTCATTGAGTGGAACATGGAATTTTGCTTTTGCTTTGAACTTGCATGGAAAAGGAGATGGTAAATTGTATAGGAATTGGAATATTTCCCTAGCCAGATGGACTCAATCTTGTAGATACCTTGTATCTACCGATCCCATTGATCTTGTAGGTGACACGCAGGCTTCATGAAACTTCTAGCAATCAAGAAGGTAGGCTGTATTGGTGCACTGAAGCGATCTTCTGGGTACTTGCTACTTTTTGAAATCAGATCACACCTTTAGGTTTCTAAATAAGAATTTTAAAAAGGACCTTGGCTCTGTGACTGGGTGAGGTCAGAGCCCAAATCTGCTATTCCTTTCTCAGCCGCTTTAAGAATTCTTTTTTTTTTGTTCGTCATGTGCTTCCCTCAGCATTTGATGAGCACAGCCAATGGCAGATGAACCATGGCAGGACAGAAGATGTAAGGATCTGCCCATTTCTTGTGTGATGGTGCCTTTCAGTTCTGATATTTCCTTGCTCTTCCATTTCACTTTTCATATTTGTCTGTACAGCAATCTTACTTGTCACTGCATGTTCATAAAAGCTCAGTGCACTTCTTGAATTGCCCTCTGTCAGGATCTCATTCTCAAATACTAAACAATAATCATTCCTGAGACTGTTTTTAGGTAGGATGTCATGTAAATGGCAGTGCTGTTAAAATAGTGTATGGCTATGGATTGATTAAAATCTTCTGGTTCCCATACATTTCTCCTCTCTCTTTTGAAAGGTGATGTAATTTTTTATTTGGCTTACTGCTTTGAACACCACCTGAATACCAGTATATAAACCAATACCATAAATGAAGACCTTCTGCTGGTGGTCAGCATGTGAAATTGCACAGGTGAGAGTAGGCTTTGGGAGACAGACCCGTGCCACAGTGATCAGCATGGCTGTAAGGCACCGACAGCCTGTGTGCGCGGGTCAGGTGTCTGTGCGTGCACATCTGGTATTTGCATGCATAAGTTAGGCTTGCTCAACGGCACATGCCTGACTTGGAAAATGTGCCCTGTAGTTTTATTAGAGGATGTCACATTTTTCTGGTATGTTACGAAAGACAGGCAAAAGATCTCTGCCCCCAAAAATAGAAACACAGGGACACGCTCCTGAGGTTTGTGTCCACCAAGGAGCACTTTATATTCTTGGTAAGTGTTTGCCATTTGGAGAGGGAAGGAAGTTGACAGCAGGTATGACAGATCAGGTAGATTTTGGCTCCCTCTACCACAGGCACAAGAAACAGATGGCACGGATTGGTGCTTATTGAACAAACACACTAGCTACCAAGCTAGAACCTCAGCTGCACTAGCCAGTGCTTCTGCTTGACATTTAGCTGTGAATACTTCCTGGATATATAGAATATTGCATCCATTCTTCACTTCATGTTCTTCTTAAATTCCCTTTTTCCTTTGGTTATCTTTTTTCCTCTATTCTACATTATTTTGTTTGCTGCAATCCCCATTATTTTGCTCCTCATCTGACTGGACGCTGAATTTTTGTCTGTAAGGATGGTGAGGCCAAGTTGCTAACAACAAGAAGCATGCCTCAAATTTGCATTCACACCTCCTTCTAAGACAGAGGGAGAGAAAACCCCAGAGGAATAAAAAGCATAATAAGCATGCCCACTGGTATTTGGAGCTTAGATGCAGGTGTACCTGAGTACAATGGATAGAATCATAAATGCTTCCCTTAAAATGACAAAACCTTCTATACTATCAGCCATTGGTGAAGGAGAAAAGGAGCGAAAACATCCATAAAACCATCAGAGAATAAGTGATTTAGCTGTGAAGCATAAGAGCCATTAAACTGCATTTTCTGAAAGTTCACATCTGAAAATCTGGTGATAGAGTTTTGGGACAATCCTTCAGCTTCGGTGGGAGTTTCAGGGCCCTCAGCACCCCATACCGTGAAGGAGTCTGATTGTTTGGAGTCCTGAACATCACCGTAAGTGCTCGAGGCACCAATAAGGAAGAGCTTGGGCTTGGTTATTGCTGGCCATTTCTCTGAAAATATGTTGAAATAACACCGTGATTGTCATCTTGGTGGAAGGGCTGGGCAGGATGTTCTCCAGAGGTGCCTGCCTCTCCGCAATCTACAAATAGTTTGAAAGAGGCGAGAGAGTGGCCTCAGGCCACAGTGCAGTACTTCGTGGGGTGCATTTGGCCCTTGGGACATATCTACCTGTTTGTTTTTACTGAAAAACCCTACCAAATTGGGCTGCTGATGAATGTCTTAAAAGCAACTGAGGCAAAGCTGGCAAGGGGATGGTAAGGCCATGACGATTTTGTGCTGCTTGAGATCTTCGCTCATCCTTTTCCAAATCCTGCATCGTTTCCATGGGTGAGGGCTGATGTGGGTGCTGGAGCCGAGCTCAGTGCAGGCGGGTTCAGGACTGCACGCCTACTCACGTGCGGTCCTTTGCCCCATGGAGGGCTGACTCACACGTGCTGCTTTATTTTTCCTGCTGCTAGAATGGCCCTATGTACTGTGCGCATATGCTGGAGACCTGGTTTATAATTAAGAGCAGCTGGCCGTGCTGCTGTCCAAAATAATTTCCTCTAGTGAAGGGTCAGTGGAGAAAAATGCAGGCAGGTTTTAGTATTTTGTTGTAAGAAAGAAAGAAGAGCCTTCATGCCCCAAATGGTTGGTTGAGGTTTATTGCCTGCCTGAAGAACCAGGAGCTGGGAACCTCTTCCACTTTGAGTCCCTCCTTTGCTGTACCAGTGATGAAAAGAAGAAGTTGTCTGAAGGCTGTTTATGGGGATTCCCTGTCACTGATTTGTCTTGGACAGAAGCCTTTGCTCTTCTTCTGAGAGCTTTTACTGTTGTTAGTGAGGTGTGATGGTTAAACCCAAATACGCCTACCAAGCTCTACCCTCAAGCACTGTTATGGGTAGCAGAGGTGCCCAGCTTCTGCCTTCACGGCCTGCACCTCCAGGCAGGTGGGGTGTTACCCGCTGCTGAACTCCACACCTGCACCCTCACAGAAACAAATTGGCCGAACTTGGTAGTTGCATTTTCACAGCAGCCTCAGCACAGCTTTGCGCTTCCCGTGCGTTGTGTGTCTGAGTGAAGGAACCCTGTGATTTGACTATTCACAGGGTTAAAATATGTATGTATATATGTATATATATATATGTATATTGTGCTGTGGGTGCCATTGATGCTACCTGTGTGACCTCTGGTAGACACCAGAGCGTCATGGTCGGTGGCTGTCTCTGGTCTGCTGGATGCCAGGTGCGGGCTGAAAGCTTGGACTGCAACCCTACTCAAGGCGGGAAATGAGGTTATTACTGTAGGATGATTTATGCAGACCTCCACGGTGGGTATTAAGTTGGCTAAAAAACGGATGCTGTCCTTTTTTCTGGGCACTCAGTTCTGCCATATAAATATGCTGTTCAGGTCTGCAAAGTTTTTATAAAATGCTGTTGCTGCCAGGCTAACTAACAGGGCTTATCCAGCAGTGACACTTCAATAGCAAAATGTTTTGTGAACCATTTTAGCCTGTTTGTTTTTGTCTCCTGCTGTGATCCTAAACATTTTTACAAAACTGTGTTTGAGAGATGTATATTCACTTGGAAGAGCTTAGAATGGGCAAATTAAGAGGTAAATTCTGTAGTCACGGCTGTAGTCTGTTTTCATGAATTTGAATGTTAAGATGCATGTATGACGGTACTTACACTGAAAGCACGTTTGTAAATAATGCTATACAGCTCAGTTGTTAAATGCAGGAAAAAAAAAGTTGTTAAAGGTGATTGATGAGGAGGTAGCTGTTTGTCAGTTACCTGACAAGTTACATGCTGCTGCAGTGTGCACCTAATAGCATTAATAGAAGGAGCATTTTCAGTTTGCAGACCGGTTGTAAAATACTAAACTTGTCAATAATTGAATTATGAAACAAGCATTTCAGTTTTTAAAGCACTGAAGCTTTTGTTCGTGTGATGGACAGGCAACAGTTCCTGCTTGTACCTGTCCCTAGCAATTACTATTATGCGTACTTAAAGTTCCTCTTTATTTTTCCCATTTTCATAACAACTGCATTATGATGTGACATATCTTTTCCAGATATTTTGCTTGAATAAATAAGTAGGATATTAAATTCAACTAGGGTATTAGATTATAAATTAGTTCTGTAACAGGCGTCATAATGTTATTTAGATTTTCAGTTTACACAGACCTTGTAGCAACTCCCCAGAGCTATGCTACAGAATTAGAGGAAGATGTGAGCTGATGTAAGAAAATTGGTTTTGGTAATATGCTGATGTCAGTAGAGTTTTGCTGTGTGGAAAGATATTTAAATTAATGTTTTTACTTACTCCATTGTGCAAACTAAAGATTGGTAATGATTTCAAATTACTGATTTGTTGGTGTTTGGACTGTGCCAACATGACCATAAATGTCTTTTCCCTAGTAAGGCAATATTTATACTGAGAGTTTGTGGATTTTATTTTTTAACAAGTGGAGTAAGGTATCCCAAACTTCCCTGTAATGTAAGCATTTCATTTCGTGACAGCGGAATGAAAAACCCTGAGAGCATTTATGGATTAAAAAGCCCGGCCCGGCTAACAGGTACTGAGCTCTCTGTGTTGAGGAAGAAAGAGCAGGCTCGCAGTGTTGGTCCTGAATAATTGTATCATGATTAGCAAATGCAGAGACACCATATTGGTGAGAGAGAGGTGAAAACATGCACATTTATAAGTACATTTATTAGTCAGATGGATGGTAATGGTAACCTGAAGAGAGAGCTTCCAAGTAAAAAGATTTATAGCTGCTTACATAGGTATTCTGTAAATATTGGAATCCATACCCACTGTGATGTTTTATATATTCAGCACGAGAGCAAAGGTGAAAAATGACCGTGAAAGGAAGTAGGTGTCCTCCTGAGCCGTTTTCTGAGATGATGGACAGCAGTATTGGTAGGGGTCTTAATTAAAACCAAACCAAACAAAAACCACCCCAGTTGCTTTTATTAATGAGAAGTACCAGAGCTAGGGAGCAGATTATCTCCTTCTCCAGAGAAAATTGGCAGATGGAGAAAATGTGTGTGCTGGTATCAGCAAGATTGCCTTGAAACCCCCTCTGCTGCCCGTCACTGAGGCGCTGTTGTGGAGCTCCGCTCTATTGCAGTAGGAAAGAGAACAGGCTCAGGCTTGAGAGTTTCCTGGGCAGGTCCTTCAGGTTTGCCCGCCCATTGCCCAGAAATATGGGTGTCTCATCTTGGGGCTTTTGCGGGTCCGAGGCCCTGTTCCTGCAGCTCTTCCCTTGCCTTTGTGGCAGATCTTCTCCAGGAGGCGGTTCCCCTCCTTGTTTGACCAGCGTTATTTTACAGATGAACGCAGGAGCTTGGCTCCTGCTCACATATTTTGTCTTTTTTGCTTTAGAACCAGCTAAAATTCACCCTTTACGCATACACAGGTAGCGAGGCTGGTGGGTGCTGCCAAACACGTGACCTTTAATGGCTGAGGCACTTATTTAAGTGCTCATCTCTGAGTGGAGGAACCCATAATAAGTTTTGTCTTAAAAAAAAAAGTAATCTTAAATGTTGCACATCTGCTTTTACCTGATATTTCTGTGCCTGTTCATGAGCCAGGGCGTGCTTTTATATGCAAAACATGTCTGCAGCCCATATTCCTTGTCGCATCATGGACATGCTATGTACACCCACTATTTGGAATGCGATTTGTCATCTAAATGTAGCTGGTGCTAGAGTCTGAGTGTCTCGTTACTGTGAAACATTTTGCTGCTTTTAAAACAACTTGAACAAAGAGAGCACTTCATATTGCACTTTGATGTGTGTCTTTATTGGAAAAGCTCCTCTCCATTGCTGAGGCACTGAAGCATTTGCATTAAGTGATACAGGAGATGCCATAGCAATTTCATGAGAATTACCCTTTGCAATGAATGTTAGATTAAACACCTAAGTAAAATCCCTTGAAAGTGGCCAGAAGATAAATTAGAGCAGAGCTCTACCTAGGTAGAATTAAATTATGCACCTTCTTTTAAAGATTGTTTTTAATTGATTTGGTGCATACTCTTTAGTTAGTTAATAATGAGTGTTGTACCTGTGGCGATGTGATCATTCATGTGAGGTAGATTTACAGCACTAAGAAACTCCCTTTGTCAAAGAAAACAATTTCATAAAGGGGCCGTCCCCTCTCACTGCTCTGTTGCTGATAATGTGTCTGGACTGTTTTCTGATTAGAGCTCCAGTGTTACACAAATATTGAAGATGTTCTTTAGCAGATAAACGTGGGATTATCACATCATTTTAGCAACCTAATTTGTTCCTTGCTTGCATACTACAACAACTTCCACATCTCGAACCCCTCCTTGCCATTAGGACTCCTACAGCAGTACAAAACTGAAGCAAGGAGGAAGATGAGCATTAGAGGAGGAGAGGACCAGGGCACTGGACAGAAACATGGGGAAAGGAGTTGCAGGTAGCTGGACATTTTGCCATCACCGAAGCTCTTTGTGTTTCTCTTCTCTGGAAGCCTGTATCTGAGTGGTGATTATAACTCCCAGTGTAGCTGATGGGAATTACAGATCCTTAGCAAGTGCCTGTCGGTACTGGACATAAATGTCATCACTTGATGGTTGTGTTAGGTGTTACTTTTTTTGGCTTGCTTTTGCCTTCTCACTTGTTAACATTTTAACGAACCCTACATCTAAACTGAAATCTAAGATAAGAATTTCTAAAGACCTGTACCTGAAGGTAGGGACCCGAGTCTGGAAACGTCATGATGGTCAACAGAGGGGAAGAGACCCTTAACAAGGGTTTCTTGACAAGGGACATGAGCACCGTGGATGAAGAGGAAAACAGATACGGAAGTGGGAAGGAGAGGCAGGCTGTGACAGGGACACGTCTCATTGCTTGCAGAGGTCCAGCCACAGTGAGGGTGGGTAGGGCTGGCAAGAAGCCAGCTGCAGCCAGGACCAGCGCTGCCGAGCCTCCTCCAGGTCGTTTTCTCTGCAGAAGTCCTGAGGTAGCGGTGAAGGAAGGTGTCTGCGAGGCTGCAGTGCTTCCTGACTGTGTTTTACAAAGCTTCTGAGAGGTCAGGGCGATGGCCACTCTTGCAGATCGACAGAGGAGAGGATTCCTCTTGGTTTGGGGAAATCCTAAAGGTTTTGTCTTCAGAGCCCTCCTTGGGTAGTGTGGACCCTCGCCTCAGATCCCCATTTGGGCACCACAGGGATGCATTTATTGTCTTCAGTCAGTCTTTGATTTAAAAAAAAAAAAAAAAAAAGCCTTAAAGCTACATAATTTTTTTTTCCAGGTAATTATTTCTTAATGTCTAAAAATAGAAATCTAAATGGAAAAAAAAATTCAAAAAATTCAACCTAACAATTAGATAGCTAATGTTTGCATAATTTTAATTATCACACATTGCAATTATTTCTAATTCATTTCAGTATACAAATCACTATTTTCTATATGTCATGTTGTTAATGTTTACTACTATAATTACTAATTTGCAATATAAGGCAGCAATTTTATAGTTATTCAGTTACGTATAATTACTATGTCAAATAGGAGACAGCAATTAACACTGAAATGTATTAGAAATGATTGTACTAAAATCACTGTAGGAATATTTGACACATAATTGTCATGTAGTGGGAGATGGGCTGCGTTTTCCTACACTTTTTCCTTCACCATGCTTTTGTACAATGTATTTATTTGAGGTCCCATAGGATTTAATCCTGCAGAAATTCCCATTTCACCATCACCCTGACAGAAGAGTTAGAGCTAGAACTAACAAGCAAAATCCAGCAAGTCTTCTGTAGCTAAGGCTTGTGTGGGGCTTTAGGGGCCGCATTGCACACCAGTATTTCAACCAGTGGCTGCTTAGGGGGGAGGTGTTTGGGGTGCCCTGCTGCCCACAGGCCTGCAGGGGCTGGAAGCGCTGAGCTGCGGCTCCGGGAGCGGCTGAGCAGGAAGGTGCCGAGCTGACTGTGGGCCCTGGTGTGATGGCCGAGGTCAGAGCGAAGAGGAGGGCACCAGAGGTGCTCCCAGTGACCCAGTACGCAGTGCTGGGAAGGGAGAGACTTGGGTTTGGGAGCTCCTTGCTCCACAGATGGGCTCCCTGCAGTGCAAAGGGTGGAGCAACGTTCTTAATACTTAAAAACGACACCCTGACAGAGGGGGAAAATCCAGTTTCACATCCAGATTCATATGGCATCTGAATTAGCACTGTCACTTGTGCAAACTGTTGCTTTGTGTCAAAATAGTTCTCTGTGGAAAATTATTTATTTATTTATTTTTTCATGGGATTTAAAATCCGGGCAGCTCTAAGCCCTGCTAAACAAAATTCATGGCTGTACATCTTAATAAAGCAGAGAAGAGCACAGCATGTCAAACAAATTCACCTCCTCCCTCAGTGTGGCTGTGAGGCTGATACAACTGCACGCGGCGGTGGGAGACCCAAATAGGGCCCTCGGTGTGTTAGCAGAGCATATTGACTTATATCAGTCCTTCTGCCTGGTGTAAAATTGATCCCCTTAGAAAAGTTAAATATCACCTATGTTTGTAGATTGCTAGACAGCTATTAAGATAATGCTTTTATAAATACAGATGGTGCCCTTATCAAAATTACATGACAGTAAATAGATGCCAGTAGAAATAATATGACACTTTGATTAGCTAATAAAACGAAGCACAAATAGAATGGGGATGCTAAGTTGCTCTGACAGTTTTCATACTGTCTTATTTATTGCTTATTTAGCTTTGATATGTCTCCATTACAGCTTTTGCTTCTTAAGCAATTCCTTTGAACTCTTAATTTTTAAACGGTAATCTATGTTTCATCGTTTTGGGTGGAAAATCCTCACTGTCAATAAGCTCTTCATGATGGTAAATGTTATCATTGTTTTTAAAGGAAGTTGATAAGCCAAATTGCATGCTGCAGGTTGCGGGGATAGAAGTGGCAAAGTGTGCCAATTAATACGTTACATGAAAATTATTGATTACAGAGTAAATTATTGCTGGGAATTTGGCAAGCAGTGTTGGTTCGCTGATGTGGCGGCTCTTTATGATATGGGAGAAGCAGAGAAAGTCTTTTCCTCACGTCCAATGACAACAGGGAAATTGTACCAGAGGGTCGTTGCACTTCTGGGAGGGACTAACACTGAGAAACTGGCCTAAACACTTAGGGCAAGATTCTCAGCTGTTTACACCTGGTGTAACTCCATAAGCTTCAGCAGGACTGAGACATGGACTTGTCAGTTGGAGATCTGCTGATCACAGATAGAGGGAACCACTGGCTGAAGTTCAGAGCGTATCAGACCAATGTCCTCGTGGGTGCAGTAGTTGCTGGGATTGTGAGTGGCAGTAATAAGCAAGAAGCGTGGGCATTGGGTGAGAAGCGTACTAACGCAGTACGTGGCTTTAACATGGTCTCACCAGAATGACCTGAGTAATATTTCAACTTCTTGGCACCTAGCAAAGTTTAGTAACATAAAAACAGAAGGTGATTAAAACCTACCACAGGTAGAAGCATCTCGGAAACTTCAAATTGCTTCTGCTTTCTCAGCGAGGACGAAGCAGGTTTGGTCTTTTGCTGTGACCTGTCCCCGGCAGTGCCTCTGTGCAGCGAGATAGATTTCTTCTTGTGCTTTCACAGAGAAAGAAGGATCTCCCTGCCCATATTCCTATGCTCTGTGTTTTTCTCTGCACCTTGTGGAGCAGCAGTGCCGTGGCTAAACATACCACACGCTTCTCATCAGTCTTGCTCAATAATTACTGCTAGTTACTGCTCTGACAGGATCACTCTGCCTGTGGCCAGCAGAGTTTGGCCCAGCCTCCAGGGGACCAACCAGCAGCCAGATGGAGAGAAGGGAACAAGCATCCCAGCTGCCAGGCTCTCCAGGATCCACACTGAGCATCCCAGTTCAAATTCTCGAAGCCCAGTGATGGCTCCAATGCCATGAAGCACAGTGGTGCTTTTCTGCCTTTAAAGGCCCTGCCAGAGGCCTTGCCTACAGCTAGGGCTAGGCTTAGGTGATTAAAATTTATTTTCTCACATTTAGACGGTGTGAGGATGCATGGCATGTGTAAAGACTGCGGACTGCCTGGGAAGTTTCCACCTGCTGCATCCTCACTGGGAAATGTCAGTGGAAATGGCAAAAGCATTTTTTAGATTATTTCTGTTTGGACCCCTGCCATCAAGGTTCCTTGCAGAGGGAAGTGTTTTGGGGCTGTGTGAGCATTTTACCACTGATTAATCCTATAGATTTAGTCAAATGTTGCCTGTATCCTGTCAGAGAGCAGATAGGACGTACATCTGGTTGCCAGATGGAAAAATCCTTTCAGGTGTCCAGGCCATGGCTATGTGGAACTAACGGAAGCATGTTGCTGCTTGTTCTTTCACCTTTTGTTATAAAAAATTTAAAACCTATTTTCCAAATAAATAAACTTAAGGAATCCCAAACCATAACAAAAAAGCCACCTTTAGATTTCACATCTTTATGGCTATATTGTCAACTTGATGCATGATGTTTTAGCTGTGCAAATCCCTTTAATGCAAGTGGGAGTTGTACAGCTGAAGATTTACACCTTGACTTTAGAATAAGATTCCTTCATCTCTCTCTCTCTCTCTCGTTCTCCTGCCACCCCCCTCACTGATTCCAGCTCTATTTTTTTGTGTGTACTCTTTAATGAAAAATACAGGCTAATTCAGTGCATCTCCTTCTGTAGTGAGAGACAGGCGTGATGATCCCTTCCTATCCCCTGAACAGCCATAAGTCAAGGAGCAATGTATGATTGTTAAGGTGATAATGTAGATCTCGCCAGTGTTTGCAACCCCAAAATAGTGTGAAGCAGTCAGTACTGCAGAACTCCCCACCAGTGAAAAAACTTTTTTAAAGAATTTTTTTTTTTTTCCCTGGGTGACTGTGTCAGTCTTTCTGGCTAAAATTTTCTTCACTCCTTAGAAGTAATGTGGTTGACACAAACAGATGTACATAAATCTAACATTTCAAGGAAGATCATGCCATATCCTATCTATATGACAGGGCAGAATTTGAACAGTCTTGTGCTAGCCCGTGGGCATAATGCAAATTCCTTGGGCTGGAGAGACTTGCTTTTGCTCCAGCATTTCAATTGGTTGTCACCTCATGTTAAAAAAAAAAATGGGCTCACTCCACACAGCTGGGTTATAGGGTTTTCCTTCTTTGTCTTAGTAGGTGACAGTTGATCTAGGCCCTTTGGGATTATGAACAATAAAACCACCTTTGTCTCCAATTTCTATTGGAAGGTGCATTTTCTCCATCTTCTTTTGTTCATGCATTTCAGGAGTTTACATTTCTTACCAGTATACAACTGGGGAGCAGCATTTTGTCCGTGTACAGGGTATGCAGTTGGGTGTTTTCTTTTTCAGTCCCAGGGAAAAGGAAGGAACTGTCCCCAGTCTGGGTGGGGTGATAATCCTACACAGACCGATCACTGTCAAACCCAGACGGAAGTCAGAATACTCTGAGGAAGGCATTTTGCCAAAATGTTCATCTACAGGACGGCAGAGATTATAGCACTTCTAGCTCTGATTGGATTACCGGGGACCAGAAGCACTTTAATCTCTACCACTGTGGCTGTGGGGGAGGCCAATGACTGAGACGTGTGGCGGGACCATGCTGGAGAAGCAGATGACTGCGCTTAGCTCCTTATCTTCTAGTCCTGTGGCTGTGGCAGAAAAACGTTTAACTGATACAGCAGAGAGGGAGAAATAGGTAGCATGTAGTTATTTTTTCCTTTACCATGTGAAAAAATTACAAATTGCCCTCTCTCCCTTCCAAAGTTGTGGAAACAGCCTTTGTGCAGTAGCCCAATGGAGAGCAGCCTGAGCCCATGCTCAGAATGTGCTCCTGAGCGAGCTGGTGCTGGGGAAGAATGTGAGCACGTAATGGCCAGTACTGCAGGCCAGAGGTCTTATAAGCCAGTGTCATGTCTCAGACGAAGCAGATGCCAGTGGAATGGTGTTAAGATAGAGTGGACATAAAGTGATTTTTCCCTATAGTCTGTTGATAGTTGGTATTTTCTAGACTCTTCATATGTTTAAGAATTTATGTTTAAACACCTTATATTTTGTGGGTGCCAACAGAGCTGTTCAGCAAGGACACCACGTGTAGGAATGGCCTTTTGGAGAGGGGAGAAACAGAGAAACATGAAATACTAGAAAGCAGCTTTGGATGATACACAGGTCAGTAAAGAGACAGAAATAACAGTGAAAAGTAAACAGGGAACTGAGCAATTACTCTAGCTGAAGTCTCAGTCAGGAAGGGATGCATTCAGTAAAGGAAAGAAGATGTGGGCCAGGCGGCGAAAGCTGTCAGGGGAGATGCGAGGTGCACGCTTGGAGCCTGACCTGGCCTGTGCCGCCCGGTCTGCGGATGCAGCGTGCTGAGCCGTGGCTGTCCTGCTCTGCTGCTGGGGGTCTCCAGCCTGAGGTCAGGTCCGTGTGCATGCCCACCTTGTTTCCGTGTTTCTCCAGCAGGCTGCATCCAGTCCCAGGGGAAGGAAGCTGAAGGATGCTGTGAGACTGATACCTTCTCCAAAACCTTGCCACTAGGATTGGGTTTTTATGGAGCTGCAAATAGCTCTGCGTGAAGATAAGAACCGTCCTGGCTAGCAGCTTTGCGAGCTTTTGGCAGAAGGGAGGGCCTCCTCTCCTTGTGCTGACGTGGTAGTCCTGAGGTGAAGCAGCAGGATCCACGCTTTTCCTAGCAGGAATAGAAATCTCCTGCCAGGCTGAGAGACAGGATAGGCTCAAACAGGCAGGAAAGTCTTGGGGCTTGTCTGTTAGCTTCAGTGGAGCCCAGGGCACCAGGAAAATGCAGCTCCCAGGAATGGAAGAAATCTTAATTTCTATTTTTATGTACCATTAAGGGTCTGGTCCTTCAGTGAACAGGCTGCACGTTCAGCCTTTGTAAAAATATGTGCAGCTGGAAGTGGAGGCATTTCTGGTGCCATGCACACAGTTCTTTAATTTTTAAATGATCCTTCAGACTAGGAGGGGAAAGCTGTGTGATCCTTATGTTTTATATGCTATTGTGCCAGCCTTTCATGGTGAAAAGCTAAATATTTTTGTCATTTTAGTTGGTTTATATATGCTGCTCTTGATTTGCTGGCAAAGTAAAATGTCTGATGTGTCCCACCCCTGATGTCTGCATTTGGATGCAGGATGAAGTGAAACGAACCCTAGAAGCCAAATTCTGAGATCCTTTCCTTGCTTTTATTAGCTTTTTCTTGGCAAATTCTAGTGGCTTTTATACAGAGGACATTGTAAAAACGTGGTTGTTTATGGAAGGCAGAACATAACTTCTTAAATACAGTATACATGTTAGGAGAGTGGATGCTCTTTCACCAAGTACAGAAGCTACATATGGTGCTGATAGCAAATGCCATATGTTTGTAGAAGAGGCTGTGTTTGTGCAGTGCCTTTTTCTGAAACCTACTAATCTGTGAAAAATAACAATTCTGTGTGCTGCTGCTGGTTGCGGCCCTTTGGTTGTGTCTTTCAACTTCTCTGCAGCGTACCCAGAGTGGGCCTGGGTGCACAGACCTGAAAAGCCCCTACCCTAGTGATGATGCTACAGATGCAGACTGTGTCTTGTATTCCTGTCCTGAACCCAGAGTGCCTAGCTCCCTGTGCCATGACAAGTGGTTGTCACCTGCCTCACCTTTGGCCTGCTGGCAGTAGGGCTGTCACAGGAGATGTGCTTGAATGTGGACTCCCAGGCTGGGAAGAGGCCTGGAGCCAGGGATGCCACCTTTCTGCTGCCCGGCCCGTCAGCGTGTGGTGTAACAGGTACTGAAGCACTCGCTCTGCTAGGTGCTGTCGTAGGGAGCTGCTACTGCTTCCTTCAGAGGACACAGGTGGGTGCCAACAGGGGATGCTGGGCTGTGGGTGGAGGCAAACAGCTGTTGCCTTGGCTCAGGGAATTTGGGGAGGAGGCAAGACTTTGGATATACCCCACACTAAGCTTTCCTATTTGCATGGCCATGTGTTTGATACGAGTCTTCTGAGGTTTCTCAGGTGCGCCCCTGAGGCTGGCTTCTGTACTCTCTTGCTGCCTGTATGTCTGCCTCTGGGCTTCTGATTCCATTTTGAGACCGACTTTCTTAAAATGTGTGCCTTGCAGTGCCTGACTTCTAGGTGCCGGAGCCCTTCGTCGGATCTGAGCTGTTGCCTAAGCCTGCTTGGTCAGAGATCTGGTGGGATGGCAGCTCGACTCGTATGGGTAATGCTTCCAGGAACATCCCTGACTTTGTAATTTAAAGATGCCTGCAAATTACTTCACGGGGGTTGGCTTGGATTAACTAGGTCTTTCTCTGAATGCACCATGCATGAAAAATATACAGCTACTAGCAATTCTTGGCATTTAAAAAATATGATTTTTATTTGTTCATTGAAGGAAAGCATATGATTTGGAAACAATCACGTAAGTAGTTGGGCTGGTCGGGCTTTTTAGCAACAGGCAGCAGAGAGTTAATTCTGGATGTTGTCAGCTGCTTTCAGTTTTGAACATGTATTGGATTCAGAAGACAGCCATATAGAGAGAACGCTGTGTTAATGTGACAGCAATCACAGACGCTGCTATTGAAAACTCACTGTTGCTCTCCCCTCCAAAATTAACATCATAACCTTATGTCAGTGACTCACTATTATCCTAATACCTGTTTTTGGATTCTGTCCAGTCCCATTAGATATCCCCATGTTGATTGCTCTGTTACTGGTGAATGTTAATTGCCTCCAAATCTCAATGGAGTTCAAAAGCTTGGGGAAAAAGTACTGGCTGGTGAAGCTGCTGATTTTATTAACAGGCAAGTAAATAATAAATCTGTTCAGAGGTTTGAGTGAAGTGCCTGAGACATGAGATACAAACAGCTGATTTCACGTCTCTCTCTGCATGTCTATCAAGTGTTGGTAATGAGATAGCACCGGTATGCCTGTCCCGAATCAGTGCACTTCAGGAGGCTCCGCATCCTTCCCATTGGGATTCTTGTCTGCTTGACATTAAATGATACCCCTTATTACCTTTTAAGATGCTTTTTAGAGTTAGTGGGACTATTTAATTAAAACGATGATGTCGAAATATGGTTATGGCAACGCTTGTCATATGCCATTTAATATTTTCCCTCCTCCTGGTAATACATATTTATGATTTTTTATAGAGGAACTACTCTTTTGCTTAGCTTTAAAGGAGAACTGAAATCTTTACAGCTCGTCTACTTTTTGTCTGTTTTAATGGCAGAATTTTAAACAAAGGCCCTGCACACTCCCACATCTCCATTCCAGAAACCTCTAAATGGAAAATCACCAGTATAACCCCATTGTGGGTTTCCTGCTTGTAGCATATTTTCTGGTTTAAGTACCTGTCTCAGTAGTTTTTAGTTTGTAAAAGCATTGCTGGTGCCTACAGAGCTGAAATAAGTGATGTGAAGAATATGCTATAATCACATACTGCAGAATAATTACATATTTTATATCACTGGTTTTCAGTTGGTAGGTAATATTTAATCTCCTGGTAGCGATCTGTAATGACTCATTTTGGAAACTGACCCTCTAACTTCGTTTCAGGAATGAAATATTTCCTAATCCAGTAATGTCTGTCTATGCCATCATGTCATGTAGATAAAGAAAAGCAACTGTAGGCACCCACTGCTAGATTGCTTAACAAAAATAAATGTCAACAGGTGAATTGCATGCTGAATGCTAGGCTGAAGTCGAACGTGAGCTGAAGGTGTGCTCTGGCTATATAAACTCTGTGTTAGAGCAGGTGAGGCAAAGTTACTGCTTTTGTTACTTTAAGTGATCATTAGGCTGATATAGTAATATATATATTTTTTTTTAAAACAAACCAGCAATCTGAATGTGGTTCCTCGTTGATCAGACAGGCATCCTGTATCCAGATAAACCTGAATTTTTGATGCAGTGTGAAGTGATTCAATCACTGGTGGTGAAAACAGGAACAGAAGCCAAGAACTGCAGTGTGAGACTTACTCCAAAGACACCAAACTAGAACAAAAGAGCAAGAGAGAGAAACAGAATAATTAATGGCATCTTTCTTTTAGTAGAAATGAGCTTAATAGACAAGCAGTGCTTATTTTTAAAGTACTTGTGAACATTTGAACCTTGCCCATATTTTCACTAGACAGAGTAAAAATGCATACCGGAAGTGAGCACGGTGCCAAACGCTGTGAATTTGTGGAGTCTCTGCTATTGAAATGGTGGATGACTGAAACCAAGCTGCTTTAGCCACAGTGAAGCACGTAGATAGCTGCCAGGATTTCACCGCTTCTGGGCGTTAAGAATGCCCCATTCATTTCCATTCTGAAAATGTTGCTCACGACCTTCTCTAGCTGGTCACTGAAGAAATGCTTTCCCTATCAAGCCCTCTATGACTTGCATCCCTTCACAGCTATTCACATTGTTGAAGAATTTCAGCAACAGGAAGAACTCTGCATGTTATATTTTATAAACAATTTTGTGTTTCCTTTTTCATTTTTAGGGTTCACAATTACAGAGAATGTATGCCAATGCACAAACAGAAACAAGAATGGATAAAAGATTGTTTTCTATTCATTTAGTTTCACTAGATTGTTTTTTTACTTAGTATTTATGCGTCAGTATGCTCATTTTATTATGATGCCGCACTTCTAGTTGCTTGGCCTCGTCCTGTAGCCTGAAACAAGCAAAGGTGGCACATGCCGCTTGGCTGCCATTAGGGCATAGCTCTGCAGCATGAGTTTACTTAGCAGAAGTGCACAATACTTCTTCAATACTTTGAAATTTTGTACTTTGGGGCTTTGGAAATGAAAAAAAAAAAAAACAAAACAAAACAAAAAACAAAGCAAAAACCAACCTGGTTCTGCGTGGGTCAGATTCACCTTAGATGTAAACATCACCCTGCATTTGCATACATTGTAAGAGTTTGTGCTAGGGATTAATTTGGCCCATGGACTCTGTGAAGATGAAATTCTTTGTGTGCTTTTGGATTATGATGTCAGGAGAGGGGATCGCTCTTGCTGAAGAGTGTCTAAGAGGAATAGTCCAAAAATAAAATCATTTCCATAGCTCAGAAATTCCCATAGAATCATAAAAAGTAATCAGCTGTTGGAAAGAATGAATTTTGTGCTCCTAATTCTCAGAAATCCCAGCAATTGATACTGTGCCCAACCACTCACTAATACAATAAAATATAATTACATAATTAAATACAATATAGGATTTCCATAATAGGGAACTTTATTTCTTTGTCACACTGTGCACGTTGCTGCTGTTCAAGCTTATAGTTCAACGCTGCAACTATTATTAGATGCTTGCACACCATGTACTCTGCAGGATTTTCCTACCGTGGCACTCCCTGGTCTTGGGGGAAATTGTGTGCTGTATACAGTGGAAGTTTTGTAGGAGACTGCCTAAGGTGCACCTTCTGGGTGGAGAAGTGTCTTATGAACCATGTTTTGCTTTGTTAATGGTTTCCCCATTGCTGCTTGCTGTAGCAGATGGAATCTGGATGTTGCTGTCTAGGACTTGCTGGAAGCTTGAATTGAAGTGAATGGGTGGTTTGGTAGTGCAGAAGTTTTCTTAGAACATGATTCTTGGTTTGTGAAGTGAGTGGAAACTTGAATAACTAACTGCAGAAAGAATCACTTAAACTTAGGTACAATAGAGTCTGTGGGTGAGTACTGTCTACTGAGTTACAGAAGCATCAACCTAACTTTATTATCAGACTTCTGTTCGGACATTTGTTTGTGTGAAATTCTGCAGTATATGAGATCGGTTTGTAACTAGCAGAAGCTGTGGAGAAACATCGGGATCTAGTGCTGAGCAAAGTTAGCAGAAAAGGTAATCATGGAGGTGGGATTCCTTTAAGCTTGTAAGACTTTGATGGGTGAAGCATTTTTGTGCTTTTTATATTGGAGGTCAGACAGAAGGAATTACCTGGGCTTTAGGGTGTTTTTATTGTGCAGGATACATAGGTAAGAGAAAAGAAAAAGGCTAGGAATTAGACCGCAGAGGAAAGAAGTGAAGCCATGTGAGATGTAATACAGTGTCCAAATAACCAGGTACGTAGCATCATCCTGAAAATGCTGTTCTTTTCGTGTTCAGCCAGGTACGTGTCATTAATTACAAATGTGAAATGCTGAGCTGAGCTAAAAGAGCTGTTTCTGGTAACTTTAATGGTTGATTCTGGTTTTGCTCTTAATATCTCTTCCAACTACTTTATTCCATGCAAACTTCTGCCCATGTCCCCTTTCCACTCAGACGTACTTGCCTTCATTTATTGCTGTCCACCAGTGGCCTGTTCCTGATCTCATTACAATCAGTGGCAAAGCTTTAACTGATGTCAGTGATGCAGGAGAAATCCCAGGTCTGCAATTCCTTGCTCATCCTAATCAGTCGGATCATCATCGTTAATTTAATGTAACTTACAACACGGAATGCTTTTAGTTTACCTGCTAACTCACGAAGTGCATAACCCGGAGCCTTCAAGCACAGGCTTGTGTGCTGTTTCCCCCTAGCTGAGCAGCTGCCTGCCATGCATTTTAGCTGTGCTGTAAGTAGGAGTCTGAAGAGCTGTGAAGGCTTTGGAGTTTGCGTGTTCTCTTTGTAGACTACAGAATCGACTGACTTGTGAGTAATCTGTGTAGATGTGTGTGTAGAGTACTTTCACAGTCATAATCTTGAATGGTTCAAATTTAATTATGAGTAGAGATCCTATATTTCATTTATATGTAAAATTAAAAGAAAATATGCAGAAGCTAATCCTATTCCGACACTGACTCCAAATATTTCTGAGCTAAAATGTTTGCAACATAGAAATCTTATTAAAATTCCTATTTCTACACATTTTAGCAGTAATTTCGTTTAAAAATTGCAAGACTGTAGTTTCATTTGACTGAGAGAAGAATTATGAGACTGTAGACAGACTAACTGCAGTTTTAACAATGCTAAAATCCATTATAAATCAGAAAAGGAGGGAAAAAGTACACATGCCATAATAATAATTTATTTGACGGTGCTATTGAATATACATATAGCTCACGGATTATATGTTTCTAGTACACTAAAAATAAAAAGGCTAAGCACAGGAACATTATTTTTGATATGAGGATGCAATGCTAAAGAGGGGAGAACTTTTTGGAATAATAATCAGACTGCTGCAGCACCTGCAGGGTTATGTAGCCTCCTGCACCAGTTGCAAAAAAAAAAAAAAAAAAAAAGGCAAAAAAAAAAGGAAAACGATACAGATGTAGTGTTTTTTTTTTCTGTTTGTTTGTTTGTTTGTTTGTTTTTTTGGATAATATTCCCACTAGTGAGATTCTCTCAAATTTCAGAAGTGCTTCCTGAGCTATTGCTTTACAAAACCCAGTGTCAGAAATACCCTGTCCTATATATTCCTCATTTAATCCCATGGTCACTACTGGGATTTGCTTTGGGAAGCAGACTTTGCCTCAGAGCCTAGAAACACAGCCATGATGTGCTGACAGGCTATAGGTAGGGCAGTGAGGATTTCAGCAGTATGGGAACATACAAAGTCGGGCATTTTTGATGTCCGTATGAACTGGATTTACAACATCTGTTTGAGTTTTCTTTTTGGCTGTCAATAGTACTGTATGTCTACCACCAACATTCTTCTTGTCCAGTTTCCAGGCAAAACTCTGGTTCTGAAATGTTCCTGTTGCCAGTATTACCATCATGCATATGATGGGCTTTCTCTGAGTTGCTCAGTTTGAGCACGAAATCTGGTCAAGATGCAGATTTAGCCAGCTTCTTTATCTGTATTTACAAATTCTGCTTAATAGGAGCAATAATACGTAGCAGCCGAAAGGTAATTGTACTCATAGTTTAGCTGAAATCGGTTGTCCTGGAGGACCGTGTTTGTAATACTGGTCTGTGCTCTAACTGCTCAGAAATGCATTGTGGTGTGTTATTGCCTAATTGGCTAACTGTAATTGCCTACATCGAGAACTGATCTTAAAAGTTAATCTATGCTGGAGTCAGGAAGATTAATTGGGGCATTCACCATCCTATGGATTTCTAATCAAGTGACACCCCCTTGAAATGGTTTGCTATGAGTGCAGCATAGTCCAAAATGAGAGACAGACAGCGTGGGCCTCTGGCGTGTGCTGCTTGTTGTCTAGGGGCTCCTCTTAACTAACTCTGTGCACCTTCATGTAGCACTTCGGACACAAGAGTTTAGAGGGGTTGTGGCTGAGGAAAGGCGCAGAATATTTGAAGTATGCTGTGTTAGGTAAAACTGTGCGCTTACTTGCTCCCGTTGATGGAGGACTGCGGCTTGTGTCCCTTTCAGTTTTGCTTTAACATGCCCTTGGATTTGAGGATGGCTCTGCTGCTCGCTTGCAGTGCTGAGGACCAAGCCCCAGCCCTGCTTCTCTGCCCAGGGCTTGGTAGTGGGGAAGCTGCTCCCAGTCCCCCAGTCCCCCAGCTGGCCAGAAGTGCTCGGTGGAGCTCAGCGTGACAAGGACACTGCTGGTGAAGCGTCTCTGTGTGTGCAGGTCCTTTCGTGCCATGGGGCTGGCTCAGCGGGCCTGTCTGAGTGCCTCCTGGCCCGCTGTGGGAGTGGGGCGGTGCCAGCAGCACAGGCCTCACCTCGTGCTGCGCTGCAGCCTGGTACTGCCCGCGCCGGCATGGTCAAGGTTAAAACTTGGGCGTAGGGCAGAGTTTCCAAAGACGTGCTGAAATTTTAACATAGGTGGGAGCCTTCTTTACATAATTTGAAATCCAGCCCTACGGCATGTTTCTACTACAACAGCTGAACCAAGGAGGTGGAGAGCTAATAGGTGTTGGATCATGTGGCTTTTGAGAGATGGACTCAGTGTACTGCAGTGAAATGTCACATTCCTGAAGGTCCTGAAACGATCGGTCTCAGTGTCACATCGCGCCACAGCCGCTGCTCACACGATGCCAGTCCTGTGCATGTGATCTGCCCTGAAATAAGCGAGCCGCTTGCTTTATTTATGAGGGTTTGCTGCGGTCGTAGCCTGGGTGGCAGCGGCTCTGGATCACCTGAGTGCGTGGTAGCTGGCTGCTGCACAGGGAGCAGAAGCATTTCTGACACACCGAGTTAACCAGGAGGAGGCTGGGAGCAGCCTGCCTGCTGTTGTGGGGCCGGTTAGCACGTAATGCGACCCAGCTGCTGGATTTGGGAAGTTTCTGTTTCTAACTTGAACTGTTTCTGATTCTTTACAAGAATGTTGGCCTTGCTCCAGAGACGACAGGACATGACCCAATATCAGGAAGTGAGGCGCAGCGGGGGCCTCGCCATGGAAAGTTAAAGACGTGATGCTGGCTACTAGAGATGTCACCCTGCATTTCTGGGTACGGTGTCCTCGTCCCCAAGCCCACCATCTGGCGGCCATTTCATGCCCCCTGTGTGCCCACTGGGCTTTCTGCTTGTTACAGAATTCAGCTAAGATTAAGGACAGATTTCACGTTTGATAGGATGCGACAGGTTTCTAGCGCTGTCTTTTCTTCCCTTTGTTGAGGGGCTGGTTCTTGCTCTCCTTGAGCTACATGAGCACTTGGCAGCTGTGGCAGACAGGTTTACCTACAGAATGCTGGTAGTGATGCCTGAGGGGACTGCTGTGGCCATCTAGTTTGATCTATAACATAAACACACTCCTTGAACTCGCCAGATTTAGTTTGTTGTTGAGCTGTAACCTCTCTTGTAGGGAAAATGTCTGATCCTGAAAATTGCTAGTGACAGGCAGCATACCGCAGCCCATGGTAATCGCTGCAGCACTTAATTACCCACACAGACAGCTTCATTTCTGGTCAGATTTTGTGTTCTTTGACCTCCTGTCTTCCTTCTGTTTTCCTTGCTGGGTCCCAGCTATAGTGCTGTGTGAAGCCACGTGTGCCATGGGCATCAGAGGGGCAGCGGTGCTGACGGAAGGGTTAGCTCCGCTCCAGTGGGGCCAGGGTGCCGGTGGAAATGACCCTGACCTAAACCCAGAAGGCAGAAAGCTTTGAATGTTGCGTTAGGTTATCTCTGTGCAAATTTCTGGCTTAGGACTATCTTTAGCTGTTGAGAGAGATGTCTTCCTGAACTGTTGAACAGTCCTGTTGGCAAGTGTGCAGATATCTTCAGCTTTAACTTAAACTCGTGGCTAAATGTACATTTTATTATAGGGTCAGAAACAATATTTATCAATTAGTGTTTGTTATTATGGAGGAAAAGTGAATTTCATTTCAGTGAAAAAAAGACAGTTTTCTAGGTTTATATTAGAGCTAAACCAAAAATCCAATACTGTTATTGGTTGGGAAGATTAAAATAATGTATGAGAACAGCCTGTGCTTTGAGCTCTGCATTTCTGGCTCACAGCAGCAGCTGACCACAGCTCCGTAGCTGAGGTTTTCCTGCACAGTGACCTCCTAGACAGCCACCACCCCTAGAAGTGTTGGTGCACTTCATTCACCTGGTCAGTAATTTGGGACTACTGAGCAGACTGCAACCTCCCTGCCAGATTTGAGCCTGATGGAGAAATGCTTCTGCCCGGACTGAAGAGGAAAATGGAATAATTAAGTAACTGTAGAAAAGCTGAGCCGTGGCTTATAGACCGCTACGGTAAGAAAATCTTATAGACAAATGTCTGCTTTCCAGAAGCCTTCCCTGGGTCCAGTTCATTTTGCTCATCTGAGAGAAAGCAAGGGCACCCCGACTGCTCTCAATTGCTATATAGAATATAGGGTGAAAGACAATCTTGAGAGTGGCTCGCTGCTGGGTTATTAAGGATATTGTATCTAATGAGGCCTTGTACTTGCAAGACCTTGAAATGCACCAGTGCCTTGCTTACTGAGTGCCAGTGCAAGGTGGGGAGCTCTGCATTACCCAGGTTTTCATTTTTCACTTGGATTCTTGTTCTAAAGGCACCAAGGGAAGAGCTGTGTGCACTTGTAGCTCATTTTTTAGGCCAAGTGAGCTTAATCATTTCCATGGGTTTCCATAAACTCATAAGGTTGTGGTACAAGTTGTGTAATCAACCATGACAAGATTATCACTTGTCTTGGGGTGTATTTAGATTGACTTCTTAGGCGACTCGGGTGTTAAGTATTGAGTTTTTTCTGAGTTGTATTGTCAGGAGGAAAATTCGTCTTGAACAGCTGGTTGAAATGAAACCGTATCATCCATTAAAATTAAAATGATCATTTCTGAATAAAAGTGACTTTTAAGCTTGCTCCTGGCACCAAAATAAGCAATTGGTTTATTTCTCTCATGAGCACTGCTTTTTTGTTAGGGTATAATGTACATTTAACCCTTTATACACCCTCGCAGGTGTCTTAAACCTTGTATTTTAAGATGTCATTCCAGTGTTATGACTGGGGTAAAATACTCTGATTTGGATACATAAAGGACTGTGTATGTCTTACTCCTGGTTTCCTGTGCTGGCAGTTTTTTTTTTTTTTGGAGTAGAAGTTTATATGCTGTTGCTTTTGTATAAAAGCAAGAGAGCTTGCTGGTGTTCTAGAACTGACGAACCCCTAGCAGTTAGAAGTCTTTAACTGATCAGCACAAAATGGTGGCCTTTAGCAGGTTCTGATGATGCTAGTAAATATATGTAAATAGGATATAAAATTAATCAGCTACTCTTCAATAAAAAACATAATGTTTACTTCAGCCTTGTAGCTAATTTGCTTTCCTACGGGGCTATTTTAATAAGCAGCATGAATTTTAGGTAGTTTAATTAATTTTGTGATTATATAAAAATATTCTTTTGGAAAGGTTTATTTATAAACTGCCCAGGTACTCAGCGATAATATTTCAAAAGCATCTGTAAGGCAGGGTGTTGCATAAAAGCCGATTTTTGCTCTTCTTTAACTTACCAACTGGATAGTTGGAAGGGTGTCTTATTTTCTTGCTGCTCTTAGCTGGTAACAGCAGAGTGAAGCAAAGTGAGGATCAAATAATTAAATGAAAAAATAAAAATTCACTCGGTTGTCTCCTCTGACAGATTCTTCTTTATAAAACACTGCTAATAATCCTTTATATTTCAATCATGATTTCCATTCCAGCAGAGCACAGTTGACTTCACAGACTTCAGGATCCATTCATCTGCTCATTGATGCCATGGCAAAGTTTCTGTGTACGTTGTTATTTGTAGCACTGAATGTTAGGTGTCCACTGGCACTTTGCATTCCGCTGCAGTTCTGTGGAGATGATAGCTTTCAGTGCCTTACAGTGTCAAGCCCAGTAAGCACTCACATAACCCATGTACTTGAGTGAGATTCTTGCGTGAAACACGTGAGCAAAGGTGTGAGGTCTGAGATAGGTACAGACTTGGTTTTGTATATAGTTGAGCAGAGTCCATTCCTGGGTCTGAAGTACCACAAGTGCTGTTGTGTTAGTATTGGGGTTTAAATTATGAAATTAAACTACAAAATCTAGGAAAGATTTATCTGGAATGTGGCTACACCATGAATCTTAAGAAGGAACAGTACAGTGATGTTGGGAGGTGAAGACACTTGTAAATGTGTTGGTCCTACGATCGTGTTTCCCACATGGAGTCGTAGTTCCCCTGATGTTATGAGGGTTACTCACTCAATGAAGTGAGTGGAATGGGAAAAGTGCCTCTGTGTTTGTTTCCAGAAAACATATTGCGCAAATGCATGTAACTGAAAATGTTTCTTTAGCTTTATTTTTGCAGTGAGAAGAAAGAACATCGTATGTGGTACTGTCTTCTAAGAGTTTGCAGAGAATCGTGAATTCCCAATGCAGAATGACATTTCCAACAGTGAGCGTTTTGTAGATGTCAGTTTGAGAATATTCTCTGCAGGGCTCAAAGTGGAAAGTTTTGCAAACTGTTAAAGCCATTAAGCAATTAGACTAATCAAATATTCAATCACTGTAATTTCCTGAATGTTCAATACATACAGTGACCCTTTCAAAAGGCGAGATCAGAAAGTTACAAAGAATTGAGAAACTACCTTGGAATCTTCAAGTATTCAAAACTATACATAAAATTGTGTCCTCCAAAGGCATAATCCCAAAAAGAATGTGATGTTTGACTATAAACAACCTTTCCTAGACGGAGTCTCATAGCCAATACAGCGTAATGGACAAATTATGTCATTTATCCTCTGTTTTTACCAGCTTTGCTCTTCCTGCAAGTTAGGGCTGTGGCTTATTCATAAATGAGATATTTGGATGTTTATTTAAACAGTGAAGTCTCTTTTAAAAGCAGACTATTTTTCTTGTAAAAATGGCGTACCATGGACAATACTATGGTTCCTGCTGTTAGAAAAGAGTAATTACTTACAGCCACTTTTATAATATGCTTGCTTGCTAAATGCATAAATCTAATAATGCAACAATACAATGCTACAATGAGCTTCATGAATTGGAAAAAGATAGAATTTAAATGCTTTTGGCACCTGACATACATTTCTCACAGAAAGTCTGTAATTTCCTGTATTAGAGCTAGCTGTATCCTTTAATGAATGCAGCTGGAAAGACGAGTAAAGGATGTTTTGAGATTCATGTATTTAGTCTACTAGGTGCCATTTTGCTTATTACTTTTGATTTTAAAGCTATCAACCTTATTTGAGTAGTTCATTCTTTTTGTAGGGAGAAAATGGAAGCAAATGATGGCAGATTGTGTTTGGAAATTAAGACTCAGTAATGTGAGGTTAAAATCAGGGTCCCTGTCCGTTGTTGCTAAAGTGTATTCCAAATGCCTGGGTATTACTTACATGCATTTTGAATCTGTGTTTGTAAATGTTAACGTGTGCTTGCCAGGCTCACAGTGCATTTACGGAAAAGCAGTAGATTATATTGTAGCTCTCTGCGGTTTCTTTGACCTAAGCAACAGCCATGAAAGTTTAATGTAATCTTCTCTAGTGTACCCAGCAGCCATACAGGTGTAAGCACAAACCATCATTCCCACAATAATCTCTTCAGCATTGATGCAGGACTTTCTTATTCTGTACGTAGGTTAGGTTTACAAAAGCAGCATCAATGATAAAATAAGAAGCACTATATCCTCCTCACCATCACAGAAACAATTTTAGAAAGCACTACAAGAATGCAGTACTTTAAGGCTAAATCTGATTCTGAAGCTGGCTGTACAGTGGAAGTCAGTGTATGTGGTTCTGGGAGTGGTATTAGGATACCTGGAGAACAATTTTGTCCATTTTGGAGATGCATTTTGCTATATCAGTCTCTTTTAAGGCTGTGATGATGATAAGAGGAAGCTATCTGGTTCTCTGGTAGATAACACTGAGATATGTGCAAGAGAGCAAGCAGCTTGCTCCCCAGAGGATCTCCAGCATGCGGGCTGCTCTCCGCTGACCTGAGCCGAACGCGCGGCTCTTCAGAATGCTGCTGTTGCTTACCCACGTTTGCTGCTGCTGCAGGGAAGCTGGTGGACTGCAAACAAGAGGAGCTGGCTGCTGATGGAATGGTGGCTTGGCAAGGCAGGAACACTTAGCGCAGAGGTATAAAAAGACTGCAGGCCATATCTTTGTGAGAAAACTGCTGCATTTCGTAGCAGCAGTTCATAACCTTCTCCCATCTGGATCTTCCTTAAATCATTCTGAACCTGCGCTCGTGCCGTCTTGAGAACCAGACTTCTGTGGAAGAGGTTTTCAGGAATGTCATAAAAATGTGATGAGGAAAACCTTTACCTTTCCTTGTGACGTTGCGTGTCTTTCACGTGTGGAGGTCATGGCAGTCCTCTGGCCTGATCCAGAGAAGTTACTTAGATATTTCACATGCTAAGTGCCTCTTGTGTTGACCAATTCCATGCAAGCCATCAAATGATTCTGTCTCACCTTTGCCCTCAGTCTCATTTAATTAGATCCAAGTCTACATACAATTCAGTCCAGCTAGTCTCTCAGTGTAAGTTGTGATTTCTCCTTTTGGCTTACTCTCTACTTCTTCTGTGATTGAAGCTGTGGAATCTTGTAATTCATTTTGTTCCACCATTATTGATTTGGTGGCAACTGTCCAAATGTTGAAAAATATTTTCCAGATTGTTGTTGCCCTTGGTTCCCAAAGACATTGCGTACGGTGAAGCGTGTGGATCAGGAATTGACGTATCCATGGTGTCACCAGGGTTTGAGGGTGCATTTTCATTCGTAAAAGCAGTTTATTGTTAATTAGAGAGATTTCCAAGGGCATCCTGCTCTCTTGACAGCCTGTGAGGAGTACCTTTCTACTATGGGAGGCGTTGCCAAGACCATCGCTTGTGCAAGTCCTGAATTGATTCTCTGATGGAGGAGCTGTCACAGTGTTTAGTTAGTTATATGTGTTCTTTTGTTCGT
The DNA here is from genome assembly GCA_013399715.1 of Alectura lathami. Lineage (NCBI taxonomy): Eukaryota > Metazoa > Chordata > Aves > Galliformes > Megapodiidae > Alectura > Alectura lathami. The sequence continues at coordinate 362,903 of VXAV01006183.1, forward strand.
GGATTTTGCTTTTTGGTTATTGTTTACTAAAAAAAAAAAAAAAAAAAGCCAAACCCAGGTGCTTCACTAAATCTTAACAGACCCATATGTCTGTGTGTTGTAGCCACCATCTGCAATGAGAACAGCAGTGTTTCAGTGTCAAGGCACAGTTTAAGCGTATTTCCTTCGCTAATTTGACTTGAAGAGTGTTAGCCTTCCTCTGAGAAGTTGTTGGATGGCATTGCAGTATGACTGACTAGTTAAAGGGTAGGGAATTGGATCCTACTGTGCATTTTTTCCTGCTTTAATGTCTGCTGTCTTATTAATATGTTAAAAAGCTGTGGCTAGAAAATCCAATGACTTACCTTTACATCCAAATACTTCATCTCTCACTCTGCTGTTAGATGTCTGCAGACATCGCAGCGCATGGCTTTGTGGGGACCCTTTTCTGGGTTCCATGAGAATGCGATGGTATGGAGAAGAGTCCATCTTCTTCAGTGCCTTGCTTGTATTTCTGCAGTGCATGCTTTGGTGGCCAGTTTGAGTTAGAGTAAAATCACACGGTTCTCCATTTTAGATGTCTGATCTTTCTTTAATAGGTGACACCACCGTCCTTTATTCAGACATGTGTTTGTAGTTGCCTGTCTATGCCTGTATGTAAAAACTGATCTTTACAAAGATGAAGTCTTTTGCTTGTGCCTGCCAGTGCTGCTTTGTTATAATGGAATGACGAACTGTAAATAGAGTTGACTTAGAGGCTGAATCAGTTGTTGGTATTTTGTTAATAATGGTATGAGCTGCCCCCCGTCAGGTAGTGTGAAAATAGATTCAGAGTTATTATAAATGCCAAATAACTTTGAGAAGATTACTAACACAGTTCATCAAATCTGTTTTGTCATATATTGGTGATTTTGACCTGCTGTATGATGAGATGTATTTTTATTAAGTAAGTTTGCTTTCTATTGCACAGACATGAATGTCTTTTTAAAATCCAGACACTGCAAGCAAAAGCTCTGGATAGCTTGTCCCGTTTTTGTGCTCGCAGATGCTTTGCCTGTTCATGTTGTAAACTGGTGAATGTCCTCTGCTGTTCTCTTGTGTTTTAATCTTGATAAATCCCTTAGAGTATGAATAGCGTTGAGGAGAATTACCCAGGTGAGGTGATGGCTATTTTTGCACAGAACATGCTTCTCTGCTTCTTCTGCTGTTACTTCATCGTTTAGTTTGTGCTGGGCTAAGTTTAAACCTTGATCCTGACATCCATTGGGTTATGTGGATTAGCTCTTCCCTGTCTTTCTGAATTACCAAACCATTAAACTCAGAACCCCCATCATTCCTGTATTAGGCCAGATTTGGTCTGTTACCAGCATATAGGGTAGAGCAGTTCAAGTTCCGCTGCCTCAGCATGGATGGGCACCCGTCTGGGAAGGGCTTGGCTCTGGTTTAGCAAGAGCATTCCAAGGATGTGGTAGGCACTGGGAGAGGATGAGTCAGGGCTGGTGTCTGTAGCTGTATGTTCAGTGCATGGTTGGTTTAGGTTTTTCATCAGATCCATGAAGATGCTCTGAAGCCAAGGATTCTCAAGATCCTGTGAAAAAACTGTACGGTGAGAAAGAGAAAATGAGGAGGAAAGAGGTATGAGGAGGATAGTCTTTCTCTTACGCTTTTATAGCATACATATTCCTTCCCATGGTGGTTCAAATGGGAGTTGTCAGGTTTCAGCGGGTAATGTAGTGTAGAAGTGCACAGAGAACATGCAGTTAGCCTAATCTACATTTCCTTAGTTTCTCTTTCAGATTATCATATCTTGGTGGCTCACAAGAACCCATGTTACGATTTAAAAAGGCTTATGTGTTGTCTCCCTTCTGGCTGTAAATGAAAAGGATAGGGATTTGTTAGGTCCCCTTCCCGCTGGGAGCATTAAGCAGTGGTGTGCTTAAGCTTTGTTTGTTGCCATCCGCATTGAAAGGAGCAGCAGGGCTTTACAGAGAAAGCCTGTCTTAAGACTGTGCGTGGACTGGCTTCTGTTGGTCTGACTGTCTGTACAATCACATTTTTTTTGTTAAAACTAAAATGCTGGCCAACTGTGACCACCAACTGGTAGTGAGTGGGGTTTTGGTTTATTTGAAAGGGCCGAGGCATACTATTTTTACCCAGGTTGGATCAAGACGTTAACATGAACTAACACCACGTGACTGTTATTTTGCATCTGTCTTAAGAAATAACACTTCCTTATCTTAATTAATGAAAGTGGATTTGCTGAATGGCCTGGTTATTGATTACTGCAGTTCCTGAATTTTTATGTGCTATATCTGCATGTTCTTGTTTGTGTTATCAAATATTCAAAGACCATTTGATCAATTTTTTTCTTTTTTTTTTTCTTTTTTTTCAAAAGGCAGAGTATTTCTGTCTCTCATTAGACTGACTGACACTGTTTTAAGATATTCACTGTGAGCCCAAGGGGAATGGTAGGTATATATTTTTAATGGGGTCATTGAGTTGCAACTATACTAAGTTACAGTGCAGGAATGGTAGTAGTCTCTGCTGGGTTCATCATGAGCTCTACCGAGATGATTTTTGCTTATGGAGGAACACAGGTGGTGTAATTTCAGTTGGTCAATAAACTTGTGCACACATGGGATCACTGTAAGCTCTTTCTTTCAGCTTTGCAGGCCAGTTAAAAGACAGCAGTGACCGTGGCAGAAAAAGTACACGCAGTCTTCTGCTGTAACATGTTTTTTGGCTGTGAATTTTTTTACAGACATAAAAATCAGGATGGTGGAGATGACCAGAGTTGAGCTAATGGTGGGAGGCAGGCTCTAGCTGACACTTCACAAATTTAGAAAAATCTGTTTTGCTGTATTTCAGGTACTGGCTGAAGCCTCTGGTGTATGATTCGGAGTCAGGATTGTCTTTGCTCTCCGATTTTGCACAGTGAAATGCCTAATGGGGTCATGCAGTCTGATTGATGTCATGATCCATTATTGTTCATTTTGCAGAGTTCACAGTTTTGGACTATTTTTCCAGAGTATACATTCATGATTTCTTGGTTATTGCAGTCATATGGTAGAAACAACTGTTTTTGATTTTTAACAGTGTTTGTCTTACTCTGTCATTTACTTGTAAACACCGGCTGTCACAAGTCTTTGTAGTACTTTTGAGATATACTTATTGGAACATTTTCCTTGCCTTTTTGAGTTGTATCGTAGAGTAGAATATGAAACCTTTAAATAATCGCCTCCCAGTTTTCAAGGTTGATTACGTTGTTTCATGGCTATCATGTCTCAAAATAACCAATAACAACATTCTCTTTAAAAGAAATCCACATAACTGAGTACTGATATATCCTAGAAAAAGAAAGCATTATTTTCAGCATTTTGGCATCATTCTTTTGTGCTTTCCAGTTTATTTTAATTTTGTCATGCTTCCTTTCTAATGTTATATACTAATTTAAATAATAGAACTCGTACATAAATATACAGTCATGCAAGAATGACTAAGGATGATAAAATTGGAACAGTGATGCTAAGTGCAGCATTGCAATCAATAGGACTGCAATGGTAATAACACCAATATGTCTAGTTAAAGAGATGTAAATTGCTCTTAATCTGAAGGAAGGTTGAACCACAGCAGAGCAAGGAAATGAGTAAGCTGCAGCGCGAGAGCTAGCAGAGACGTCTGTGCCCACTCAGAATATGTCTTGCTTCACAAAGAGCAACCTCAGGGGGCCTGCAAGGGATTGCTGTAAAGCGAGCGGAAGCTCTAGAGAACAGAAGAGATGTCCAATGCGGCAGAAAAGCCCTGCTACTAGCAAAGAAATATTAGAGAAAACTAGTAGGAGGGTTTGTAAGGACTGGTTCAAAGTAAGCTGAAAACTACGTGCCTCGCTCTGCCACCTGGACTCCCGTGAGCCCAGCGTGGAAAATTGAAAGGACAGAGAGGGCTTCCTGAGGGGAAAAGGTCTGGAAATGGAAACGAGATGGCTCAGCCCAGGCAGACTGGGCAACCTGCTGTACCCTCAGTGCCTTCCCGCACCCGTGCTCTGCAGCAGACCGTTGAATTCCTGTGCAAAATGAACCGTTCACGAGCAAGGGGTCTCAAAGACGTATGCGCTGTGGACAGACCGTGAGCCTTCTGTGCCAGAGCTGCCTTTGCAGCTTTAATTTGCCCTGTTGCATCCATTCAAGGCATTTCAGTTCTCTTGATATGCAAAAGCACTCCTTGTTCAAAGATCCCTGCAGATGACTAGGCAGCGTGAAGGAGCGTTAAGGTTAGAGCATTTATCTTAGCTCTGAATTCCTCTGCTGGGTTAGCATCAAGTCTCTGCTGTTGTTTTCACATTTCTTCCAATTTATTGTGCTTGTTTATTTTTAGTGATGCTTTAGAAATAATAACAAAATGGGACCACTGTTTCCTTCCTCTCCATTGCCAATTTAAGGTGAAAATTTTAATTAGGATTGGGAAATTTGGGTTGCCTGAGAACCATATTTAGCTTATGAAATGTCCTGCTTCCTACAAATAAATGCATATGAAAAAGGACCACCAAGTCTGTATGAAATTTTGACTGCCTAGAGAGGTGGTTTCCTAACCATTGTGTTACTTGGAGTGGCAGAAAGGTCAGGAATTGGTCGCTGGCACATGGAGTTGTTTAATGCCTCAGTGCAGCACTAAATAGGGAATAAGCGAGAGAGTAATGAGCAGTAAAGTTCATTTAAGATGAGAGAATAGAGGGTTGTGGTGTACAACAGTTTGAAAAACATATTTAATGGAAGAACTATAGGTATCACTGAGGTTGCTGATTCTCATGTAATGAGCTGAAGATTTTGTATGTGAGTAGGACATAAGCTGTGGGTTAGCCCTCTGCATGGACGTCTTTATCTTACAAATGTTACCATCCAGCAGTCCGGGGTCAAAACTGATAGCTTCAGTCAAAACAGTGTGTGGAAAACAGTTATAGGCCATCTGTTAATTGATGTTAACTGCTATAAGCCCTTGAAAGAACAAAGCTATAACTGCTTATCATTTTATCCTATAGAGTGCAATGCTGTACCAAAAAGCAGACAAATTTGGTATGCTATAACAAACACATACTCTAAGTACTCTTTTTTTTTTTTTTCCTAAAGAAAAATCTTTCCTGCGTGTTCTCTGGAAATGCGAACTTTTTAGCCATTTATTTGTGGCTCTGACAGAAGTGTTGCTTTTAGCTGACATTCATGCAGACCTGCTATCTACAGAGAGGCTACATGATTTGTGAAGAGAAAATAAGGCTTGATCCCATAGGTATTTGTCATACCATTGGAAGTAAGTATTCTTACATGAGTAAAATAAGATGCTCATATTTTGTAAGCATGTCTCTAAAATGCTGTAACAATTTGAAGGCTTTGGGTGGAGATTCACACAAGTTTTCCAGGCTGTTTTATAAAGTTTAATGAAATATTAAAGCAGAGGTTATGCATCACAGACCGAGTTCCAGTTCGTTATGAACTGACTGGCACAGGCAGCACGCCATTTTATTACATCTACTGTGAAGTGTCTGCTGTTGCAGTTATGTATCTGTATCCCTTACAAACAGGTTCGTCATGCAGAAGAGTAGTAGCTAGTAGTAGGTTTTCTGCCTCGATGGTAGGTGACAGCTGTGCTGATCACTGGAATAGCAATAAGAAGGAAGTGAAACTATTCTGGTCGCTGAGTTTTGCCCGCTGAGTTGTTTGCTGCTAGGATTCTCGAGTGGGTTTCTGTTCAAGGACATCAATTTTTTAAAGACCGTAAACTGTTATTACTATGAACTGTTCTTTAAAAAGTTACATCTGGGTCCTTGAAGAGTGTACAGCCAAAGAAACATAAAACAGGTCCATATTTCTGAAGTCAAAAAGCAGGATTTTTGCTTGAGGAGCTGGTTCTAAGTGTACTGAAGCAATACACAGAAGTTATCACGCTAAAGAAATTAATTTAATTTTTCTCCTCGAACAACATACTTTGGTTTTGCTTTTAACCTTGATGGTTGCATTAATAGATGATAGAGGCACTGATGGGAAAAGCATAAGAAAAGTGCTGAGATGCTGGAATACAATGATCTTAGGACACTTATATCACAGAGCAGATAACCTGTTTGCTTTTATTTGTGAGCTTTCAACCATGAATGTAGAAATGGCACTCCATGCTTATCGATCAGCTCACCCCACTGCCTGCCATTAGACAGTGCTTCAGCTAAACCTACTGCCAAGCAGAGGACATTGCAAACAGATGCCACAGAAAACACGGCTTACGTATTGCTTGCTCACTGAGCTAGAATATTGTATTAACTTTGCAAGGCTTCTAATATTTCAAGAATTACAAGTTAAGTGATTTTAAAAATCTCTTGCTCAACAGCATTATCATGGAAGGGCTATTTATGGTATCTGCATGAGTAAACTGATAGCAGCCTGGCCGCTTACTGTGGTCCTCCAAATTCGTTTTCCTAATAGCTTATTGGAAACTTCGGTGGGGACAGTGCTTTTGTGTGGTGCCTCATCATTCCTCATACAAACAGCTTTCAAATAATTAAAGCGTCTTCATTCTATCAGAAGGTGCAGCTCAACCCAATGTTTTTAGCCATTACGCAGCCTTCAGTTTTGCAACAAGAAGAATCACTGGCATTCAGAGGAGTAAATACTGGACTTGATGGCAGCATAGATCTCAGCTGGGGCATTGTAAGATGGTGTGTGCTTCTGGACTGGGAGGACATGGGGGATTCATCAGGCAAGCGTTAGGGGAGCCTGCTCGTTTTGTGAACTTAAACTGGGAAGCACAGGGCCAAGAATCCCGTGCGGAGGAAAGGAAACAATGAGACAGAAGCCAAGATAAGGAGTATGAGCTGTGCAAAATTTGCAGGAGTACTGTAGACCAAAGGGAGGAGATGAAGGGCAGAGAGGCTGGAGAAGCGTGTATCGCAGCTAGATGTCGAGGCAGAGTGCAAAGACCTGGAAAACTTGAATTGTATGAAGCAATGACAAGGGGCCTCACAAACGGGGGTGCATGTTGCAGGGCAAATTTCCTGTTCCTAAAGACCTGTCATCTCTCCATGTAACAGCAAATTCATGGTGGTTGTAGCTAGAATGAATGTTTTTAAGCTGAGCATAAACCTTCCCTTGCCCTGTTCCCTGCTTTGGCTGTGGCTGATATTTCCTAGCCCTTAGGAAAATAATTTGAAATAATGCTGTTGTTTTCAGACAAGCATGTCATTTGTTTTACCGGTCTGTAGTTGATTAATTTGCAAATGATATTCCCAATAAAGTGCTTAGAAGTAGATAATTACAACTATATTAACAGTTACCGGGGAAGCAGATGGTATTCTGAGGAGCTGCCATGTAGAATTAGTGCTGATGCTCTACTGTAATGTACCATATACCCCAGCAACCCACAAACAACAAACTAAAATCCTGCTGATATTCCAGATTGTAAGTAAATTGTGCTATTGCTTCGCATTCGGTTCTTATCTGAATTTTTATGTGTGTTTTCTAGATAGCTACAGTGCTCAGTGAGCTGATCCTTTTTATGATCAGCCACATAACTCTCCACGTCTGGATTTTGTATTTTCTCACTGTTAAACCCACGAAAGCCAAGTTTCTAGGCTGCATGTCAGTGTTTCCTCCACCATACTCCAACGTACTTTGGAGCACAGAGGAACTTTTAATTTACTAAATTATTCAAACAGAAATTCCATGTGAGGTAGTAAGTTGAAAAGGCTCTGAAGCAAAGCAACTCCATTTCACACACTTTCTCACAAACACACGCACTCCCCATTCCCTGCTTGTTTAGTTAACCTCCATACTTTATTGTGCTGCCTGCTAAAATGCGATCCTTTTTATGCTTCCAGCTAGCAAGAAAAAGGCCATAATGTCAGTGCAGCTCTGCCTGCGCATCCCCCCATCGCTAGGCTGTGTTTTAAGTAGGCTGGAGTTATGTAAGCAATAACACACACCAGGGCTTGAGGTTGGAGCAAGGTTTATATTCATGCCCGGGGTTGACAGAGTGCCGCGAGCACCCACAGACAGCTCGCTGCAGCCAAATGGCCCAGAGTCTGCGTGGAGCACAGTTTTTCTTGTTTCTTTAATGTATTTGTCATCTACATATTTAAATAGGACTTTTTTTTTTTTTTTTTTTTTTTTTTAAAATTTTAAAACCCCTGGGAATATTTTTT
>VXAV01006183.1:371066-504433 GCA_013399715.1 Alectura lathami
TTTTTTTTTTTTTTTTTTTTTTTCCGTCCAAGTGCACTTTGGCATAACTCTCAAACAAGCAAAAGCAATGTGTCTATGGTATACGTGTCTATGCACAAAGAAGCTAACATGGGCATCTTTTCGGTAGAGGATCAGACAAGAAACCTGTGAGATTTTGGGTCAGTCACCTTGATGATCGCACTGCTGGAAATAGTTGGTTTCTCTGCAGCTAAATGGGGTCCAGACTGATGTTATTTTACCCTGGGGTTGCGTTAAAACCTGGAGGGAGCTAATGGATATAGTGCCCCCTTTTTTTCAGCCAAGGGAAATAAATTCTTCAGAAGCTCCTTTTAGGGTAGGTGGAGTCAGAGCCTCCTTAAAACACTGTTTTGCATCCAAGTGCAAATTCAAGTGGCTGAGTGTTGTTTTGCTGGTTTGCTGTGGCAGAAATGTGCGTGTGTGTGTGCGCCCACTAAGTGCACAAATTGTCACGAGCAGAAGCAGCACAGGCATCGAGACAGACAGCAGTGGGAAGGGAAGGCAGCCGGGGAACCATTGGAAACAAGTCTGAGGGACAGCTAAAAAGAAAAGACGCACAAAAAAACAAACACCCACAACAAAAAAAATAGACAAAAATACCAACGGGAGCAAAGTACTTTCTAGTATAATTTGAAGGCTCAGTGAATGATCTCAGGCTACGGAACTGAGAAAGTGTTTCTTTCCTGTTCTTTCCTATTAAGGAGTGTTTTGTACACTACCCTTAATAAACAGGATTGCCTTAAAGCAGTGCCTGATTCCCTAAGCAATGTATTTGTGAATGGAACCTACAGCCAGATCCTGAATATTAGCTAATTGCTTCAGTCAAAACAGAACAACAGAATACACGGCTGCCTGCCATCCTGTGTCTGCAGTTAAAATTAGCAGAATTAGAATTGCTGACTTTCGGGGTATGTTCAGGAAAATGTGAGAAAGAGGACTTTATCCAATAAGGTCTCCTGACCCTGGAATACTCTTTCCCTAATGTACATCAAAGTATATCTCTGGCTTCATTCCCAGCTTTGCTTCTGTTGGTTGAAATAAGAAGTTATTGGATTTATTGTAAGGAGGGTGAGGGGGTGACACCACTGTTTGTTTTTAAGGTTGTATAGCATGTCCTTCTACAGGATCTCTTTTTCAGCTGCTGAAAACTGCAATGATTTTACCAAAAAACTTTCCAGTAGGATTTCCTTGCAAATGCTGTATAGATTATCAACTTTCTGAAAATGAATGATGAAAAATAATGCTGTTCTGCTCATTTTAAGAAACACTTCAAACTTCTCGAACAGCTTGAGCTTTGGAGCAGTGGTTTGATAGCTATCAGGGACATGGTCTCCTTGGTCAAGGATACTCCTTTGGCACACATGGAGCCAAGCCTGCTTTTTGAGTGGTTTGTGAATCTTTCAGGAAAAAAAAAAGACTGGGATATGTCCTTTACAGATTTAGTTAGATTTTATATGTCGCAATTAAATCTCTGAGCCTCTTCTTGAACTTGGTAGAACCTGTAGTGTCTGTGTGAGAAGTTGCAAGTGAGTAATTGGTGGAGGGCAACTAATTGTGGACCCGGGTCTGCTGGGCCTGACTTTAGGAAGGAGGGAGTTTGTCTGTTTGGTGTTGCCTATGTGACACCAAGGAAGTGCAGGAAAAAAAAAAAAAAAAAAAAATTGAAATGCGACAGAGAGAAAAGCTAGGCCGCAGAGTGTATGGAGACAGGTACAGTTGGGTGAGGAGTTTGGCAAGTGGGACTGGAATGAACAGGATGGGAAATGTAATAGGGATTTGGAGGCTGATGCTGGGTCTGACTCAGTGAAGAGCATGGAAAAAAAAACTGTAGGAAGGTAAGATGAGTAGTTAGGGATGTCAGGTGATGCACGGAGATCCTGCATGCGAAGAATGCTACATGTGAGGCTGGAACTGGGAGCCCGGCAGGCTTGTGCAGATGAATGGGGAGCTGCCTGTTCTGTAAGGAGAACGTGGGAGAGCAGTAACACTGGAGCTGGGTGAGATGAACTGCGTGAGGAAACTGGAGAAGGAGAAAAGACATTGTGACAAGGGCTTGGTGCGATGGGGGAAGGACTCTTAGAAGGTCCTGGAGAGGCTGCCCCTGGGAGGTTCCGGGGCTGGAGACAGGGTTAAAAAGGAGAGATGTCACCCAGTGGACTGGGAGGATATAACAGGTAAAATAGATGAGTCTGGGGGTGAAGGAGCGAAAAGGCAGATCACTGAATGCAGAAAGACTGGAGGTTGGAGAGCAAGGATGAAGAGGGAGCTTAGTCCTAGCAAGGAGACTGGGATTGCTTTGGGAACCGTAAGGAATGTAGACTGGGAAGGTCATACTCATCTGTCTTCCCCTGTTTCCAAATACCTGTAAATTCTCCTGGTAGGAATATTTGTCATCCATTTTCAACTGTTTGTCCACATCACTGAGGATAATATATTATTGCTGTCAGATATTCCACAAGCTGCAGAAGTCTAAGTGGCATAGCTTAACACTTCAAACTCTTCTGAGCAAGTGGCAGGATAGCCACATGATGCTGCAATTCTTGAATTTTTGGCTTTTTTGGGGAAAAAAAGGGAAATACGTGTAAAAATTGCCAATAAAATGATAAGCCTGCAGTCTTGCTATTGACTGATTAGGAAGTAGGGGAACTAAGGGTGTTCGTGCAATACCAATTTGCCCCTCACACATTCTGATAGTCTCGTGCTGTCTGGCATGTGCTGTTTATTCTGTAGGGTTTATGCCTCATGGGTTGGTGGGCAGGGTGAGCAGTGAGTGGTCTGTGGTCAATGGGACCGTGCTGCCGCAAGGGGTGGGTGGCAAATGGTGGCAACTGCGACTGCGGCCTCGTTTGTAAGCAGGACCCAGAGAACCAGCTTCTGCCTCGTTCTGGCCTTTGTTTCTTTGTGACACAAGTCCCTCACGTCAGACTTTATAAAGATGATGGCTAATTGTGCGTTTTCCAGTGTTCTGGAAGCCCACCCTCAGCCCCAGGTCCTGTTTGGCAGAGGAGCATGGCTGTAACAGAACGCTGTGAGACTCGCGCTTTGAAGATACAAAGCACTGCGTAATGGTGAAGACTGAAAAATCTTGGCTGAGGCATCGTAAGGCAAGCTTTCCTCAATTAGTAGGTACTCTTGACTTTAATTTATCTGTGCCTAAGCTCCCCACGTATAAAACAGAATAATAGTTCCCTCAACTTGCAGGGATTTTGTGAAGATTAGTGAAGTGTCTGTGAAGCCCTCACTTATTTTAGTGATGAGTGCTATAGAAAAGCCCATAAGGAAATTAATAATTTTGTCTGTAGAGCACTATTTGAATAGTTAGCAGGAAACAAGCTGTAAGGCCATACCCTGAACAATGATAAGACAAAATATTGAATAGTTGCTTTATTAATTCAACACCATCCATCCTGCGCTGTGAAGGAGAACTGCACTTAAAAAAATGTTAAAAAAAAAAAAAAAAATTAGACTGTATCAAATTGTATATGTGAAGGATACCAGATTAAGTTTGCATCAGCAGCCATAATTCTTTCATTGCCTAATTTTGGAGGCTTGAGTCTGTAGCCTGGAGAGTGTATTTTTTAACAGAGGGAGAGTTTTTTTGTGTGTGTAATGCTGCATTTTAATGGGAATGTGACTTTCAGATATTCTAAGGAACTGTTTTATTTAATGCATAATTCAATTTTAAAATATTTCTCACTTCTTTTAGATGTAGGGAATTTCTGGCACTGACATTTAGTATCCTTTTTTCCCCTCTGCTAAAGGTCCAACTTGGTAGCATTTATTCGTGCTGCGTAGCATTTACTAACACAGCTGAAAGCGCTGGGGATGCTGGAATAAGTGAGGATGGCAGAATCGTGCCCTCAATTTTTCATGCAATTATAAGCAGATCTCTCACAACCTATATTGACTTTTCCAAAGATCAGAAAGCTCTTTGCGGGGGAGGGAGGGTGAAGCACAGAGGGTACAGTCAGCCACAACAAGGTTAATGTACTTGCACAAAATTATACGTGAAGCCATGAGAGAGCCAAGAATAGTAGCACCCAGAAATGCCGTCAAGGAGTTTGATCTCGTGCAGTGATGCCCTTCGTGCAAGGTGCTGATCCTCTGGAAGTTGCAGAGGGTACTCCTTTCCTGCCATGTGTACCTGAATCTTGATCTTCTTGGGTTACATGCTTGTCCACGTGCCTCTGTGGGATTATAGAAGCAAATCTCCAAATTTCTCATGTTTTCTTGCTGCCTTTTTTTTTTTTTTTTTTTAATTACTTTATGTTTTTTTCCATTTGCCAGTTCCAGCAAGCAAGCACGCAGTGCAGCCTGTCTGGAGGGTGTGTGTTGTCTGCAAGGAGAAGGAATTCCAGTGTTGCGGCTGTGATCGTGTGATGCCATTTGGGCTGAAAAAAGGGAGCAGCTCGCTGCCCTGGTGTATTGCTTTGCTATGCTGTAGCTGCTGCCTTTTGTTGGCTGCAAAACACCGTCAGGAGAAAAGAATGCTATTTCTTGGTTTTACTCTTGTTATACAAGACATACTTGAAATTTGTCCCTGTGGTGTTAATAAGGGCATGTGTGCTCGTTTCTCTGTCTGAAATTTCAGTAGATATCATTAGAGAGATTCATAAAAATTGGAAAGGAGGTGTTAGACTGCCATTCTTTCCATTTCAGTCTCAAAATATAACTGCTCATTTTTCTTCCGATGAACGTGTCTCACTTGCTGAAAATTCTCCATAAAGACTACAGAAGTTAAAGGACATGGAATAAAGTGTCTATTTACTTCTTTTCATGGCCACAGGAAGCTAAATTTACAACTGCTCTGTTCAGAAATATTTTTTTAATATCCGGATCATGAGGTTTTGATCTATTCTGTATTTGGAAAATCCTGATATAAGCAAGGCTGTAGTCTGTTTCTGAAGTGCTTAGCCACAAATTGTTCCAGCTGTTCCGTGATGATAGCAGACTTCTGATGTATCATACAATATGTAGATGGCTGCTAATTTTATCTTCATGTGGATTGTTGCAGTTGGGCTGTGGTGCTGTGTAAGGCAGATGACGGGGGGGGGGATCTGCGTGGAAAAGTGTGTTGCTCATGTTGAGACTGCACCTGTTGCATGCAGTTCCTTAGGTCTGTGGGGTTGATATTAGTGAAGATTGCTCTACACCACGTATGTAGCTTGCATTTTTTTCAAATGATCTCAAAATATACTGGCAAATTGAAACAGCTACAGTGGAGCAGACTTTTCCCTTATTTGCAGCGGTACATTTTAAATGGTCAAGGCCAGCTGCATTGTAATTGTCCAGCTTTTCTTCCTTCCTTCTCTTTCATGACCAGCCACAAAATAACTCCTTGCAATTCTGATGTTCCCCGAATGAACCTCCTAAAACAGATCTGTACTTAAGCACGTTAGTTCTGGATTTTTTTTTTTCCTGGGCAATATCCTGCACCATCCAGTTCCACAGATGAATTAAACATCATGCAGACTCTTTTTGCTTTCTGTTTCTGTGTCAGACAATGCCTGGAATCCAGATACATGTGTCTGCACAGACATATGGTCTCTAGTATGAACTGTCTCTGCCAGAAACATCAGAAAATCGCCGGGCGACGGGCTCCCCTGGATGACTGGGACTTGGAGTGGGAGGAGGTGAGGCAGCAAACCAGCTGCCCTCTGCTCAGCCTTTTTCCATGTGGAAAGCAGGTTTTGAGCTCCGTCTCCATTAGGAGTAGTCTGCTGATGCAGCTGTACCCACCTCCTACAGCAGCACAGCGGTCCTGGGTGGATGGCTGGAAATAGCTTGTTTGGGCAAAACTGCGCTTTTGACAAGATAGCTTATTACAGCAACCCCCATCCTTTCCTGGCAAAATAAGCAGTACCAGCAAAAGCACAGCTTTGTCAGTGGAGCTGCCTTTACATCAGTGCATCTTACCTGTGCTGCACACATCTCTTGCTCTGCCCTGCTGACGCAGTTTGGGCTGGGTCGCAGTGTAAGGCCCAGTGAGGCCCTGGGCAGCTGAGGTGAGGTGGGAGGTGAGCACGGCCACAGGCCAGCTCTGCCCTGGTAAATTCGCAGGATTTGCATGTCTGGAGAGGACTGTACCCCAAGTGACTGTACCCCACCAGCCATGGGTTTATTGAGAGTTAGAGTAGGGTTGACCCAACTTGATTCACTCTACTCCTTTCCAGTGCATTGCCTTGAAATTTATTAATTTTCCCCTCTTTCATTTCCAACATATTGTGCTTGTTATACATACATCTGTTCCCTTTCATTTCTGGAGGAAGGAACACTCCCTGGCAGGACTGGCCTCCTCCTTCAGCAGGGCAGCCCAGCCAGGGAGCTTGGCCCTTCTCATAGAGTCCCAGAACCACACCATGGCTGAGGTTGGCAGGGCCCTCTGGGTCCATCAGGACCCACCTCTGCTCCAGCAGGGACGCCCAGAGCAGCGTGCCCAGGGCCATGGCCAGGGGACTTCTGAAGAACTCCGAGGAGACCCCACAGCCTCTGGGCAGCCTGTGCCAGTGCTCCGTCACCCGCACAGCACAGCAGTGCTGCCTGGTGCTCAGGGGGAGCCTCCTGTGCTCAGGTTTGTGCCCATTGCCTCTTGTGCTGGCGCTGGGCACCACTTAAAGAGCTTGGTCCCTGTCTGTATGCTCTCTTCCCTGTTTCTAGCAGCACCGATGCCTTTACGTTGATGTTGTTTACCTCGTTGTGATGGCTTGCTTAGCTCACCTTATATTTTAATATTGCTCTATTTTTATTTGGGGTGGCATTTTATCCAAATGAGATGCTGCTAGGGTTTGATTAGGAGTCTGGCTGTTCCTTGCCGTCCATTTCCCCCATCTCTCTCTGCCTCAGCTCCTATGCACCCCCAGTTGTTGCACTGTAGCTCAGAGCGGGCCCAGGAGGCGCGGAGGCTACGTGTTTGTGGGCAGATAAACAGGAGCAGGGCATCGTTCGTGCTTGTGGGAAAAAGTTTCCTAACTTCTGCCTAAAACATAAAATTTCCTGACCTGCCTCCTTTGGGTGTGAAAGGGGAGGAATTACTTCAGATGAGCGGGTGTGTAAACAGCTGTGTGATACATTGCTGCAGCAGCACATGGAGGAATAAGCCAACCACAAGGACTTGTTAAAACAGTATTTACAGGACTTTTATCCCCTTCCAGAATAACTTCATTTCTCTGCAGTAGCATGAAGGCTTTTTTTTTATGTTCTTTTTCCATGGATGGCAGGTCAGACTTTTCCCTTGATATGTTTGCTTGTCACAGAACTGGTACCCAGAGTTCCTTGATTTTCCAGATTCTGAGATCCAAAGATGATGTTTGTCAGTCTGTGGGGATAAAAGTAGCATACCTCTATCACTGTCATCATCACCAATTACGGGAATCACTAAGGCATCTGTCACCATGGTGGAGAGGTACTAGAATATGCCTGTAAAGCATCTGGTTTCTTCAAGAGAAGGAACTAGTTCTAATTCCCTCTGCTTCAGTTATACATCTTTTGCCTATGGGTACTTGAATTCATGTAGTTTAATTCAGGATTACACTCCTGGGGCCATTCCACTGTTCAGCACTTACTAATGTAGAAGATCCACTGCCAGCTTTGAATTTGCAGTCTGATAGTTTTAGTATTTGTGCTCAACCTCATCTTCTCACTCAGAGTGAATCCCAGAGGGGGAGGCCACAGGCAGTGCGGGGTCTCTGGCCCGATGAGTTCAGATGTGATCTCCATCAGGTTTTTATGGCCCCAGTGTATATAGCTGCTTCTTTTCTGGTGCAGAGACACAGAGTGAGCTGTGCAGAACTCCAGCTGAGTTTCAGGGGCTTGTCACGTATCCGTCCTCGTCCCCATCTTTCAGACGCAGATGTGGTGTATGCTGCTTGCCTCGCTGGATATTGTGAATAGTGGAAGTTATAATAAAATTAGGAGCACAGATGTTCCTCTTACAACCAGTGCACCCTGTATACAATAATAATAATGAAATATATCCATTGTGATTCTCTGTGGTACTAAATTTTCTCCAGCGAGGCATCTTGCTTTAATAATAAAACCACATTTTCTTAAACAAGGGAGTATCAGATTTACACTGGCAGTAAGTCACTGTTTTCAGAAACCATCAGGAGAGATACCCAAGATAACCGTAAGACTCTCTAGGACAGCTCACTGTGTGTGGAGGCTGCAGCCAGGTGGAATGGTCCACCATCAGTCTTCATTTCTTCCCTTCATCAAAGCAATTAATGGAAGAGGACTGTTGATCCAAAGGTTTGCCTTCAGCTACCAGAGGGGAGCTTCACTTGTTGGAAGGCTGGACAAGGTTTAAAACAATTTATTCCAAACTGATGGAGTTTCTGTTTCCCAGCTGTGGTTGTGGCCAAAGGTTCTATTTTTCCTCTGTTACCCTGTAATGGAAAGCAGATTGCTCTGGAGAGATGACAGCCTAAGTCCCAGTGCTGCATGTGAGTAGAGATAGGTGTGGGCTTATGAGATTGTTACTTTGGGGCATTAACTTTGCGTGGGTTTTGTTTTCTTGGTGGTCGTGTTGTTGAGGAATGCTGAAATAATACTGATGAGGTGCTGTAAAGTCATACGTAAGAGTCTTGTGGCTTTCCTCTGGCTCACCCTCCCGTGTTATGTAAAAAAGTCCTTTTGACTCCATTGCATGGGTTTGCAGAATTGGGTCTCTGCTGCACTGCACTCTTAATTATCTGGGAGGACAGTGTGCTCGCAGTGACCAGGGCATGGCTGCAGTAAATGTTATCCTTCCAGGTGGAAAAGGGGTCAGACCGTAGTGGAAGAGGAAGAGAAATACAAGAAAAGGATGACAAAAACTGTAGGGGAAAGGTATAATGAAAAATACGGGGGCAAAAACTTCACCACTAATAATTCTGCATCAATTTGACTTTTCCCTCGTAGCACACCATTCATTTGCACTGTCTGCTGTAAATTTATCATCTCCAGGCTGGCTGGAAAATGGAGGTCAAATTTCATTTTGGCCTGCAACTTGATAAAAATGACCTGCAAAAGGTAGATGACAGGCTGTTATTTTATGCACTGGAAAATAGCAAAGATCAGATACTATCTCCTGTGCGTTCCCTTTTTCCCGCACGTCTGATGCTAGCTTCTATCCATAATGTATCACAGGCGAGCGTCCTGATTTGTTGGAAGGCTGGTCAAGGTTTAAAACAAGAACAATCTATTTCAAACGGGCAATCTCAATCAGCATGGGTTGACTATGCTGCTTTTGCCATGTGAAATCTCCACTGAATCACTAACAAGTCATAAAAATACCAAGTACATTGATGTGACAGTCAAACAAACTACTTGCTTTAGTTCATTTACTCTCCAAAGTTATCTATTAATAGTAATTAATGATTGCTCAGCAGTTGCGTTCACCGTGTCTTGTCAACATTCCCGAGGCAGGAAAAATCCTGTTAAAAAGGCAGTGCACCAACAGAGCTTACGGACAGCAGTGGAGTGAAAAAGTTAAACTCTGTACAGGAGGAAAAAAAAAACAAACAAGTGTTTCTTTAGCACTTGAGTATTTTGGGATCTACACCAAGTAGAGACAGTCAAGGATTAGTGTAGGATTAAGAATCCTTTAAATTTATGGAGTGCTTAACCTTCACTGTGTCTGCTTCCTACACTGTTTGCTGCCACTTTTGCAGGGGAACTAGTAGCAGAGCGGTAGTGCTGCAATGCAGCCTTCTCCACGTTGGGGCTTTTATGATTCAGTACTACTTGTGGTTTGCTTTGTAAAGATCATTGCAAGGGCTTATCTTGTGTAATTGTTTTACTGCCATCTGCATTACAGTATAATTACCTTTCAAAAATGGTAGATCTCTTTTGCTAATGTTTAAAGGCAAATAATAGGCAACTAAATTGCAAAGTCTTGGACTGTAGCAGCACATAGGTGGTAATAAAATGTGTGCTATATTTACAGCATACACTTCTGTCTTTCGTTCTGCTTTGCTTTTCTTTATTTTTTTCCCTAGGAATGGTGGATGGTGATTATGGTTTTCTCTTCCTCGTATTATTTCCCCTTGCCTGTCCTCTTTTTACATAGAGTTAATCATAACTCGTGAGGGTTTTTTTTAGAATTTGTTCTGATCCTTATCTGATAGCTGTCCTACAGTTCAGGAAGGATAGATATTCTGGTATTTTCTGAAGTATAACGACAAACAGAAATACGGCAAATAAATCTATCACAGATTGGACTAAATAAAAGGAGTCTTATTATTTAAAATGGAGATTGAGCTATTTCTTAAAAATAATCATTAGTAGGTTTTCAAAGTTTGAAATTGTACAAATACGTACAAATGCAATTTAAAATCTATCTGCCTGTTTTCTACTTGTAGCCTATAAATGCCCTTAGGTTCATATGATAAACTACTTGTCCGATAATATCTTGAAGTTTTCTGTTCCCTGCAATTATGTGCCAGGAATTGCAGTAGATGCCTTCAGTTACATGCAGGTGCCTGTTCCTGGCTGCTGCTGTAAATCCTGTGTTACCTGAGAGGTTAAACTACAGAGGTGAGGACATTAAAAACACATCCAGAAAATGTAGATGACAGGAAAAAAAGAAAATACAGCGATAGAGGGGAAATACCATAGATAAAATGATAAGGCAGGGAAATAAAGCATGACAAGACCATGATAGTTTGCATAAATAATGAGAACTGAATTCGTGGTTTTTAAATCGCTGTTTAAATTCCTATTTGCATGTTTATCGGAAATCTTCTTTGCTTAAGTAGAACTGGCCTACATACATTCTAAAAATCCACGTATAGCTCTGATGTAGTTTGGCTGGAGTGAGATCCAGTCAGACAGATGCACATGTGCGATGGTGTTTAGGAGAGGAAGAGTGCGGATTTCGCTGGTGGCTTCCTAGGACATGACCCTTCTCTGGAGGGCTGCTTTCCCCCACATCAGTGGGGAAGAGCACCCATTGTCTCCATTAAGAGCGGGATGGAGCCTGGAGTGCCTTGTCAGGAGCTCCAGCAATAGGCCTGGAGCAGGCCATGGGCCGTCCAAGGCCATACAGCGTCTGGAGTTCACACAACTGTCCTGGGAGTCCCTTCACCGTGCTCGAGCACCTTTTGCAGCTGGGTGGCCTCAGCTCCCATGTCACAGGTGGGACTGAGTCCTGCCTTTGTGTCTGTCGTGCTGCGATCCTTCCTGGTTGCCTGTGGTGTGTTGCATTGGTGACTGGGTGTCCCTGATTCCTCAGGTAAATGCAATTACAAGACCGAAGTTTTGGACTGCCTCACCCCTGCAATCCATTCATGCATGGGTTTGGCTGCTTGGTATGTGTTCCTGGTATGCCTGTGGCCGTAAGGAGGCCTCAGGGCTCCTAGGAACCATGGTGGTGTCTCTGGGCACTGACCTCTGGGATGAGATGGGGCTGGGCACCTCAGGGGGGTCCTGCTCACCTGTGAGGAGATGGAGCAGCGTCTCCTCTGAACTTGGTGAACAGGAGGCAACCAACGTGCTTCTGAAGAGGCTCTCCAGTGTGCAGAATCTCAGAAGAAGCAAGGGAAGCGCTTCCCTCCTCTTTTGGAGCATTGCTGGGAGATGTCTCCTGCTGGACTGTGAGTCCTTTGAGGGCTACAGTAGCTCGTGAAGAATGGAGCCACTGCAGGTCTGAGCCACGTGCCTGCTGCTTATGCGCATTCTTAAGGCATCTCTGAAACAGATGCAAATGGCATTTCAAACAAAAGATATCACTACTGCTGTGACAGTGGTGAATGACCTAGTCTCTGAAATCTGACACTGTGATACGCGTTTGCAGGTGTACCTCCTGCACCGATAGGTTTTGGGTGTGATGCAGAATTCCTGGCAGAAAAGTAATCATTAGAGAGCTGCTGTTACAACATAAAAAGCTGCTGCTTCTTCTTCTCAAATTGTTTATATACATTTTTCACCAGTATGTATTTTTGGTTATAGAATCAAATGAAACTAACTTGCATTTTTCACATTTATGACCTCTTTAATTAATCTATATTATCTCTCCTAGATTTCTGTTTTCTAATATACTGGTACTATGGAAAAGTCGTATGTCTAATTTACATGTCCAAATTAGTTTCAACTTAGTTATATTGAATGATAATAGATTTCTTTTTCATATAATTAATGTTGTCTGCAAACGTAACGTGGATTAAATTTATCATTGTAAAGATCTTAAGATTTTAATATTTTTGCAGAGGCATAAATACAGTGTAGCTATAATTATTTCATTATGTATGTATAAAAATAGGATACGGGGAAAAGTGCATGCTTTCCTTCACTGATTACTCTTAATGTCTCCCAAATTTCCTGATTTACGATATTCTCCAAGGATGTAGATTTTTCTAATTGAAGTACAGTAATTTGCATATTTTTAGACCTTGTGACACAGTTAATTGATATGTCATTACTTATACGGCACTGAATATATTTTACACATTTGCTGCAGAGCAGGCTTAACTTGAGATGCAGTGGCACTTTGCAAAGAATTTGAAACTATTGCGTTTGGTTTAATCTTTCCCTTCCCTTCCTCACCCTTTCTTTATAAAGGCTAAGCAAAAATGGATGATGTAGTAATTGGTATAGTTCCTGTTCAAATGTACTCGTTAAAATAATGTTACTGTGTAAATGACAGGACAAGAAAAGTAAGAGCAAGTAAACAAAGAAAGGAAGAATAATGGGAGAGACAAGGACAAAGAAGATAAGGTTAAGACTGGGGGGGAGCTAAATGTCAATAGTATCAGTGCTGTGTGTTTGAGAACCAAATTGTTCTGTTTTCTTTTACCCTATTCAGTATAAACTTGTTAAACGTTCACTGTGTCTTGGAATATTTTAAATGGGTCTTTCAAATTTAGGAACGCCATGTCTCATAGATGGTAGCAATGTGCCCAGCGGGGCTGAGGCTGTCTCTAGGGGCAGCGCTCTTGCTTCTCCTGGTACACACCCCATTAGAACCGAAAGCTTTTGGTTTCTCTCTGCTAACCTGCTCAGTTGATCCTGGTGTCATTTTCTAGGGTTAGAAGAATGGCCCGTAGGCAGTGGCATTGTCATCTCTGTGGATAGCCGAAGGAAGAGTGCTGTGTCTGGTGGATTTATTATTAATGGTGATTACTGAGGCAGTGGTAAGGGTGAGTATGGGGCCTGGCTGCAGGTTAGGAAGATAAAATTTTGCTCTTTACAGCCTGAAGAAGGCATGTTATTTTACAATGAGTGAAGGTGAACAGCAATGGAAACGTGGGAAGCATTAGGTTGTAATGGGTCACGTCACAGGTACGAGTCAGGAGCGATGCTCATGTTTCACTAAACCATCTGAGAGCAAAGCTGAGATGCTGCGAAATGCAGCATCTGAAGGAGCAGCAGGCAGCGGGGCGGTGCAGGTCAGTGTGGTGCATTCCTCTGCCCCTCTGACAAGGTGCTTTTCTTCCTGTCCCCGCAGTGGGTGTTACATCCCAAGTGTATTACCTCTGCTCATGTTTATGCCACCTGGATTTCATCCCATTGAATTTGCACTGTGAGTTGCTTATGAGCTTTGTTACCAGGTTTCTTACATTCTCTTTCCTGTTTTTGGAGGATAAGGTTGGGTGTGAGAGCTGGAGTGAGAGGTACTAAGGGAAGCTATTGCATTTTCTTAAAAAGTGTCAGGAGTTTCTTCTAAGGCAGCAATAAAAATAAATACAAAAGTACCGAGCACATCTTTAAAATGCTTATACACTAGAGGCTTGTAGCTACAAGGTACTTCCTGTAGAATCAAGTTCAAGAGACAAATATGAATTCTGAATTGTGGCTGCAAAGTAGAACCCACTTTCAAATGAGCTTACATTTTTTTTTTTTTTTTTTGTTTCCCAACAGAAGCAGTGAATAAAGGGGAGAAATGCCAGAAGTGAGGTCTGTCTCTCTGTTTGTATTTGGGCTTCCTGCATACTCCTATCTCAGACCAGTACACTGCAGCCGCTGTGTAAGATGAAAATGGTGCTAGGGAGCAGCTGAGAAACATGTCTGGAGGGCTCTGCCCAAGCTAGCATTTCTTTTGGATCTGATTTTGTTGCAGCCCCAGCCCTGGCTGAACTCTGTATCTGCTGAAATAGAGTGGACCGTTCTACTGTCATAGGGCACATTTTACTGCTCTGTGCTAAAAACACCCTTAGGGAACTGTGGAAACCAAAGCTGTTGAAATTGAGGAAATTTTCATTGGACATAACTGGTTTTGGTTTTCAACAAGCCATGGAGGACTTCCCCAGATAACAATCATTAAGTAGTGCAAAACTTTTCCCTTATTCTTGCAGAATCCCAGCATGGCAAGAGAATTTGATTATTTAGGGCAGCATCACCTTCACATGCCTTTAACCACGTGCAGGGTAGCTGGTTGTTTAGACGTTGTGGTCACTGGAGAGAGAGAAAGAGAAAGGCGTCTCCAGGATGTAACGTCTACCTCCAGTCTTGGATGCCAGACTGAGGATGTGACAAATGATGTATGTGAGAATATCAGCAAAGGAATTCAGGAGATTTTTTTTTTTTTGTGCTGCAAGAATAGCTTGCTGTGAAGATGCACTTTCAGGACAGTCTGAAATTAGGATACTTAAAGTAATTTCATTATTTTATTGAAGATGAATTTAACACTGAGGATAAAATGCAGAAGAATATGCAATATTTTCAATTATTATTTCTGCCCCTTTTAAAATGGTCCCGTTTCTGATTGAACTGTTTACCAGCAGTCCAGCAAAGGAGTGTAAAATTTATGAGTATTAAAATATAATCTGCTCTGCATAATTAATAATGATTAATACAGGCATTCCTTGATGATTGTATTAAACGAGGTGGTTGATTTTGCACTGGAGAGCACCTTTTCTTACAAGATACTTTTAATTTTAACTACCCTGAGAAAAGGTGTTTAATATGAAAATATGCAGCACTTAGAAAAATATTTTATCAGCTCAGAACAGTTCTGTGCATCAATAAATGTATACTACAAAGCACTAATTCTTAGCCAGTGATGAGAAGTCAGTGGCTGTTCCTGCATAGCAGCGTTTCTCACGTTGCCGGTCGCACAACTCGCGGGCTTTGCTGTCCTTGAAGAAGAGTTGCGCTCGCGCATCGATTGTGAATGTACAGAGTGCTGTAATTTCATAGACGAGCACAGAAGGTGCTGCCATGTTACAGCTGAGCAGTGCATGTGTGAGTGGTACTAATCTGCTGTTCTGGAAGATTGCTGAAGGTTACTGCACAAATATTAATGACCTGATGGCTTTTGGTTTGTTAACAGGAAGGGAAACCTGTTAATGCTCTTCTTGTCACAGAGAGAACTTAACATTTTGCTTTTCCATATTTTGTTGCAGTGCTCATGGATCTCTTGTAACTTTCTTGCACTTTCCTTTTTAAGCCAGTGTCTTACTGATACATAAACAGTTACTGGCAGATGAGAGGATGGTGGAGAGACTTGAGCACAGGGTATGTGGCAGAGACAGGAGGGTGTTGTAGTACTCTGGGGCCGTGCTTTGGAGATCCCCAGGACAGCACGTCAGTTCTTCTGTCTCCCAGCTAACATTTCCTCCCCTTGGGACTGGAGCACCCCGTAAGGCAGAGCTCACCTGCATGCCACCGAGGTGCAGCTGCTCCCGCGTTGCCCTCTCGTAGCAGGTCCATCACAGGGGGACGTGGAGATCCACTGCTCCAAGTGAAACTTCACAGGGGTTTTAAGAGGGCAGAGCATGATTTCTGGAGCTGAAAAATTGCCAAGACATGGGTTGAAATTCCCACTCTTGCAAGTTTTGTGCTAAAACTACTGGCTTGGATAAAATCCTGGCCCTTTACAAGTCTGTGGTGTTTTTACCCTGGATTTTACCTGGTGAGTCACCTTCAGCCTCATCTAAATCAAGCTGGAACTTGCAATCCTCGACCGTGCAAAGCTGCTGGTGCCTCCAGGGCAATTTGTGTATAAATGTGAGGTATGTGCACTTAATTGATCTCCAAGTAAGGATGAAGAACAGCTCGTGCGTGGGGGGGAAAGGATCAGGAATCACACATTGGAAAATAATGCTATCTGAAAAACACCAGTGGCAGCCCTTCAGTCTGGCTGACAAAGGCATAATGAAATCCAGTGGCTGGAATTTGAAGTTTGACAAATTCAACCTTGAAATAACACACCATTTCTGAGCCATGAAGGTAGTAAAAAAACTGGAGCAGTTTTCTCTGAGGTGTGGGATGGGAATTGCCTTGGCGCGTGTTGTTTGAGGTGAGGTTGTGTGTCCTTTGGAAAGAAGTTCCTTTAGGAGAGTTCCTGTGGCTCTTTGCAGTCTTGGTGAGGCAGGAGTGTGCGTTTCCCTGAGGTCTGTGCTCAGTGCACCTCCTGTCCCTTTTCCTTTGCAGGCCATAGGCAGAACTGGAATGCCTGCACTGTTTTCAGCTCTTTGATCACCCTTGCAGTCCCACATTAGGAACGTGGTTATAATAAAGTCTCGGGCGTCAGGACTTTGGCAAGTCACCTGCAGGGAGCAGGGCATTTTTTTTTCCTCCCACAATTAGCTGGATTTATTCTTTTTTTTTTTTTTTTTTTTTAAAAAAAAAAAAAAGCATTTACCTTGAAAGTAAGGTATTTTTCACAGTTGGAAACAGAATTATTAAACAGGAGGCTCATTCCTGAGACACATGATTTGTGTTTTACTGACATTGGCGTGGTCTCGTTTATTGTCATGTGCAGTTGGGAGGCAAGTCTGTCTCCTCAGATAGATGTGAATGTGTGGTCGCCTTTCCTGGGCTGTTCTGCTCCTGCTGGGATCTTGCCTGATTCCCTCCTATTTGCAAGATCTTTGGTATTTGGTGGAGCTTTGGTTTCTGCATATTGGGTGTTTAATGCTGGTCATCTGAGAACGGGAATGTTGTAGTTCAACTGAAATGTTTGGATGTAGAGCACCTGTGTGAAATGCGGTAGCTTATGAAGTAACTGCAGTCATATGATGTAATGCAATGGTCTGTTCTGGCTAGAAGCTGTGGAAACTACCTCCTTTTGTTTTTATTTTTATTTTCTAGATACTTTGATGAACTGGTTTCAGCCTAACATGATAGTTAAGTGCTTGTACTCTGCAGTCATTAAGTGTGTTATTAACTGGTCTGTAGACATAGAGCTCTCAAAGTACTTCTGGAGAGGCCATGCCCATGATAAACTTCATGTCTTGTATAGGGTAGACAAACAAGTGTGTGTGCTTACAAAACTTTGGGAAGATCCTTGCTAACGGAGCAGAAACTGAGAAGAGCAGCAGAGCGGTTCGCGGGAGCACAGTAGGCTGCAGGAGGAGTTGGCAGTGCCTGAAATTGCTGCGCAGTATTTACAAATCTGAGTGTCAGTGGAGACACTTGCTACATGAAGACAATTGTTGTCTTCTTTTGATCCCTCCTGCTTGTCACTTGAACATGAAAAACTGCAGACCTAAGGTAAAGGCCAAGAGGACAGAGTTCACTAGGAAGAGGGGTCCATCACCAGGTGCTGTCTGTCTTTTGGGTCGCTAACAAACGTTCTGTCTGTCCCACTGACTGAAATAATAAAGTCTTCGTTTATTCTCAGACATATAAAAATTTTCATATAAATTCGTTATCCTGAAAGGTAATATTGCTAATGCTTATTTCCATACTATTAGAATTGCAGAAAATCTGAAAGTAATATGTCAATTAATGTAAATGTGCAAACAGGTCTTTATTGAAAAACATCTTTTTCTAATCTCTTGATTGTTTTTAAAATCATTTATTTTTATTAACTAACAAACTTGCTTTGTTGGGCAGTTCATTAGCTGTAGAAAGATTTTATTATTTGCACCAAAAGTCTGTAATAAAATTCTGGCAGTATTGTTTAGAGCTGATTTTTTTTCATAAAGCATTACGCATCAGGTGAATAGTCTGAATGTAAATGCCTACTTTAGGCAGGGCTCATTAACGGGTGCAAAAGATGCACTTCTGAGTAGGAATGAAAAACAAAACAATGAACTATTTCCTGACATAAATACAATCTAGGAGTTCGAACTGGCTTGTACCAAACCCTTAAGACTGTTAAATTTTAGATGTAGCTGCTGTTGCTTTTACCCTTTAGCGGACCAGTGCCATCAAGTGTAGTTTACAATGTTCTATGCTGTGCCTGCATATAGGGCTGAACGGTAGATCTCACTCAGACAGAAAACCGAAATGCTTGCAGATTTTAAGCTCTGCACAGTGACGTGGCAGCAGATCAGAGCTCTTTCTCTAGCGACTGTGTATGGAAACTGGGACTCACTTAATTCACTATGTAGATTGAATCGTAAGTTTTCATGGAATAGATCAGGTACTGACAGGTACCGAGATGAGACCATTGATCCATTTCTCCCCAGTGCTTGAGTAATTGTTATTAATAGTAATTATACCTTACATTTACATGCAGCTATATATTCATAAGTTTCCAAAAGAGTGTAACAAGCAAAAGCATAAATCCCAACCTTGCTGCTCTCCAAGTAGTTCCTCTAACTCAGGGAGCAGCTCATGCCCACAACATACATGCGATAGATTTTTATGCTGGTGGTTTTTCACAAGGAACTGATCAGCCTTTATTTTAAGCTGAAAGAAACCTTTGCCTCAGTATGAAATGCCTCTACATTATCTAATATCATGGCAAATGCAGCCAAAGGCTAGAGATGACATTTATATGAGATTTCCAGCACAAGCCTGCAAGAGTAAAAGAGCTGGGGTAAGTATAAACCGACTAAAGGGTTTTTCTTCCAGTTTCTGCTGCACATGGGTAGTTGAATATCCCAGAAGGCAGAATAATTTGTTCTGTACTCTTACTTCTGTTCTTTATGCAATTAAATCTTAATGTCTGGTGTCATTTGGCCCACAATTAACCTTGAAACTGGTGGGTGGTATTACCCTCCTTCTGCAGATGTCTGCGGCACCTGAGAAGAGCTGCTGGGAGCCGTCAGCGCCAGCACCAGCTGAATCCTAGGATGAGGGGACACCAGAGGGGGATCTGTGAGTTCATGCTCACCTTTGGTGCTTCTGTCTCTGTGTCCCATGCGACACTCTCTTATAAAAGACTAAATGTCCCTGTAGAGGACTGAAAACCTTGCTGATGCTCCCACACAAAACCTGTTGAGACGAAGGACTTCGAAAGCTCCTTGCAAAATTTGCTTTCTGCTGCAACCTGACCATATGTTCAGCTTGCCTGTTGGGAGAGAACTTTCTCCAGAAACTCAGAAGCTTTGATTGCTTATCCGCTGAGCTGAAGAGGTGTCAAAGATGCAGAGAATTGGACCAGATTTGGAATCTGGCCTCCATCCTGCAGGTTAAGCCTCCGCTCATCCCCAGTTGGATTTAAATCCCCGTTCTCAGCACGTCAGTGTTTCTTGTGAACTTGGCCTGCTGGCTATAATATATAGCATGGGAAAACAACGAGGAAAATAACCTTTACAGCCTCCACTGTACAAATCCAGCAACTTCTGTCACTAAGGGCACTAACCTTTTGCTCAGGGTTGTTGTGGATGGACCAGCATGACTCTGAAGGAGACAGTCAATTTTCTGGGTGAAATAATGCATTGCCTCTCTTCTCCTAATTACTTCATAGAGTAAAACACATCCTTGGGATCCGACCCAGTCTGTTGGGTGAATGATATGTTTTCTAATTTTGTTGCAACTCTGTAGTGAAGCTTGTGAAATAATAATATATATACTGAAGGCTCTGTGGGGGACTGCAGGGAAGCAGTAGTTACTTCTCATAAAGTTTTTTAATAGGACGTGAGCTCCAGGATTCAAGGGAGAGAACATTAATGTCCTTTTCAGAACGTCGTGGAAAATAAATACTGTGCAGCACCAATCTCTTGGCAGTTTCAAAGAATGTCTAAAGAGGATCATTATGAGACCATTTATGATGGGAACATGACTCCATTGCAAGTCTTTGGAGTCTCTGCTGGGATGTTGTTCCTACTACTTGAGATTAGGAGAGGAAAGCAATTTCCATAGAAGTCTGTGGAGACTGAATGGCAATTACATTGCTGACAGTATCAGTATGATTTTAGTGCGAGTCTCTGGAGACCCTAACTTCTCAGTGAAATGAAATGCATCATGCCCATACAAATTATATTATTGTTTGAAATAAATCAGAATAAGTTGAAGCTAAACAAGTGCTGAAATAACACAAACGTTCAAATCGATAAGCCAGCAGCGTGGGCTGGGAGCCCTGCCCACAGTACTGCATGTCAGGGTGCAGGGCGGGGATGAGGATTTCCCTGGAAATCTGTAACAGGCCCGGATGGGAGGATGTGCTTGTTTGGGTGCTTGTCTTGCTGGCATCCAATGTAGAGAGGGGGTTCTCCAACTGAAGTGTGTTACTGACATCCTGCTCTGCCCGTAGTGTTCTGTGGGGCTAATACTCTAGTGATGGGTTAGCAGAACTGCTTTCTGCCTCATGGCAGCAGTAGTGTGACCAGCCCTTGCCTTGGACAGCGGTTGGTGTCTGCTGTGCTCTGGGAAGCGTTTTCCAGGCTCATCCATTCTGAAAGCAAACCGGGGCTGCCTTGCCCTTGCTTGTTTTGCAAAGGCAGCTCCCAGGCAGGGCATTGCTGCACGCTGGTTGCTGCTGAAGCTGTGGAGCACCAGCCACAAAAAGACCCTCCTTTATTGGGAGCTGAGTAAGTCTCCTGCTTTGCCTGTCCGCCGCTCACCGAGGACCTTTCCTTCGTCTTTCCTTAACCGCTTTACGTATGCCAGCTGTAGACGGAGAGCTGCAGCATTTCCAGGGCTGGGGGAGCGTTGTCTGAGGCAGGCAGGGTAAAGTGCAGCGTTTACATTTTATTGATTCCTACCTATTGATTCCAATGGGATGAAGTGTCTGCGTAACAGAAAGGAGACTGACAGGCAGACAGGAACTCGGTCATCAGTGGCAGGCCAGGCCCTGCATGAGGAGAGCAAAATTATATAAACAAACACCTCAGACACTTCTGGGTTGAGTCCGACCAGGCCCAAAGAGAAGGCGTGTGCCGTTCCTCAGAAGGGATGCGATTCCCTGAATAGAGTTGAGTTTGCATTTGATCACCTCTGCAGATGAAAAGAGGCAAGGCAAATACATGAGCATTTCGTGACAGATTGCCCTGTGCTGGCTATGCTTATGGTGCGATTTTGTGTAATCTGGAAGGTGACGAAGTGTAAATCTCCTCGTGCAGTGGCTGATTCTTGTTCTGCAATGCACAGGTGGGAATAACAGTATGCAGCAGCCTGACCTTCCAGTGGGCAGGTGTCTGGAGAGCCACTGGGCATCCGCACCGAGCTCTGAGCGCGCACAGTCCGGGTGTTACTCAGTATGCTGTGTATGAATAATTTTATGGGAGAGGGTAAGCCTGTGCTGAGGAAAATGCACTCAGTAAGAGTATTGATCTTAATAAGGGTTTCTCTGCAGATCTGTGTATATATAATCTCAAACCAAGCTGCTGTTGTGACTGTGGCCAGTTTATTACTGCCTTGTTAAGAAACGCGCTACACCCAAATGTGCAGGACGGAGATCGAGGTGACACTGGATTGTCTTTTGTGCCTTCTGGGTTCTGGGGGCTGCCGAAGTCGTAGATATACTGGAAGTGAAAGTCATGTGACGTTTGCAAACCATGGCTTTGCCTCTGTTGGTAACACAGAAGCAAAAGGCAGAAAACAAAAATAATTGTATCCTGCTTCTTTCCCCTCTCCTTTCCGTAAGTGGATGTTGGAGGAGAAAGCAGTTGGCCTGCAGGGTCTGGTGGGTGTCTTTCTACATCCCGGACGCAGCAGCCGCCACCTGATCCCACCCTGCACTGCATCTGGAGTGGTTGTGCTGCCGGGGGCGGTGCTGTGGGTTCCCTTGTTCTTTCCCTTTTGGCTGGGGAAAGCGTGCCTGGCACGCTGCTCAGCTCGGTCCTGCGGTGCCTTGCTCAGTGCTTGGTTTGCAGCTGTAAACATAGGATCCTGCTCCTTCTCAGATAATATGGGACCCAGCACTCAAGGGGGGAGATTTTGCCCATACAGTAAGGCATCAGAGTTAAGAATATGCATTTTGAAAATGCTGTTGCCTGTAATTTTGGATTTCTTGTTAGCTGGCATTAGTGGTGAATGATCTTAAGATCTCACATATACATATTATCACACATATTCTGCTTCAATTATTGAAGGGAAACAATCGGCCTGCCATTAAGTTTAAATGCAAGATACAATTAAAAGCTCAGAACTCTGATGTGGTACTTTAAAAATCCCTCTGTAGATGGAAGGAGGTTTCTTCTCCATTGGGAACTCTGCATTATTTAGTAGATTTGCCTTGCAGGACAGATAGTTTCAAGGCTTTACGATTATATGGAGGATCAAACATTTCTGTGGCCTGAATTAAAGCAAAATAATCACCATCTCCACAAAACGTCATGGTTTCCTGGGCAGGCTTTTTTCTTGCCTTACCTTCTTGTTCCTGAGCAGATTCTCCTTCCTAAACCCTCTTTATTTGACACATTTTTTCTTTCCGTAGCGGATCTTCGATCCGTTTCCCTAGTGAAAGCTCAAATAAAATTACACTTCCCGACAGCTGTTCCTTCGCCTCCTGTTGTGAGCACCCAGGCATCCACACACCAAAAAACCTGGCTCCCAGAAAGCCAGAAAACCTCTTGCTTTTACTCAAGGAAGAAAAGCAATTAATTTCACCCTGTGCTGTTTGTGTTCTTTCAGTGCTGTTTACCACCTCTCCTTTTGGTAGAGACATTCACCAGATGTAGAGCTTCTTAGCTTTTGCCATATGTTTTACTTTGGTGGTTCTATTGCTGGCCTCTGTTCTTCCAGCTGACCAGCACTTTTGTAATGCTTCTTCAGTCTTCTTGGAAGAGTACTGCACTCCTCAGTGCCTTTGTTGGTCCCCTGGGTGAAGAGGTACAGCTCCAGCAGACATTCAAAAAATCAATCTATCTTGAAGGAGAAAAAAAAAAAACCCAAAACATTATTACGTATTTTACGTCTCCTTTAAAATACGGAACATTTTGGCACGTACTGGACTGTTTGTTTTGAAGGAGAACATTCATGCTGAACAAAAAGTTTCATTTCTGTAGTGCCTTAGACTTACTAAAAGTGATTTTTTTTTAAAAAGTATTCCCCCCCCCACCCCAGTATTTTCTATGAAATTGTGAATCCCAGCTACCAGCTGCTGTTTCTGGTAGGGGGGACTGCCTGAGCCTGGGAGAATTACATCCGCCTGCTGTAAATGATGTATGAAATGCAAAATCCTTGCTTGCCCCCCGCGTGGGGGAGAGGGAGATTGTGCCATGCTGCCGCTGGTTCACTGTTCTCTTTGCTGAGACTCCTAGGCTGAGAGTCATTAAAAAATAAATATAACTATAAAGGAAAAGGACTGACAGCTGGGAAACACTGCAAAACTGCAGAACAAACAAACAGCAGAGGCAGTTAAGCCCACCTACCACTGCCCATGGCTTGCTACAAAAGCCGTCCGCCAGGCACGCTCACTTGTTGTCTGAGTCGACTCGGTGCATTTTGTTTTTAATTTTTTTTCCTGAGGAACTGTGCTTCATATCAGCCATAGCACCTGGCTGAATCT
This sequence comes from Alectura lathami, assembly GCA_013399715.1. Lineage (NCBI taxonomy): Eukaryota > Metazoa > Chordata > Aves > Galliformes > Megapodiidae > Alectura > Alectura lathami. Next base: position 394,630 of record VXAV01006183.1, read on the forward strand.
GTCTATTTATCTTTTCCTTTAATTAAGAAATAATGTCAGTGGGATGAAAATAAAACCTGACAGGATGAAGATCTCCTACTGTATTACAAAAACAGCGTGAAGGTGAAACGGAGATGTTTATTTTTGAAAGCTAGAAATCATCTTGCATCACTTGCAAGAGCCCATTACTGTGAGCTTATCATTGTTATATTAATGAATGAAAAATCTGTGCAATGGCATGAATGGTGGCAGGTCTGACCGGACAGGCAGAACGCAAGCGATGGTGCAGGTGAGGCTGGTGACTGATGGCTTTTTGGGCAGCCAGAAGAGGCTGCTGGTAAGTGAGGCAGTGTCAGGCACTTTGTGCTCCCAGCTCCCATTGACTTTGTGGGAGATGGCAGTATAGATACCTGTACGGCCTGGGTTGAACCCAGGCTTGTTTGTAGGCATTGCCTATGTGTGGCAGTGGGAGCCCAACCCTGCCGGCCTCCTGGGGGGAAGAAACTTGCCCCAAGTCTGCCTACTTGGCTGCCTAATGCAGTAGCAGCGGCAGGTTTTTTCCTTAGTTCTGCCTTTCAGACTGCTTGTTACAGCTGCAGGGAAGGGCCTCGATCCATTCAAGAAGTGTAGCCCTTTGCTCTCCCCTCAAGGCAGGTACTTAGACCTTCTTGTTGGCTCCTTGCTTTTGGAGGACAGCTGGAAAAAGCATCTCCCCTTCTGCAGCATGGCCGAGTGCTCAGGTTTGTCCGGGGTGGGACATTCCAAGGTTTTGGATGTGGGGAGCGAGCAGTACGTCCGCGTTCCTCACTGAAATCACATTGCATGCGATGAATAAAGCATTTTGATCAGAGGTAGCAGTGACCTATTTAGCATTTAAACTGGTTGGCACTTATTTCCACTCATTTATGAGTCCTTAATGAGTTTAATGAGTTCTCGTGGATGTCAGCATTTACTACTAGTATGGGCTTTATGACTCTGGATTTGGGAGATTTGAGTGCCTGCTTTTGTGACCTTGGGCAAATCCCTTCATATTGCAGTGCCTCAGTTTCCCATAAATGGACCGATGGAGGGTACTTTTCGTGGCTGCCTGCACTGTGAACCATATAAGACAGTAATTGTATTACATTTTGTTTGCGTAATACCCAGCATAATGGGCACATGGTTTTCTGTAGGGCCTCTGAATGATGCTATTTTAAAAATGAAAGATGATCATTAAGAAATGCAGCATAGCATGACAGGGACACACATTTATATGTACAATCTTGTCTTAAAGAAGGCAGAAAAATAGCGGTGTCTATTAGTCAAAGTAATGCAGTCCCAGGACACCACAGCAATTATTTCATTTGTATTACTGGCTGCCTGTGCGAGAACCCGTACCTGCTTCCCAGATTTTCAAACAGATAAGCAACTTTTTAATTGATGCTTAGCCTGAATATATCTAATGTCAGCCAACTGTTGTTAATAGGAGCTATTATAACATAAAAGTGCTGATATTTTAAATGCAGTTGGTCAATCCCAGCAGGACTATACATTCAGGCCTCTTCTGCAAGGTTGTATTAGTCATTTGACACTGGTGCTGAATTTATGTTGTCAGATCCATGCCAGCTATTGAAACTTGACAACTAATTCTGGATAAGAATGATTGGAATTGATAAACCTTCTTTTATTTTGGGGGGAAAAATTGGAAGTGGCTGCTGGTTCAAATAGAATCTCTTATCTAGTATGGCACGATGGCATTTAATGAAAAACATTCAAACAAATCTACTCTTGGATTGTCCTGAAGACAGAGAGTTGCAGAGCTGGATGCAATTCAAATAAGTAGCTCTTTATTTTGCATAACTTCGGGGCATGCCTAGATGTTTCATCAGTACCTGATGTCATTAACTGTAGCGGCCACCACCTGTATCTCTTGCTTCTTATGTGTGTGAGTGATTATTTTATTAGAGGAATGCTTGGAAGATAAAAATAATGTTTGTTTGTTTCATGTTCTTTGCATAAGTTAATAATGGCACCTTAAGTTATTAGGACTGAAACATGATTTAAATTCGAATGTAGTTTTACCCTGTGTAAAAAATGTTACCTTGGGCTTGTAGTATTACAGAGAATTTGACATGGAAGACTTATCTATTTCTGATCACTGGCATAGCTCTGCTCCCCCTTCTACATGCAATGCCGAAAACCAAGGATGCACAGATGTGGTGCACGCTGTCAGGCCGCCTCCTCCTGCTTGGTGGAGCTGTGTCACCATTGGGTCATGACCAAGGAGCCGTCGTATAAACGTGTGAGCGTAACTGTGATAGCGCATCCAGGTGGCAGTGGCACTGGGCTTGTCCTGGTTCCTGCTGCCTTGCCACATAGACAGAGCCAGTGCCTGCACTTGTCCCTGGTGCGCAGGTGGTTCCTGGGGTTCACAGGAGTACCAGCCATCAGAAGCCAACCCAAGCTGTGCTGGCAGGTTTAACAACAGGAGGGGCGTCAGCAAGTCTTGGCAGTGTCACCTTCAGCCTGAACCTGTCAACCTTCAACCTTCTGGCTGAGCAGCACCGTCTCTGAGGGCTTCTCAGTAGGGCTGCAGAGGACCAAAGAAGACTCAAATGGGAGGCAGCTAGTAGGAAGTTGTAGGAATAAGGACGTGGGCGTCATTGAGGCAGGCTGAGTTTAACCTCAGGAGGTAACCCTGCTCCTGGGATGGCTGTGGGGTGGTGGAACCGCTGTGGGCCGAGCAGTACGTCACGCCTCTCAGCCTGCCTCATCCATCCCGCTCATCACTCAGAACCTGGCTGCTGTCCCATTTCTGCAGGCCTTAGCTGATGGCACGTCCTTCAGCGAGCGCTTCCTCGTGCCCCTCCAGCCTGACACCCACCTGCGATTTTGCTTCCCAGAGTGCAACTGAGAAAATGTTGACAAATTGCCATCCACCAAAGGTTCCAGGTTCTTTTCTCTCACTTCTATTTTTAGACTGATTTCTTTTTCTTTTTTTTTTTTTTTTTTTTTTTNATTGTGTTAAATTTCGCCAGATTTCTGCCCAGAGGAAATTTTTATAGCTCAATTTTAAAGCCCTTGCAGTTGAGGATTTATCCTGGGAATGACACAATCCAACCAGAGTAGCACAAATGGCACAGCACTGAAATAAAAGGTTATCAGCACTGTAATTTATTTGTTTAGGCCACTTGGAGTAGAGAAATGCCTCTTATCTCTTCAGCTCCCCGCGTGTGTTGCGGCACGGTGGCTGCTCTCAGCCTGCCTCGCTCTCTCTGTCAGTCATTTTCTCCACAGAAGCACTTGTCAGGAAGTGCAATTAAAAGGCTGCTGCCTCCTCTCCCCCCACCGCCTTGAACCTTCCTTCCCTTCAACCACACTGGGGGCGGGTGGCTTCCTGCCGTCCCATCCAGGTGACAGAGGGTGACAGCAGGTAATGGATTCTCTTCGTGTCTTGTTATGTGGAAAAGGGCCAAAATAGCAAAGTGGCAGTCCTAATCTCCAGCAGTTAGGGCAAAGAAGAGAATCAGGGTGCGAAACACTTAAAAAACTAGTCCGTATTTTGAATTTATAGAGAATTGACTCGTGCCGTTTGTTCAAAGCCAGAAAATGCATGTGGTCTGCAGTCGAACTTCTCCTGCTATAATAACATGCTAGGCAGTTTTCAGGAGTGGTGGATGCTGTTCTTCACCAGTCCTTCCTGCCGCGCTGACTTGAGGCCAGCAGCAGTGAAGCTGGTGGCTGTCGTTAGCGGTGTCCCCCGCAGAGCCGTTCAGCTGGGCGCTGGCAGGCCGGAGGAGCCAGTGTTCTCGTGCCCCTTCCTTGCTGGCAGCCCTGTGGGCTCACTGGGAGGAGGATGCCATGGGCCCTGTGTGGTGAAACAGGGCAAGGAGCGATTAGCCTCTAATTGGGAGCTGCAGGGAGCGGCGAAGAGCAGTGGTAGTTCCTTGCTGAGCCGTGGTGTGTGCCAGGTGAGGTCACGGTGCGGAGGGAGAGAACCCAGGTCCCCAGTGCTGGTGGCACCTGCTGGTGGCGGCGAGGCCTTCCCAGGAATCCCTCATCTTCCTCTAGCGAGGGGCAGCCCCTGTTGGTCAGATCACTTGTGTGAAGAGGCGGAGATGTCCCAGTGCGTGGCTGGGACAAGTGTGCCTCTGGCTCATGTGTGAGAAGAAAATCTGTGTCAGAAAGGCCTGAGTGGAGGCACTGCGAGGGAAGATGCTTCCACAAGGAGGTTTTCTCTCCCCTTGGCTCTAGGCAAAGGCTCTCTGCTGCTGAAAGTTGGGCAGCAGCACCCATGCCACAAAATGGAAGCTGAAACAGGTGAAGTGGGAACGTGGCCTGGCCCAGCACCGTGGTGCTGGGGAGGGAGCAGGGCGTCCTGGCCCTGCTGAGGAGCGCTCCCCAGGACTGGTAGCTGTGTGACGGAGCTGTTCCTGTGTCCTGTGGGGACGGGAGGGACGCTAGAGGACAAGGAACACGGAGCTTGGCTTGGACAAGGAGCGGGGTGATGAATGTGCGGCTCTGTGACAAATGGGTGTTTGGAAGCATTGGTAAGAAGCGAGTCAAGGGCACTTCACCTCTGCCAATGTGCAGTGTTGGCAGCTGGCGAACAGCAAGGGAAGATTTCCATCTTCTACTTAGAGCTTGCAGCCCATGCTACAGCTGGCTGGAGTCAGCGTCTCAGACCCCAGCACTTCTGTTTTCACTTAGAAAACAGTGAAGCGATTTTAGATGCAGTGTGTATCCCTGGACTTCTGTTTTGGCCTTCCTGAATCAGAGTGGAAGCATTTCCCTCTGTGCTGTTGGATGAGGTGAGGGTGGCTCCCATGGAGCAGACAGGTGTCACCAAGTCCCGCAGTCAGGCTCATGTGCTGAGCACTGTGTACAGATGCATGTTGGGTACATCAACCTCATTATGAAAATTCTTTCCTGCTTTCTACCTCTCCTGCAATAGGCCTATTTCATGTGCTGTCTCATATCTAAAAAAAAAAAAAAAAAAAAAAAAAGAATTCTATATAGCTCCTGGCTTTTTTTCCCCTCTTATGTAAATTTATGGCATGTTATGAGGAAGGGGATCAAGAGTCTGTTTCAAAATGGCAGCCCTGGTATGCTTGGTAGGTGGCTTGGTTACTGCGTGTAGGTAAAATGACCTTTCTGTAGGCAGTAGTCCACCGCTGTCTGGGTGGATCCTGACCATGTGAGATGAGTGCAGAGAGGAACCGGAGTACCAGAGGGAGGTCTTTGCAAGTCAGGGCAAGCTGCTCTCCATGCAGCTCACAAATCAAAGTTCCCAAAGGCAGGCAAATATATGAGATGCTCGGGAGACACCACATTTGTTGGGCTAGTTTGGCCTTTGTGGCCACTGATCTTATCCCCGTAGTAAGACAGAGTGCCCAAGTGTAGGCGCTTAGAGACATAGGAAATAAATAATAAAAGGGCTCTTTAGCCACCCTGCGTTTTTAAGAAGTAATAATGGCTGAAGTCTGTGAGGATATGATAAGTATCAAACACTTATTTTTCCAACAGAATGACAAATGTGTCTGGTTAAAAAAGGGTAATTGGGTAATGTGGAGTACAATAATATCTCGTCGTTCTCTCATTTTTTTAAAAAGGAAAGTACAAAGCATAGTGCATGCAAGCTAACATGTGGAGGGAAAACATCTGTTTCTCAAAATATATGCTGGCTTCTAACTAGTGTGTGGTTTGGACAACTAGAAAGCAAATACACAATCCTGATTTGGCTGTTTTGGTAAGCACATCAGTCATTTTATATTTCTCCAAACTTTAGAGTTTGGAATTTTTTGCTATTTTTAGGATGTTGTGTAGATTACAGAACTGTAGCCCGTACGTGTTAATGTAACAATTTTGAAAATAAGTTCTGAAGAAATAAAAGCTGTCCTGGTTTCTGCCACTGGAACAGCTAGTCTGTGTCACATCACAGAATCATAGAGTCATAGAATGGCTTGGGTTGGAAGGGACCTCAGAGATCATCTAGTTCCAACCCCCCTGCCGTGGACAGGGCTGCCAGCCACTAGCTCACTAGATCAAACTGCCCAGGAACCCATCCAGCCTGGCCTTGAACACAGCCAGGGATGGGGTATCCACAACTTCTCTGGGCAGCCTGTTCCAGCGCCCCACCACTCTCTCAGGGAAGAATTTCTTCCTATGTCCAACCTAAACCTCCCTCTTTCAGTTTTAGCCCATTCCCCCTTGTCCTACCATTATCCACCCATGCAAAAAGTCGGTCCCCCTCCTGCCTATAAGCTCCTTTCAAGTATTGGAAGGCTGCAATGAGGTCTCCCCGGAGCCTTCTCTTTTCCAAGGTGAACAGTCTCAACTCCCTCAACCTTTCGTCACAGGAGTGGTGCTCCAGCCCTCTGATCATTTTGGTGGCCCTCCTCTGGACCCGCTCCAGCAGCTCCACATCCCTTCTGTACTGGGGGCCCCAGGCCTGGACACTCCAGGTGAAGCCTTACAAGGGCAGAGTAGAGGGGGACGATCATGGCAGTTCTCAGAGACCTCTCCTTGCTGAATAGGGGTTTTCTGTGTCTATGAATCGTTTACTGGTATTTTTGAAGGGTGATTTAAACTTTAGAGCAGAAGGAAGCTTGAGTCCCATGTGCAGTAAAGCAGAGATGTATGATGCTGCAGGTGAGGAGCATGGGTGTGGTGTCCTCTGTCAGCCTGCTAAGGGTTGTTCTGCTGTTCCTCCAGATCTGCAAAATATGCATGAATTTCTGTCTGTTCGCCTCAGACTTGCATTTTTATGTGGATACCCAGTGCCTACAGTGACCTGACAAAGCTTCTGATTTTTATTGCTGGCTATTCAGCTACAAACAGTCTTTCCTTTTTTACGTTTTTCTCCATGGGGTAGGGAGAAGGAGCTGGGGTTGCCCTCTATTTGTTTGACATTTCCTGGATGTAAATATGGGCACATGGGTCATGCAAGTGGCCTGCATCTGCTCTGTGACCTTTTGCTTGGGTCTTCCTGACACCTGCATCTGTGCCTGTGGATATCTCTCCATCTGAGGCATCTGGGCACGTTCCTCTTTCTTCACCTGGAAAAAAACTGTCAGGTGGAAGCAGAGGCCTTGCCTGGGGTTGCTGGGACATACGGCAGCCCTAGATGAAGGTTAAATTGTATGATTTGAAAAAAAAAAGACCATAATGCTTGCAGAAGTACAGCTTGAATCACCACTTAAATCACCAATTCACTTTGCCCAGAGACTGTGGAGTCTCCTCCTTTGAGATCTCCAGAAGCCACCTGGACGTGGGCCTGGGGCCCTGCTCTAGGTGTACCTGCTGGAGCAGGGGCGGCACCAAACGGACCCAGAGGATCCTTCGACCTTGGCTGTGCTGTGGTTCTACATAGAAATGTGTCCATGCGCTTTTAGGAGGTACGCGTGTGGGGTGGGTATGTGCATGAAAACTCTCATTTCCCATCTGTTCTGCACTTGATGTGACATTTCCCATAGACTGAAACACACAGAGGTTCCCCCCAAAAAAGAATACAAACACGTTTCTGTTTGATCAATGTTCTTGTGCAACTCTGGGGTCTTACACAGCACTTCTACACATATACTTGAAGAACATTGACATTTAGATGGGAGAGAGGTACTGGTGGTTGCAGGTTAATACAGTGAACCAGGCACTCAGTCACCCTAACATCCCAACTCACTTTCCCTGCCCTGTCTGTCCAGTTCCAGGGATGGATGCAGAACAGAACTGGGGCTTTCTGCAGGTTCTGAGCAGCTGTGTGCAGGTGAAATTAATGCTTCTGAGGTCCTCTTGCAAAGAAGACCGTACAGAAGCCACGTGCTGTTACAATGACTTTTAACATCTGGCAATGTCAAAGGTAATCAGAGCTCATTGCGATCTGGTATGCAAATATTAGGAACAAAAATACTCCATCTGATTTCTTTGCAGTTCTTCACCATGTACCAATGCATGTGTACCAACAATAAAAGGGTTTTCCTTTATATGAAATGCTTCCAGATAGTGAAAAGTGAAGGCTGTGCAGTCACCTGAACAGTACCGCGTGTCATGATCCCTCCTCCTGCTTTGCAAACGGGAGATATCTCATCTTTCTGTGAAATGGTTAAAGTCTTTACTACATCCCTACATTTGCTTTATATCACCTGAATCTATCCTGTTTTTGCTGACACTGCTGGTTTAAAATATTTTCCTAAGTTATTTTAAATGCAAAAGATCATATTGATTTTTAAAGCATTATATTGTCATTTTTCTGTTTTATTAAAAAAACAAAACCAGCACCAGCTTAGCATATTTCACAGCTTGCATCCTGGGCTTGAAAGCTCTGCAGATACAAATACGATCACAAAGGAGAAAAAAGAATGTATTGCAATGCGGAAGATGGGTATTACTAGATGAGCAGAAAATTAGCATGGTAACTATTTTACTGCTAAAACTACCTTGCCCAGTTTATTTCTTACTCTCTGATTGAGGAAGAAACAAAGTTCTCTCATCTTGTTTGTGTTGCTGATTTGTTGGATATTTATTGATTTATGGATCACAATGCACATTTTTTTTTCCATCTAGAGTAAGAATATTCTGTGTCTGTCATGCTTTCTATGAGTAACTGATTTTCTATGATCTGTAAAACTGGTTTGTACCAATAGTCGCTAGACATCAGCATTTCTAAGGGGTTTTTTGAAAGATATTCATTCATTCTGCTAGGAGTCAATGAATTACAACTGAACGCTAATGTACTATCAGATTTTCTGTAAATCATGAAGAAATGGATTTAGATGCAGGTAAATTTCTATTGAATAGATAGGCATCTTTTATATCTATCATGAGACTTAACGGTACTTCCTGAAAAAATCAAATACCCAGACCTTATGGGAAGAGGCATTCATCATCCTATTTAGCCCGTGTGCTGTTGAGAACAGTAGCATCACTGGGGTCATTTCCATCCTCTGTTAGGAGCTTGAGGAGTTTTTGATGGTCCTACTTGGTTCAAAGGTGCCTAAGGACAAGGCAGTATCCAGCCATGTGCTCTGCCTGGACAGCAGAGCTCTGACACAACAGGGCTAGGGCTTGTGACTGCAGCTTCAGTACCTCATCCATCCCTCTGCATACAGATAGAGGCAGCAACAAACGTGTCCCGAAGTCATTTCTGATTTTCTGGTGATTTGGGTTGGCCATGCGCTTGCTAAGTTGGGTAGCCCTACAAATGCTCTGAATTTTGCTTGAGCCCCGACCTTAGGAAGCTTGGTAGGAAACTCGCAGAAGGGATGTCACCCTTCCCTTCACATCCATAACATCTGGGGATGGAGGCTGTGGCAGCCCTTTATTGCCTGGGAAATCTCTTTACCCAGGAAACATTCCTGAGGTTGACAGTCTGCTGTCTTTAAGCCTCTTTTATGCTACAGGAGCCACAGAAAAGGCCCTGGGGCACCAGGGAAAATTTGATCCACTCTGTTTAGAAGAGTTACTGTACAGCACCTTGGTAGCTGTGGTTAAAGTCCTTGCCAAAGTCTTCTAATGCTCTTTATCAACAAAGCTATTGAGAGTTCAATGAAGTATTACGTTGATCTCTTTCAGTTTATCTTCAAACAATGCTAAATCTGTGGAAAAGATGCTGACACTTACTGCAGTGTAATTTGTAACTCAAATTTTGATGATTTTTATGACCTGACAAGGCTATGGTTTTTAATTTAGCTGAAGAAGACACCTATGGCTAAGAGTGCGGGGTGTTCATCTAAATGGCTTTTCTTTAATAGATTTTTTAATCTTAAGTGCAGAAATACAGCTTTCTTGTGGATACTTACAACGTGCAGTAAACCAGCAAACTGAATTTAATGCCACGTTCCAGTGTCTGCTTTCCTGTGTCTTCAGTTCCAAGTGTCTCTTAAAAACTGTTATCCTCATAACAACTAATTTTTTCTCTGAATTTCAGAGTAAGAAGCATTATTAGCAAATGACTTCCTGTAATAGAGTCGGATTTTTTCATTCCATGCAGTGGTCATTTCTGGAAGGTATTAAACTGAATTGTTCATTTCTTCTTTGAGGTGTTTCAGATCTGGCTGGAGAATTTGCTTTTCTGTACATTGTTTTGGAAGACAGTGTACTGATTAATTAATTTTGAGACATTTGAATTCTTAAACCCTTCAGAGCTCAAACTCCCTTTTTCCTTCATTTGGCAATAGGATGAGTTTCAGCTAAAGGATCTAATCCTGACAGGCACTGAGCTCACTGCCTATCAGAACTAGATCCTACCTGTGCTGTATCTCTGCAAGGTGTTGCCTGTTAGATAAAGATTTGGTCTAGAGGTGGTGAAGTTTTTCCTATTTTTTTTTTTCCCTGGAATATTCTGCTGGAATATTACAAAAAAAAAAAAAAGCAAAAAAAAGCTTTGTCCTGGGTTGTGTTGAAGGTTTTGAGGGAGGTGTGTGGCCCATGAGGAGGGAGGATGTGCTCCCTGTCTTCGTAAAACAGAGGAAGAAAGTGTCCCTGTGAGATGCAGAGGGACAGTGATGAAGGATGTGGGCTAAGCAAGGCGGCAGGAAGACATGACAGCAATCAGGACATCAGTGGATAGGCAGGGTCAAACCTGCACAGCTTTCAAAGTGAAGATGAATTGCTGGAACTTAATGTGGAAGGAAAACAAGAGAGGAGGTGTCAGTAAGAGAGGACCGTCAGGGATATTAGAAATGTTTTTTATTTTGTTCCTCTAGGTGACTTCTTAGCCCTTTTTCATTATTTCAAGTAATTGGCTATCAAATGATCTCCTACATTTTGGGGCAGTCTAATTTGCTATGACAGGTGCGAGGCCTGTGTGATTCACTTCCTCTATTTAAGGCTTTGGAAATGTTCGTGTCAGGTTTGTATTCGCTTGTGACTGGCTTTGTGGAAATAGGAGCTCAGCATTTGGCGCCTGGGTGCATTGCTCACCTGCTGGACCCTCTGCTCATCAGGCCTTTCCCTGGGGCTTCCCGAACAGTATCCACGGAGCTCAGCCCTCTGTACGATGCTTGGAGTCATTTAAAGGTTGTGAAAGGAAATTGTCACCTTTTAGAAGGTGTTACGTTGACTTTGCAGGCCACAAGAACGAGGGACGTGTTCTCTCTCATCTTTCTCTGGCTCTCTAGCATCTTTTCACTCCTAACCTAAGAGCATCCTAGCTCAGCATCTCCTAGTGCCTGTGATGGCTGCTCACAGTCAGCACCTAGGGGTTTGCTAGCCTGTGAGCTTTGCAGCCTCCTCTCAGCCTTGGTTATCTGGAGTTTTATTCTGTGTAGCACCCAAAGAAAAACCAACAGCCTATCTTGCTCAAGACAGATTATAGAAAATAATGTTGAGCAGCAGCAGCTTTCTTTCCTTCCAGAAGCTTGCATTAGTCACCAGGTGCTTCACTCTTGTCGTCGTTGCTCCAGGAATAAATGCACCAGAGACCGGTAAAATGGGTAAAAGATGCCATTAATCAGCAGGGTAGGGTGTCCTGGCTTATGATGCAGCTTTTTGCTGGAGCCTGGTCCCAGCAGTTTGTCATGGAGGTTACAGTCCTTGTTCAGGAATGTTAAGGTTCTCTGTGGATATTTTCCCTATAGATCTCATTCTTTTTAATTGAACAATGCAGCTCTGAAGAGTGAAATTGCAAGAGTTTGTATGGATGGGGGCTGTAGGAAGGAAGGAACTGAACTGCACTGTCATCTCTCACGCATTTTGTGTGGCTCTTCTTTCCCTGGGTTTCATTAGCAAGCTGAGTTTTTAAATCTCTTTTTACATGAGAGAATTCTGTATTCTGCTCAAAGTGTGGTCTTCTGTCAAGATGACTGAGCAGTAACACTAATGTTTTTGTGGCTGTGTAGATGGAGGCAGATGAGGCCCTGGTTAGCTCTCTCGTTCTTGGTATGTACTGCTTTGAAGAAAGCTTCCTGCCTTTGGAGAAGGGAGGCACATCAGGCTTCGTCTCAGTAAATCCAAAGTCATCCTGTTGAAGAAAATGAGTTAAATTATGTAAGTGAATAAGATAGGTGAGGCAGAAGATGGCCTAAGTATTTTCGTGCCTAGGCTTTTATGCTGATAAGGCTGAAAGATACCAGTGCATGTGAGGTCAAAATGACATCTGGGTTACCTTTGGGTTTTCCTTTTTTTTTTTTTTTTTTTTTTTTACAAGAGTTTTCCCTGCATTTCCTCTCATAATCAAGATATTGACAAAGCAGCCTAGAGCAGCAGCCAGCTACAGAAACTGTGTTGGTCCCTCTCTTCATACAGAATGAGGATGCAGGATGTAGAGCTGAGGTCTCCCCACTCGCATGCATTTGCTAGGCTGTATTATCATTCATACCGTGTGTCCCTGGCTGCTTTACATAATATAACTAATTGGAAATAAAACAATATTGGAATGTGGAAATTGGCACAGAGTTCGTGGACACTTGGCAATGAAGGTAAGGCCTCTTAACCTCCTGCAAAAGCTGTAGTGTTAGCTGAGCCTCCTGCTCTTCCTGCAGAGCAGAACTCCTTGTTGTAAAGCTGTTACTCCATGGAGCTTGCCAGCAGAACTTAGGGCAGGTGACAGATTTCCCTCAGCAGATTCAAATGTACATCCAAGAACGTGAAAAAGTTAAAGAGATGCTGGACAGAGGCCATGTAGCACCTTGTAGGTTAAAAGAGCAATTTTAAAATCAATACTTTTGCTTAACAGGCAACCAAGGCAGTAGTTTCAGACTAGGTGAAATATGTGAAGAGCAAAGCCTTTCCACAAGGAGCCTGTTCAGGTTATCTGTGCTGGAGTACTTTGCGATGTCGTGTTGGACATGCACGGCACCTGGGAATTGCAAATAAACTAATCTTGATGTGACAAAAGCGTGCATAATTATTTTGAAACCCGAGGGAGATTGAAATGGCCCTAACTTGGTGATATCCCATAAGTGATAGACAGGCAGCTGCAGAATTTATAATGGATCATTTTCCTAGAAGATGAGAAGGAAACTTAAAATAACCTCTTCTGCTGCAGCTCTCACATGCTGGTGCTTCTAATTGTGAGGCTTGGAGTGGGAGGGAGCAGCGGTGAGCCCTGCGATGCTGCGAACTGACACCGGCCCTGGCTCTGGCACAGCCCATGCCCTGCTCTTTGCAGCTGGATGTAACAGCCCCATGTCGGCTGTGCTCGTACTCTGAGCTGAGGGTTTAAGGGGAAGCTCCTGTGAGGTCAGTGAGTCTTCCTTGGTCCCTGCTATTTTTGTAATTAAAGTTATTAAGAGAAAGCACAACTTAGTGGGGGCACAGCAGTCTAGAGCTGTCGTCAAACAACCAACAAACAGCTCCAAGATAGTGCAATGAATCGAGGTGGCCTGTTCCCCTTTCTAGCTCCTGAGGAAAATCTCTTTCCTCCTCTCAGTAGTTCTTCTCTGAATTTTTACCATCTGTAAAAAGAATCCAGTTACACCCTGATAGATATACAACACCAAAAAAATCAATGTATTGATCTCCTTAGTGTAGACCAAATTCAGGGTGATCAATCAAAACACAGAGGATAAATCAGCTAACTCAGTTGCAACTCATTGGTTTTAGGCAGAGCTAGGCATTTTGCAGCCTTACACTTATAAGAGGAGATTTTGTATTTATTGCATGAGGCAACAAGTAGGAAAAATCTTCCTAACTGTTCTTGTATGAGAAAATGAGACAGCGAGAGATGTGACCTCTGAAGTCAGGAAGCACCAGGCAGCGACAAGAACATTCTGAGCAGAATGTCCTGGTTTTTTTTTTGAAAACATGGTTTTTCTTGCTTGAAGGGACAGAGTTGTTGAGGATGGGAGAAAGGAGGGAGGGAAGCTGGGAAGTTAGTTCCTGGAAATGTTGAAAACATTCCTGCTGAGATAGGGTCGGAGAAATACCAGCAAGTGTCTTAAAAGCTAGATGCTGCCTCAGCTGTGATGCTCGATTTTGTGAAAGGAATCAGCTCAGCTCCCGGGTCCCCGGACTGGGATCTCCTAAACCAGTCTCTGCTTTCCAAAACCCAACCTTTTGTATTCATGTGGCATTAAAAGGAGTGAAATAGAGGAACATAAAAGGGATGGTAACATGCAGAAAAACACCAGACTTAAAAAAAAAAAAAAAAAAAATCTCGGTGTATCTGCTTGACATACTAAAATAGTTCTGTTTTCTTGAAAATGTTTATTGGAAAATGCATTTCAAAACCTTGTAACAGCTGGAATATGGTGATCTAATTGCTGTTTCAATAACACTGTGAACATGCAAACATATTTCCTATGCAAAATGTCAAACAGGCAGCAATCAAAGTGAGGCTTTAAGCTTCAAAACAAAGAAGCAATGAGCTGATTTGTAAACATTTATTTCTGAGGTTACATTTAAAAATGAAATGGAACAGCATAGGTCTGGAGACAGTGCAACAAATCTTTTCACAAAGCACGAGATCTGGGGAGAATAGAGGTTTGCTGGCTAGGAAATACTTGGGCTGCATCAAGAATTCTTTCCCAGCAGTGCTGGAACTCTCCTGAATATATTCATTCTGAGTCCAAGGAGGAGCAGATCTTTCGTTTGAAGAAAGGCGTGGGATTCCCACCGTCAGGAGCAGTGCACAGGGAGACGCAGCGATTCCGTGTGAGGCACAAATTGCCATTTACCTCTGCTGGCAGCAGCGTGCCCATTCAGCTGATGGCGTTTGCAGGATCAAGGCAATGGCTGTGTTGGCTTGGGCTGCGGGCACAGGCTGCACGTTTTGGGTGACCCTGCCGTCCTGCACCATGCCAGTGCTAATTGGCAAGGTACTCGTCGTAGTTCCAGCAATGTGCCTGCATGGTGACACACTGTGAAAGGCTCAACCCAGCCACCTGGGCAGCCGGACCCAGCGGTCCTTGTGGCCAGAGGAATTCTATCACTCTTCCCGTGGAGTGCAGCAGCACTGTGCTGCGGGAGCTGCTCGAGGTGGCCAAGAGGGAAGTGGGGACCTGGGCAGCTGCAGGGCACACCCCTGCCTGCACCAACCTGTGCCAGCAGTGTGAAGTGCAAACCCTCTTAAGTATGTCTTGATAAAGAAATAAATCTGTTTGAGGAGTAAATTTACTTTTCACCAAGGCCATCCATTTGTAAGATTCTTACTGTATTGTGCTTGCAAATAACATTTATTTCTGTAGTGTAAATATGCAAGAGTTCATTTTAATAAAAAGTAAGCCCTAAAATAAGATAAACCCCATGACTAGACTTGCATTGAAGATTTAAAGTGCATTCATCTGCTGTTTTTCTATATAAATATTCATTGGTTTAGTGCTCTCAGGTGTTGGAACTTTTAATCTGCATTCAGATGGAGGTACTTTAATCAGAGAGTTCATAAAAGTCTCTAACTTTTTTCATAAAAAATAGAGTAATAGATATAACAGAGGGTTGCAAAAGCTTAAAAAAAGCTAAACCACAGCTCTAGGAGAGAAAAAAAAGTAAACACCAAATGGCATTTTGTGCCATAATATCAATATTCTATTAAAAATAAATCTCTCACTGTTAGACCGAAGAGTCTCAAACAACCTGTCACTTTACTGCAGTCTTCAGAGATGACTGATAATGGGGAAAAGATCCCATAGCATCTGTTTACCATGTACTCACACAAACTGTTAGGAATGTTTTTAAATGTCAGCAGTAATGTATGCATGTATTAGCTATCACGGAGTAGCAGCTCAACAAAGGCAGCATCGCTGCCACACTGGGGGCTTGTGCTCTAAATTAGGGAGGTCAAGTGATGGGGATAGAAGCTGGGTATTTTTCAAACCATATTGTTTGCCTTATGAAAACCAGAATAAATTGTGCAGTCAGCTGCAGTGACAGTGCCAACGTATAGAGCCTGCACGCGCTGACAATGGCTAAGTGGGATTAGGGTAAATCTTTCAATTGCAAGAAGGTTAATCGTGAAAGGTGCTGAATTTAAGGTCTGTAGCATGTGCATGGGGGGTGGTGTGGCTGAGGCTGTCTTTTGCATTGGCAAGGTATCACATTTTGTTTGGTAACCTAAGCATTCATCAAGTGTAGGGTGTCATATAGGTGCAGCTGCTGACTAAACAGTGTTTGTGTGACAGCATTGTTAGCAGCTGCTCTATTACTTGACAATTCTGCACTACTTAACTGCTTAGATATGGAGCAGGGTATGTTGTCCTGGCAAAGTCATTGTACTACAAGCCACTTTTCACGCTGAAATTCATAAATCAGGTTTTTTCCCCCTGTTACTGCATAATAGAAATGTCTCTCTCTCTCTCTCTCTCTCTGACTCTCTTTCAGTGTGCGCAGTTTTTTTTCTTGTTTGCCACTGAGAGTATACGTTTTTGAATGTTAGCTCTGCAGTCAAGATGTGTGAAGAGGTTTTTTTTTAAATGATCAAGCAAATACATTTTTTCGTGCCATAAGCCCTATTCGTTCTTCCAAAACGCGGTAAGCCTGGTCCTGTCTTGAAAATGGTGTGGATATTAAGCACAGTGACAGTCAAAACAGATTGCAGATGGAACTGATTCACAAACCCCTGTGCTGGCGCCGGGTTCGGTGGGGTCCCTGCCAGCCTGGGGTCTCATTGCATGGCCAGGCCCCAGCCTTGGGCATGGCTCCAGTGGGGGAATGTGCATGGATCAGTGGGGCTTAGTGTTAATGGTGTGCCTAAGTGCATGGGGAAGAGGCACTGGGTGGTTTGAATGCCGCCTGCACTTTGGACTTTGCTGCTCTCCAGTCCCATAGTGGACGTTTGGAGCTGCCCATAAAGGTATTATGGCACATGGCCTTTAGTGAGTGAAGGGAGCTCTCCTGAGCTATCCTTAGTCTGCGGTCCTGACATTTCTTTTATGTAGGTATGGTCCAGGATGGCTGATGGACACTTTCCATACAGTCATAGTGGCCTTTAAATCTGGCAGTTAAAAAAAAGGCAAAAAAGAGCAGAGATAGATCAAGGACATAATGTTCTTGATGAAACATGCTGAAATCCCTGAACAACAAAGAGTTTTTTTCTCCTTTAATTATCTAGATCATTTGGCCAGCTGCGAGCCATGAACCCAGCTGGCCAGCCGGGTGTGCAAGGGACTTCCACGGGCAGTTCTGGTAGCATGACGCTTCAGTCTGTGCTGAAAGCTAAACGTTTATGTTTTCCTCACTGTAAAATGGCTCCTTAGGTGTCCTGTGAGGAGATGCCCATGGGCGGATCGGCAAGGCAGGTGTGCCTGTGTGAGGAGTGCGGCTCTGGGGCTGGCCGGCCCCTCGGCCTGGTGGTTCTGCTGCATCCTGGCGGAGCTGCCAGGCAATCCTCCGGCTTCTGTAGTGGGTAATTGCAGTTGAATTAGAGCCTTGAGAAAGTAATTATGAGAAGCATTGTGGGACAGCATGCTAACCCAGCAGTAAATTAAACCACAGACTGGGAACAACTGGAGATGTCAAGATTAGAGCTTGCTTTTGGGAATTTTTTCAGTTGCGGTAAATATATGTCTTTCTTCTTCCAATTCTAAGACTGCACGTTGTCCGTTGGAGCAGTAGGCTCCTGTGATCAGCTGGAGAGGGACAGCGTGTGGGTAGAAAAAGCTACTGAAACTAGGCTGGAGAAAACACATTGGTTTTAGAGTGAGGAAAAGCCCTGTAGACAGAGACCCGAAGGTGAACACGCAATGAAAGACAGGGTTTGAAAAGCAATGCGACTTTCCTTGCCCACCATTTTGTAAAAAGAAAAATCCGTGACACAGAGTTTTAAAAGTAAGGACGTAAAGTTAGAATATCACAAGAGGGAAGAACCTGATTTCGGAAAAACTGCTTTAAATTTGTTGCTAGTGCACAAGCAAACCTTGACGGAGAACTGTGAAAAAATTAAGCTTAACAGCAGGAGTAAACAGCAATTTCAGAGGACCAGTTTCTGCAACTTTAGTTCACGTGGCTGATCGAGAAAGCATTGGCAGGCCTTTTTGTTCTTTGCTCTTAAATTCACAGCCATTCCAAACATGTGCTTTAGGCATCAAGAAAGATACCACTGCAGAATTACAGTTATTTCCCCCAAATGATTCCTTTTTTTTTTTTGAATATTTTGCAAAATATATTCTCAGGAGGAGAGAACATTTTTTTGTTCTTTTTGAAAAATATAGTTTTTACATGCCTTTATTAATACTCTAATGAAATACAGAAAATATTCTTATTTTTATATGAGTTTTAGCCCATTCTGTGCTTGATTCTTACAGAGACATACTGATTTTCCCCAGATGAAGGTCTGATCCAGTTCAGACCCATCTTTTTTAGGAAATTGTGCCATTTGTGAAATCATGCCTAATTTTAATTTGTAGGCGCAATTCCGGAATAGAAGAGATGCCCGCATCTAGCAAATAAAAAGCCTCTGATAAAGCCCAATAGGAGCATGGTGCATCAGTGGGCAAAGCAGAAAATGAGGCTTCTCCTTGCTTCTTGGGATTATAATAGCCTCCATGAAACAGCAAAAGTCTGTTGGGATATCAGAGCAATTTACATGTCCTTTCAGCTTTACTGCAGGCTCTTCATGGCTGGCCAGTCCTTCATTGTGAGCCCCTTGAGTTTGGAATGTCCCTCAGACCAAATCAGAAATAACTGCCACTAATATACATGCTCCTATATTTGGGTTTTCAGCACAGCTCTCTTCTCAGGGCATGTCTGCACAGCAGTGATAAAATGTAGACAGCCTCCTTTCCCGCATCACACTCCTCTTTCTTTCCTGCATTAACGTATTTGCAGCTGAACAGAACTCTGGAATGTGTAAGCAGCGATAACTCTTTATGTTACTTTAAAACATTTTCCTTGGCCTCTCGTCTGGATATTTGAGATGGTCGTAACTCTTAAGTCCAGGAAGAGATGAGGAAAAGTAGCTGAGTGCTCGGAGGCAAAACATGCTTGGTGCCAGCGTTGCTAGGCAGGTCCCTGGTCGTTGAGACAGCAGAGCCTGCACTAGGGCAGCAGGAAGAAGTTGGTGTGTCCCCTGGAAATGATCCTGTGCTCACTTACTGCTTACATCACTGAGCACAAGACCGTATACATAGTTCATATATGTGCACAGAGATGTGTGCGTATTTACAAATGAGTTTATGAAGTGGGAGGAAGCTCTGACGCAGCTCGGAACTGCAGGTGTTGTCACTGGGACAGAGTTTGGGACATGCGTTGATCCCCCCAGTTCAATGACGGTGAGTGCTCATTTTCTCTTCCTGGTGTGTGCTCGATGTGCTAGTTGTCCCCTAGCATTAGCTTCCAGGCAGTGAAAAGAACGTACAAGCAGCTCTGTTTTTCCACCTTCCACTTGCTTTATGGGGCTTCTTTGTAGTTCTCCGATGTCCTATACCTCTTAGGCGTGTTGACCACACCACACAGCGTGGTGTCATCAGAAATACTTCAGTAGCATCCTGGATTTTGTTTGCTGTTTGCTTCCAAGAGGATCACTTAAATCACCACCAATATTTGGGTGAGGCTTTGCTCAGAATGACACAGCTTCACAGGAGTTGGCTATAAGAGGTATTTCTAAGGTAAATTTTGAAAGGGAAATGAAAACTCGTTCAGCAGCTAGACATTCACAGAGGCATATGAGAAGAATAACAATGAAAATAGTTGCAGTCCTCTGGAATTAGGCATAGTAAGAGGACTTCTTTGTCTTCTCTGAATACCTGAAGCACCCTCTTCTTGAAATGTTTCAGAATTAGTGATCTGTGTTTTACTTTTAGCCTAGCATCTGATGAGTTGTGCAGCGTTAGCATTAGTCATCTCTCTACCACTGTTACCTGCTGAGAAATTGTTGCATACCTTTCCCTCAGGACTCCTGTAACATCATAGGGATGATGCAAAATTCTGGTCGCAATTAAGATGATATAAATCCACGGTACTTTGCCTGACCTCTTGGGAATGTGTCTGGATTTTGCATTTGGTTTGTTGATACAATACTAGTTTCACTCAGAAAAGACTGTAAGAAGTAGTCTGTTTTGTCGTAGATCTTGTTTTCTTCCCCTTTCCTTATACTTTAAATGTGGGCCATGAACAGTGGGATCACTGTACCTGAGTTTCTGGAGGTACATTTCTTCATCTCCAATCTATCAACATTTTTATCTATTGTCTTGTAACATGTGGTGCTGATTCTTACTAAAAAGTGATTTGCAGTTTGTAAACGTGTAGATTAATTCTACATTATTTGGAAATCGATGCTTAAGTTGGATTGATTATATTTCTATGCCCTTAGGGTTGTTTTTTTTTTTTTTTTTTTAAGGAAAAGGGCTTACTCTGTCACTGGATCACTGGAAGATCAAATTTCTCCACTAAAAATCCTAGGAAGCTGTTCCTCTGGTTGTGCACATTGAAAGACAGCACCATTCTAAAATGCCCATGTTTTCTCATTGTTAAAATAATCCATTGCAGTTTTGGTCTTGCTGGTAGTGATTTGAGTGATGCAGTGCTAATGACTCCAAAGGATGCACTTCTGATTTGCTTTGAGATCGCAGAAAAGCAGGACTGGTCCCCAGGTGGAAGAAAATTAAAAGTCTGAGCTCAGTTCTTTGCGTAATGTGTGGTTGCTTGCAGGATGGTTGCAAAGCTTACGATTGAATGGGCACTTAGATCTGCTGTGCTGAAAAGTGGTGGTGGGTGGGTAAGGAGCAGCTCTTCAGGTTTCATTCCCAGCTTTGCCTGTGGCATCCTCAGGGACTATGGGTCCTTTCATTTCCATTCCGCAAAACAGGATGACTAATATGACATGCTTAAAGTGTTGTTGAAAAGATTCATTATTTCTAAATAGACTGGAGCTAAATGCATCTATTAACAGCTGTAATTCATAAAGTATTAGTTTTAGAACTCTGAATGTGTAGCTGGTTGATTTGCACTGAACAGGTATTTTGAGAGCTGGAAGGTCATCCCTGTTAAGATAACAACCACCCTCATGAAGGAGGAGTAAAGAAATGTAATGTCATCAAGTACAAATGAAAATGTAATGATTCAGCAGAGTCGTAGTAAGGGTTTCTTACTGTCAGGATAGGATCATGAATTTACTTAAAACAATAACAGGAAATAAGGTTTTCATAAATTCCTCACTTTTGTGTTTGTCGTATGATCAGCAGCCTTATTGTCTACCGAATGTGAGGCATAAGTAAGACACAAAAAGATATATCTTTTTCTTTCAAATGTGCAACATTTCAGCTTCGATGCCATTCTCACAGTCAAAGTGGACAGCTGTTGTGTTGTCAGGTATTGATGAATGATTTACCTGGCAGTAAGATGTGTTTATTTTCTCTACTGAGCATCTGCATTACTGTTCTCATGTCTTCCTCATCCTGCGCAAATTTTAAGTCACTGAGGAGTAACACCATGTGCTTCTTTCCCTCTCTCAGAAGTCATTTCTTCTCTAGGTGAGGTCTGTTCCTCCTGGGCATTGCTGCAGCTGCAGTAAGTGCAGGGCACGCCTGTAATTGGAAATACCACGGATGATCATCGGTGAGTGCAGTGGGATCTGACAGGACATCTCCCTAGCTCTGCCTGCTCAGCTGCTGGAGTGATGGGCCCCGTCATGGACCGTGCCAGCCAAGAGGAAAGGAAAGGAAAGCAGCTCTAGCTAAGTCATTTCTTACCCAAGCATGTCCAAGTGCTACGTGATCCTTCAAAGACAGGGGTCAGCTCTGGCCTGAGACATGGGACTTCCATTGCTTTTGATAGTGCAGTCCTCTGTTCAGAAGCCTTTCTTTCTTCCCAGCCTGATTCTCTGATCTTCTCTAAGTTTTCAGTTTTCTTCTGCCTTGGGTAAGAACAATGCCAAACACCATCCCTGCCGGCTGATTTCTCTATAGAGAATCATTAGGAGGCAATGGAGCTACCTACCTGTTGGAGCACGGAAACAGCCCAGAATTCCTGCTTCCTCTTGTTATCTGTAGCAAGCAGAAATAGTCTGTTCCAAAATGGGGGTTCTGCTTGACAGAGCAGGCTCTGATCCGACATGATAAAACACATGCTCTGTACCAGATAGCAGGCATTTCACATTCGGATAAGGCCATGTTTGCAGTATGTCACAAACACACAGAACAAATACTAGGGGTGTATTGATTTGCCTTTTCTCAAAGATACGGGTACCAGATGTAGGGCTCAAAAATGCTTGGGTCTTGAAAATCCTGCTCTCAGTTTGGTGGATTCTATGTATTGCACTTACATCAAACAGCTGAAATGAAAGATGGACACTTACATTTTTCATATTCTCTGAATTGGTAACATTCTGAGAGTCTTGTGTCAGTACCTTCACTTTATAAATGTCTTATCTGGAACCTTTGTTGAGAGGAAGAAATTGTATGAGTGAAAAAATAAGAATACTTCTGTATAAATACTTGATTTTAGGACCTTTCAAAANTATTCCCCCCATATCTTTATTTTTCAGGATTTCTATTGTGCTTTAGATTACTGGATACCTTGAAGGAGACTTCTTTGTGGTATTTCCAAGAAATGTAGAAGTAGAAAATTTAAGAAATAACACAAGAAAGCCAATTCTCACATGATTTTCGGCAAGTTTGTGTGCATTCAAAGGGTGCAGTTTGTTCAGATGGTATTTACATTGGTGGTGAAGCCAAAGCTAATTTCTGAGATCTGCTCTCTTCTTTTTTCTCAGTACTTACTTTCCTTAATACAGTTGTTTCCCCTCCAACTTCCTAAAGCATTTAGTTTTAAGGGTGTAAGTAATTTTAGATCTGCATGTTTTCCTGAAATAACAGACAACTGAGTGCAAAAACAGAAGATTAAACATGTTATTAAAATTCTGGAAGCACACTACTGTCTGTTCTTTCTTCAGTGAATCAACAGAATTTACCCAGAGTCTGGACCAATAAACTAAGTATGTTATCACGTTTGTAAGATGCAGTTGTCTATACAGTAAGTTCAGTGCCATGGATAATGTAATCAAGTCTTATTTGTGATGAAAATATGAGAAGAGATTTCAGTGCTGAACTAAGGGATGTGATGAACTGAGCTTCTGCAAGCATTTCGTTACAGAACTTTTTCTGTAGGAAAGGAAATACCTGATGGCCAAAGACACTGGGAGGCCTTGTTCGCAGATACTGGTACAGGATAAATAAATTTAGCATCATCTTTCCTGAAGAAAGTAGTATCTAATGATCCTGTTATTAAACTAAAACCAACCTGAACGATTTTATGACAAAGTTACAACCATATTAAATTAAAATATATACTGTGTGCATCTATTTGTATTAAAGCAGCATACAATGAAACCCCTCATAAACGAATACCTGATAAAGGAATGCTTTGAAGGTTATACTCCCGATAGGTCATCGCTGCTGCTACACCAGATACATGTAGCAAGAGCAGGATAAGGAAGTATTTCTTGTTTGTCTCAGATGTTTTTACCCCAAGCAGGCATTTTCTAAGGTAGGAGCCATTATTCCTGAAGTTATTAAACAGAACGGAGTGAAAGCATGTTATGTTGGAATGACTTCCATTTAATTTGCCCCACAGAAGTATGTGTGGGGCGGAGTACTGCTGGCCACTCGTGTGATTTGTGGGCGGTCACTGAGGCCGTATCAGGAAACTGAAAAAGGGTTTTTGTCAGGTTTTATGTGTCTGCTGCACCTTGGGATCATATGTGAGACAGGTCAGAACCCAAGGCACTTACATGTGGGAGGTGTGCGTTTATCAGGACTCCATGGCCTAGAAAAGGCAAAAGCCCTGCAGCCTTACTGAAGTAAGGTGCCAGCAGCGCATGTTTGTCTGTCAAGGGTTTCATCTGTCGGGTTGGCCGCCCAGCGCATGGCTCGGCGTGTCTGCAGGATGGTGCTTGGAGGACGAGGTCATAATGCCGGTGGCCTAGGTATAAAATGACAATATTTGACATCACTTCTGCTAATGCTGCCTGCCACAAAGGGACATTGGGAAGGATCTCTCTATCTATCTAGAGCTAGGGTTGAAATCCTAGTATTGATCATTCTTGCTCCGTTTGTCATTTCTGCTGGCTGCCCTTATGGTTTGCTTCTCTCTCATACTTGATTTCAAGGGCTGCTATCTGATCTTTGGTTTTAAATTTAGTTTTACTGTGGTTTCATGACCACAGAGTCCCCCTCACAGTGCTGCAACCGTAGGCACCAGGCTACGGAGCCTTGAAAAAGTGCGGTTAACATCTCTGGTGTAATGTTGGCTGTTGATAGTCTATTTCCTTTTCTTCTTTTTATTTTTAATTTAGAAAAAATAAAGTACCACTTAATTTAAGAAAAACATGGGTTTTTATACCGGTTTTGCAATTGTTTGGGGTTTTCCAACAGCTGTACTCGTACCTATATCTGTAGAGCTAGTATGTGATGCTGAGCAAGCATTCGTGAGGATCTGTGTTTCAAGAGTCATCTTCCTTCTTCAGAAATGACGTATGGGACTTGCACACTTACCTGGCAAAGATGGTTATTCATAACTGTGTAATCGGAGTTTAATCACTAGAAGTTTAAAAAGAAACATAACCCAAAACCTGCAGGACTTGCGGTTTCCACATTTTGTTGTGATTTTATAAAACCATCTGAATCTTGAGAAAATGTTTTTAATGTTGCTTCATATCAAAATAGGGAACATAGCTCTGCCATAAACAGTACCTTTTTGAATAGCTTTTTTTAACTGAAAAACTGGGGAAAGAAAAAAGATGTAACATTTTGTGGAGGATTAATATTCTTTTATTAGATCAACTGATTTAGCTGGATAAAAAGCAGAAAAGCCCTGTGGTGTAAAGCAGGATCAGCACACATGAAGTATCTGAGTTTATCTTAGGAACAAACAGATACTTTGGGAAAAATGCACACTTTATACAAAAAAGGGTGAAGGTGATGGAGAAGTGGTAAGGTCATTTGTCCACCTGGAAATAGGAGCACAGAGCTGAGCACTGAATACAGCACACTGCTGTGTTAGAACTGTCTTCATATAATTCCTTCTCTAATACTGGTCAAAGTCCATGTTGAGACCAGTTAGAATTTCCACGTGTTCTTCAGGAGTCCGTTCTTGAGCATGGTATTCTGCCATTTACAAGCCTTCTTTTTTTCCAGCCTAAATAAAGCTGACAACGCTGTACCCATTTGTTGTGTCTTATTGTTGTTCTTACCTTCAGTAGGTCTTCTCCTTCCTGATGTTTGCGCTCTAATAGAAAGCCGGCTTTTCTTTTAGTAAGCAGACTTCATCAAACTCTTCACGTGCCCTTGGCAGAACGTGCTTCCCATTCCCTTCCTCATCCTCTTCTGCATCCTTCGAGGTTTGTGTCTGGCTCAGGAGCTGGTAGCCAGAGCTGAACTCCGCCACATTATCTTGAAAATGAGTTGTCATATCAAAGGAAGGTACTAGTTTGGTTCAGCCTGCTTTTGATAAGTCCATGTTGATTTTCATGCCATTTTCTCTTTATCTATACGTCTTAAGTATTCCCTCCTGGGAAAATCATTCTGAAGCCTTACATGCTACTAAGATCAGCTAACAGGCTTGCATTTGCATGGATTACTTTCCCTTTTCTGAAGTAGTACGTAAGGCGCTTCATCTACAAATCGTCACCCTGGCTTAGTCACGTGTTTTGACGCCCAGCCTGTAATTGGCCACTTTGCTCAGAAGTCAGCAGCTGTGACCCCCTTGTTCTCCTGACCTGAACGAATTACAGAAATGGGGTTTTCCTTCCCCTCTGGGTGTGGCCATTTCCATTTTTACAGCCTGCCTTATGACACTCATAGCTGTGCCAACAGTGGGCCCATCAGTGCCAACAGCTTTGTTGTCATTTGATTTCTGTGACCATTTGCTTCTCTTTCTTGTCACTGCATATTTGCTGATCTGGTCAAAGCTGTTTACTAAATTTTACCATTGAGGGTGGAATTCTAAAGAAGAGCTGCTAGCTAACCTGTTTTCGTGAAAGTCAGTGGTGAAACTCTCCCATGTGCTCCCACTGAAGTTTTGCGCAGGCCTTACACTGCTTTCTGAGGGGAAAAAGGTGACAGAAGTGACAGGCGTAACATTTCAATTGATCTTTAAAAATAGAGTAGGCTTCTATATTTATGTGGTTAAAGTGCAAACGGCCCAAAATAAGTGTTTCTGCAAAAGTGCATTTTATCTTTTTTTTTTTTTTTTTTTTGAGGAAAAATACCACACAATAATGTTTCCAGAGGGAAAAAATTCAGCCAGACAATGTTGGCCTGCTGCTAGAATGATAGGAGCTGCAGATTGCGCAAATATGTACCACTTTTCAAGCTAAGAGATCGCTTCCCTGCAAGCCTCTGCTTAAGTGGCTGAATTTTGCAGGGGATATTTAGAAGTGTCTGTGTTCTGAGGCTGGAAGCATGCACGCAGACTGTTAGCCCTATGAAAACGGAGAGTCCAAGCTTGCATCCCTCACTGGGGGCAGCTTGCAGAAGACTGGCAGGACTGGTCCCTCAGCTTGCTGAGATTCATGTTCTGAGCTGCCTCTTCGTTAGGAAACACAGAATTTACCTGGCAATAAAAGGTATCTTTGTATCATGTATCGTCACAATAATGTTTATTTAAATATTATCTGATTCCCTCAGCACTTCTATTATTTACCAATAGAAAAAATGGCACCATTACTTTTCTCTGAACTTTTAAAAATGACAATTGTGCAATTAAATTACTGAATTCATTTATATTTAATTGCACTTTTGGTTTTAATGTGCTATCGGAGGACATTTCTTTCTGTGACTGTTAGTTTTCCATGCAACATAAGAAAATCTAAAGCTATATTAAGGAAATATATTACATGGGCAAGACAAAGTCTCATTAGTGTTATTTATGGCATGCTGAAACCTCATTAGGAGAAGGTATGCTGGATTCAAAAATGCATTACTGAGAATGGTTTTTTTGGGGGGCTGGGAGAGAAATTGCTTTTATTGTGTTTCTTTATCACACACAGAGTGGTTAGTGGACATGTTGGTTTCTTAAAGCATAAAATAAATTAAGATAGAAGAAAACGAGTAATTAATCTAAGTGGTAAGTATAACCTCATTACAGATTGAGAATAGCCTGCACATGGTCGCAAGGAGTTTCTGTTTACTGATCACCGTAGCTTCATCTAACTATTAATTTTTAACTTCTTTCACTGGAGGTAAAAAGTGGTATTTTTCAGTGTGGTAGTTTGCATCTTAAGCAGTAATGATGTGCTTTTAGTGCACTTCAGACCAGGGATGAGTGAAACTTGAGGTGCAGAGTCACAAATAGCCCAATTTAGGTAGTAGTATTTGCTCTAATGAGAGCTATATATCCAGTCCTGCGTAAATATTGTGTGGTAGGCATACAAGGAAACCATTATTTGCAAGTAAATGAGAACAAAAGGAGAGTCCCTGAATTGTCGGCCTCAGACAGGAAAGTCATTTTGTGCAGGCACCGTCCTTCCTGGGCCTGTGCCGCTGCCATCACTTACCAGGGACCCGAGTAGCCATGAAATGAAACCGCTCTCTTCCCGCAGACCTCGATCCTGGTGCCGGCAGAGCAGAGCAGATGCGAGCAGTTAATTCCCCTCTCCGCGCGCTCCCTGCCGCTGTCAGCTCGGTTCCACGGCTGACAAACCCGCTCACGTTGGTGCTGCGCCGGGCCGCTCCTGACAGCGGTGCCACCTGGTAGCCAGGCGCGTTGGTCGGCCTCGCTGTGCCAAACCCAGTTAGTGCTGGCACTGCGTACAGCCGCCTCGATGGTGCGTGGGCATTCAGGCTTCCTGCGCTGTGCCTGTTGTTGGAACGTGAGTACCTGCGGGGCTCCTGCAGTCAAACATTTATTCTCGTACTAATAGCTCTTTCCACAGCCACTCCACGCGCGGCCCCTGTGGTGGCAGCTGTAGCATTGATGAAATGCAGTGATGTGCTTCTACATGCTGACTTACGACTGAGGCTTGGTCAGCTCCACGAACCCCAAAATGCTGTCCGTGTTCTTTCCTGTATGTGTTGAATGCAGAATGCCATCTTCGGGTTCCCTACTTGTTCAGAAGGCTTTAGATGTGAAGACGTAACTTTATGATACTGTCACATATAAACATTATTAATTATCATGTGATAGGTGGCTAATCCCAACATTCTGTGGACTAAATCCTTACTTTTCCCCAGTACTTAAAAAGGTTTGTGAAGACCCAGTAGTTGAACTAGGGGCTGTCCCTTTTCTCCTGCCCTTTGTGCATGTAGTCGCAGTGGCCATGCCTTTTTGTCTTCTCCTCATGGGTGCGGTGGACATAGCATCACCTTGCTGCAGCACCTCAGAGCTACATCTGGGAAGACTGACCTATTGAGTTTTTCCCTGTATTGGTAAGAATTCATGATTAGTCTTTGCTTAAAACTGATCTGTTTATGTAAGCAAAGCAGATTGGGAGGGGGTGGAAGGAAAGCATGCAGGCAAAACAAATAAAATGATGATTTTTACCAAGTATGTGACAGCTACCCTCTTTTTCATGTACGTTTCTTCATAAAGCATGACAAAGTGCTGCCCAGCGAAATGAGGTGGCCTTGCTGACAGCATGCACACATGAGATCTCAGCTCAGTCCTAGTCCTTGCTGTAAGTCTGCTTCCTTTAGAGGAAAAGGTACCAAAAAGAGGACAAAGGAGCAGACCTACAAGGTAACACAAGTTGTATTCAACCAGGAAGAAGAAAACACAATAGGTTATTTCCCATAAAGAAAGAAGAGAGAGGAGTAGATGAAAGCAAGGAACTGGTGAGTGTCCCATGGCTTCTCTCAGGAATGTCTTTCTGCCCAGATTCATGTAGATGAAGAGCTTTTGCAGTTAATGAGTAATTTTGCCACCCTGCCCTGTAGCTTGCCATGTAGATAGACCAGGGCAGCATCCTCTGTGACAGCACAAAATGCAGACTCACTGAAGACACTACTGAACCACGTTCAAGATGTGCTTGCATTCACACCCTTGTTCTAACTGATTCCCAGCTCTCCTAGAGCCACGCAGAGCGATGAGCATGTCCAGAAGATTCACAAACCACTTAGAAAGAGCTGGTGATATTCCTGTGTAGTAAATCCAGGCTCAGTCCTAAAAACAGGTGCAGTATGAGGGCTTCTTATCCACAAACACCTGCGTTGAGAGGCTCTGAGTCAGCCCTGATTTCCGAGGTAGAAATATGGTTCGTGTTTGCAGCAGCCACTCGCAAGGTGAACGAGGAGGCCTGGTGGTTGCGGGCAGGGTGGCAAGCAGCTCAGCATTATCTCTGTCTCTCAGTAAGCCTCACATATGATTTAGCCAAATTGCTTGAGAAATCAAAGCAATCTTACTCACGGCTGTGTGGGTCTTACAAGGGAATTTGCAGGGATTTGACTTGATAATTTTTGAACGTCCCGTTTATCCTTGGTTCATTTAGGGGGTGATACATGAGGACTGTTTGTCCTTCCTTCTTTCATGTTCGTGATGTGTGGGGATATCACTATAATTGTCATTTTAAAACACGCCTTTAATAGTAGTCCTTAATAGCAGCACTACAACGTAAGGGTAGTGCATGCTAAAGACAGAGAACTCCAGCCTAGGAATGCTTGGGGTGACTAAGGTAAATGCTTCTGCTATGGGCACTTATTTGTACATATATTATTGTGAAAGGGATGAGCAAAGAAATGATGCAGCCTGGTCAGAGGGCTCTTACTGTGTGTTGTTTCTCTTTGGAGGAAGATGGGATGCGCCGGGTTTCCTTTCCCATTCATTTTTGGAGCATTTGCATCCTCAACTAAGGAAAAGAAAGGAGTAATTTTCAAGTGCGGTCAAATTCCTGGCAGACCGTGACACTTCCACGATAATCATCACGTTGAGGGCTGGTGTCACATGTAGGTTTCCTGGCAGTACTTGTGCAGAGGCCTTCTTTGCAAAGAAAAGCAGGCAAATCCCGTTCCAGTTCGGCTCTAAAGAGGACAGGAGAGGAAAATGACAATTGAGTTTGAGTTTTTGCCTTCTTTGCTTTTCACAAAATGAGGATTTCTCCTACAGCAGTTTAAAAAGGCGGGAAGAACTTGTGTTTGTCACCGGGAAACCTGCTTCAAGATTTGATGCAATATATTGCTTTAAAGATTTATACCATTTTCCCTTCATCTGTTCTGTACATTGTTAGTGTTACTAATCTTCTATTATCAGAAATAGAGCAGGCTATTTGTTGCTCAAGTGTCCGTGATGATTTGTAAGAAATTAATCTGGAGATGTTTGGAGGTTCTCCACAATGTCAGCATTGATCGGGTGGAGAAGGGGAGTGGTAGTAGTTTGCAGGAATGCCTGCTTTTTGTCGTAATGCCTAAATAAACGCAGATGAATAAATGAGAGGGAGAATGTGTGGAAGATGAGGTTCTGCCTTGAGCACTTCTCAGCAGTCGCTGTCCTTTTGTAAATGGGAAATGAAAAGTTGCCATTTGTGACCTTGCTGAGTTGGGCAAGCCTGGCTGTTAAGCAGAAATAAAGTGGTTGTGTTGGAGCCAAACACCGTCCTTTCTTCCTGCAAAGTTAATTTCAAAGAATTTAAGAGCAGTCCAAGCTCAACCAAGGATTTAGGGAGAAGAGGAGGACAGTAAAATTGTTGCCCTGTGACTTCCATGAAGGAAGCACTGTGTTCCCTGGGGTATTTAGGTGAACCTGCCCCAGAGAACAAAGCAGAATAGGCTGGTCTGGTCAAAATAAAGCTCCAATAGTTAGCCAGTGATACTAAGTTGATATTTGCACCTGGGACTTTTTTTTTTTTTTAATGGTAATAAGTGGATTTTTGATTGAAGAGGTGTTTTTTTTTAAAAAAAAAAAAAAACAAAATCAATCTCTAACCTGTGCTACTCTTCACTGAAGTTATTTCATTGTTAAACACAGACAACATATTTGTTAGCTCTGCAAGAGCAGTGAGTATGTACGAAGAAATTAAAGTGCTGTTTTATTTTTTTCTTTTAGTAATTAGTAGTTCTCCAAACATTTTCAGGTTATAATCATATCATAGTGAAAAGAAAGACAAGTGGGTTTTTCTGTACTGTCTTCCTGTTTTCTAAGCAGATCCTTGCATTCAGGTCTTCAAATTTGTATGGAATGGTAAAAATTAGAAATGAGATTCCATCTAATCTCTGTCCTAGTGAAGAATAGTTATTTCCTTATACAGATCATTCTTTTTCTGACCTAGTTGAGTTTGTCTTGGTTGATGAGACCAAGGATATTCAGCAGGGTGTTCTTTCTGATGCATGATTAGGTGAACATATAGATGGTCTCAGGATCAAAGGCACTGTCATTCGTCTTCCAAAGGTCTTGGTGCCAGCGTTCTTCGCTGAAATCCTGAAGTGGGTCTGAGTGTAATGCACATACTGCCTGGCATCAGGAGGAGCTTTGTCCTTGCTTTGAAAGGAACTTGCTGAAGTGGAGACCTCAGGTCCTTCACTACGTGTGCTGCTGGGCCCTCAGAGCCGCGGCCAGGGACTGCAGCAGGGAAGCTTCTTATAGCACATTATTTAGTAATGTAATATCCTATACAAAGGGCAGTTGTTCAAGCTGTAAATGGAAGAGCTGAATTGCCCCATAAATTTGAGGCTTATTGATGTGTGTTGCTTCTAATATTTCTATAGGGAAAAACCCACTTATCGATCACTCGGGGCACTGTCTTACTTCTGGCGCTAATTTAGTTGTAGATTAGGTTGGAATGTATTGCTTTCATAAAGATCCTGAGTGGCTGGAGTCACGCAGGGAGACGGAAGCACAAATACCAGCAGACTGCTCCTGACACTGTCTGAAATAGCAAGCAGCACCAGTGAGCTGGCACGCTTTCAGTTCGGTTTCCGCTGAGAAGGCTTATTACAATAACAAACAACAGGTACTGCTTCCATGAAATAGATCTCGTGTTCAAGCTGCTCAGGGATCATCCTCAAAAGTCTCCCTCTAGGTGCTTTAGGATGAGTAAGGAGGCTTCAGCAGAGGATTCGGGCGAGTTTATGCCCAGCGCTGGAATGGATGTCACAAGGGATTAACAGAGCAAGTGCGTGAAGCCAACTATAATCTTGGTGGGAAGTATTAGCATTGCCCAGAAATGGTATCGGTGGCAGCACAAATCTCCTGAGAGGGGTCAGGAAAGGGCAGAGGGAGATTAAGGCCATCTCGCTGCAGTAGCTGGAAATTGTGGCCGTGCTGTGGGTGGCAGGAGTGGGGAGGGGACTGTGCCTGCGTTCGTTTAGCCTCTCCTAAATCCTTATGACAAATGTGCTTTGCCAGAGTCCTGTGAGAAACACTGATGGGCGTTTTACACATAGCAGAGGGTGCTAGCATCCTCTTTTGTGCTTCCTGTCCTAGTATACATAGAAGCAAGGCAGCACCTTCAGCATCCTGCCCGTGTGAAGGCAGGGCAGGTCTCCCAGAGCTGCTGCGAGGTGCAGGACACCATGGGCTCATCTGCTGCCCTGAGGCGTGTGGGTCTCTGCCCTCACAAGCAGAAGGGGATACCTCTGCTCTCTGAGTGGTAGATGCAGTTCTGTGAATATTGCAGTTCCCAGCAGTTCCTCCAGGTCATGCCCAAGTGGGAACCCTGACCCAAAGGCTATTGCACCAGCTTCTCCTGGCAGTACCCAGGTTTTGCTTGCAGACTGGGAAGGTGTGACTTACAGGTAGTAGATGGCAGTGTTGTTTAGATGAAAAAGATACAAATGAAGAAGTTAGAGTCATTCCTTTCAGCCTACGTGCACTGAGGATTTTAAGTGCAATAAAACCCTATCCATTCAAAATCCTGAGAATGCACTGCCGCTGCGCTGACACCTTTCTTCCAGTATAACTGACGTCACGAAGGACAGCTGCCTGCCTGGGCACACCGGTAGGGACCAGCACTGAGCTGTAGGGCCCAGGAGCTGCTGCACCTCTTCAGAGGTGTGACACACCTGGACAGATAAAGCCTGCTCCCTGGCGTTCCCAGCACAGGGCAGAGCAGGCTGTGGCGTGCCCTGCAGTGCACAGACATGCCGGCCCCGAGTGGGGTGCGGTGCTCGTGTCAGCTGGCACGCACGGTGGGGCAGAGGCTTTGTGAGTGCTGTCTGCTTTAAGCCTGCATTTCTTATTGCTGGGGCTGCACAAACACTTCTAGAAAGTTGATACATTCTTTCCCTCAGGGGCTTCTTTCAGCAATGAGTTCCACTCTCTAATTACATATTTTGCAAGAAGCGTTTGATTTTGTTGGTTTGAATCTGCCACCTTTGGCTTTCATTGCATGTCCTTTTCTTTTTGTTTTGAGAGCCAGAAAGAGTGGACCTGCTGTGTTTTTATCATTCTCTCTTTCAGAAAATTGTATCATGTCCTATGCTAATCATTTTCTTCCTTAAATTAAAAAAAAAAAATCTCATTTTTTTCTGTCACTTTTCATAGGAGGGATTTTCCATGTTCTATTTTCATTGCCCTTCTTTGACCTACTTCCGCATGGGGGAGCGAGGCGTACTGTATACAGTGTTCAACATGAGGCTGGAAGATGTATATATAAGCATATTTCCATAATATGTTGTCTCTGATTTGTCTGATGTGCATGCTAGCACCGTGTTTGACCCAAACAAGAGGTGTTTGTTAGGCTATATGTAAAAACACTGTCCTTTTTCTGAGAGGACAGGGTTTTTGCTTTAGCCAGTTCTTAGCACTGTGCTCCAAGCCCATGGTAGGGCTTGGAGGTAACGTTGCGGCCTGGAGGGCTCAGAGCCATCCTGTTGCATCTGGGTGGCTTCTGGGGCTCCTGCCCTCGGTTCTGCATGGAGTTACGCAGTGCTGGGTAGGTCTGGCAGCATTCATGGAGGCAGGCGGGCATTTCCAT
This sequence comes from Alectura lathami, assembly GCA_013399715.1. Classification (NCBI taxonomy): domain Eukaryota; kingdom Metazoa; phylum Chordata; class Aves; order Galliformes; family Megapodiidae; genus Alectura; species Alectura lathami. The sequence goes on from VXAV01006183.1 coordinate 428,297, forward strand.
GGGGGCTGCTTGTCCCCCAAAGGCATCCCTCGGTTGTGTGCCAGTTACTGGGACTCGGGGAATGAGGGAGGTGTATAAGAGTTCAGCTTCACTGCAGTGGGTAGTATGGGCTTCATCAGTAAAAGAAAAACATCATGGATATGTGGCAGGAAGTAACTGGTGTGCGGCCATGTGTTACAAAGGGGCTGTGATAAACAGCCCATGAAAGATGGGAATACACACATTCTTCCACGGATAGGCTGCACTGAGGGCAGACTCACAGCTGTCAGAAGGGTTGGAGTGTGAGCACAGGTCTTCTGATACCTCTTCCGACGTCCTTTCGGCACTGCGGCGTTGCTGCTGGGCTCCTGGCATCGTGTGCTGCCCGCAGGTGGCAGGGCCCAGAACCACGCGGTGTGCACAGAGGCAGAAGGTCTGTGACACTGGGGGGCTGCTCAGGCCACTGTGCTGTGCTGGCTCCTCGCCAAGTGGAAGGGCCTCTGGGGTACAGCTGGAGTGTCTTCCATTGGTGGTAAGGAATTCAGTATGTTTTTAACCATTCCTGGGTTTAGTGCTGGTGTTGTATTGCTATGTGGGGATCTCAGTCAGAACCAGGGCGCAGCACAAACCCGCTAAGGAAAGATGGCCGCTGCTGTTTCAACTCGAGCCTGGAAGATCGTGAGAATTCGGAATGAAGAGGAACATGTTGGAGTTAATATTTCATTCTCAACTTGTGTCAAAGCAATTTAGTTGTTCTCTTTCTGCTCCTCCTTTCTGTTCCCCTCTTCCTCAGTGGTGGTGGTTGAGGACACAGCTTCCAGCCTTAACCCTGAATTACCTTCCTTTGGGGCTTCAAGTAAGAGCTGGATATTGCTTTAACATAGGCGGTTTTCTATTTTAATTTATTTTGGCTGGTAAAGAATATTCATCACTCATTTAATTCAGAAGGTATCTATTGATTCCTTTCTCCTCATTTGGTATTTTCTGACATTTTATAGCACTTGCTATTGATTTATACAAAATCCGTAATCCAGAAGTCCCAAGGAGTGCTTTATTCACTTGTCATTTGCTGTTTTTCTTAACTAATAAATTTAACAGCCATGTACATCCAGTCTGTTAAGATCTTGTGGCTCTACCTTCAAAGAGATGACAGTCTGGCACTAACAAATGAGTAATCCTTTCAGTCAGAAGCTTAGAAATTGCAAGATCGGCAAGACAGAGAAGCAACTGCTCCTTGACTGGTTAGCAAGGCAGAGCAACCTCCTCTACTCAAAGGACACTTGGGCTAAGGTTGGGAAAATATAGCTCTGCTCCTGCTCATGGAATGTCACACATTGTGGGACTCTAATGGCAACTTTATTTATAGCTTGTCAACAGGTGATAAATTTAAGCGGCACATGCAGGAATATATACGAGGGCAGGTATGTCTAAACTGTGTTGATTGGCCGTGTTGTCAGCTTGCCAGGTGCTATAGATAGTTCTGCAGAGGTGCAGGAAAGGGGGGGCAGCCACTGGGAGGGTGGTGCTTCCAGCAGCTGCTTGCAGAAATCTCCATGTGAGATAGCAGTCTGAACGGGATTTCAAGAAGTGGTCGAGGAATTTCTGAAGTCTGAGTCTCACCAGAGGTCAGCAGGTTTAGGTCTACTTCGTCACTGGTAGCTTCTAAACTCTTTTTGAAGCTTGGGTTTGGAAATCCAGCTACCCAAGTATGAGCTCTGTGTGTGTCAGACACATGGGAGAGGCATCGCATGCCCTTGGAGCTGGGGAAGCTCTGGGGAGATGCCCAGACACTCTCTTCCTGCAGTGGGAATGGGCTGAAGTTGAACTCACCTGCCCTCTCCAAGTGCCTTCCTTCCTCTGTTGTTCACTAAAGGGACTCAGGTGTGAGTTAGGTCTCAGGTAGCACTCGGATACACGCAGGTGATGTTCAGGTGACATAAAGCAGGTGAGATCAGTGTCCTTGCCTTGGTGTGCACGGGGCATATCCTGAGTGCAGCAGGTTTGACAACTGTTCCCTGTGGACTGCTCTTTTCTATCTGGCATGTTGATTCTGGCTTCTAAAAGGGAGCCTGTTTGATGAATAAGTGGTATATGTGAGAAGCTTTTATATAGGCAGCCTATGAAATGACAGGGCTACAGCTTGGAGTTGGTTTGGGGAGAACATAAAGTTTACCCTCAATAGCCAGCACACGGTTAAAAGTTTAAAGATTCATACTTTCGTGTATTATCATGCAGTGCTCCTTCATCTGGGTTGTACTTGAAGACGTTTATAAGCTATCTTCAAACTCCCAGAAAGCACTAGAGGGACCTTTTCAGTACAAATCTCATGCCTCCACGAATTAAGTTGCCAGCTGTGAGTCTGGCGCTGCAAACATGCCGTGTGCCGAAGAGTTACAGTCTATGAGGCAGAAAGGCATAAAGATGTTCTGCACTAAGAGATCCCTTGGATCACTTGCTAAGTTCACTAATTCTCACCGTTGTCCTCTGATGAGAAAGCTGTGGATGCCCCATCCCTGGAGATGGGGCCAGTTAGATGGGCCTTGGGTAGCCTGATCTAGTGGGAGGCAACCAGCCCATGGCAGGGTTTGGAACTGGGTGGACTTCAAGGTCCCTTCCAGCCCAAGCCTTTTATGTTTCCCTGATTCTGTGATTGTGCGATTACAGTGGGTACCCATGGCAGAGACACAAAGCCACAGCAGGAATTTTATGCATACCGGATACTGGACTTCGGTGATTAATTCACGTGTAACTGATAACAGAGATCGGGGTACAAAGTTTGGTTATGGGAGAAGAAAATAAAAGATGGACATGTCTGGACAGTTAGGAGAACACAGAGCTTTGTAAGAAATCTGTTGGATCATGATGGCCCCATGCTGTGCTGTGTCCAAGCTGAACTCAGCACAGCTTTCAAAGGAGATGGCAAAAATTGCTTCTGTTTGTTCTTGGATCCCTCCAAAAGGTCGCTGCATTCTCCTGACCGTGTCTAACATAGGTAAAGCTGCTGGGCCTGGGCAGCTAGGCAGGGAACACTATGTCAGCCAGTCCTTATCCAGCAGTAGCATCCATTTCACAGGTCAAGTGTTTTGAAAAATCAGGATCTGTTTGGGTAGCAAGTCACGGTTCAAAAAAACCTTCTGTTTTTCTCACTTTGCTTCTTCACACTTCTGGCAGTAATACGGTGGCATCACTGTAATAAATCCTGGATGTATTAAAAAAATTACCCTGCGTGTACAGGCAAAACCAATGCTTGAGAAAGACTTCTGAAGCATCTTTGTTACCTTGTACTGCTAAATCTGTTTTCACACTAGTACTTCTCTCACTATTGGGGACGGTATTTCAGCAAAAGCCTTTTAGGCTCTGGGCTGTAATATCCAGGGATGTTTTGTTTAGAGTGGTGTAAAATCAAGTATGTTGTGTGAACTTCAAGCAGGGTACATTTGAGCTGAGTACTGGATTATGGAGAATGATATATGGACCTTCTTTAACTGTGTGGAGTTAGATATGATTCTTAGCAAATAAGTGACAGATTCATATGTAGGGGAAAATTGAAGTTCTCATCTATATATTGTTTTTATTATGTTTTCTTTGCTTCAGGCTCTAACATATCAAAGACACTGTGGGTGAAAAAAGTGGTTTGATTTCCATCAATAAATGTCTTCATATTCTTGCAGCTCACACACAATTTGTGCTGTTTCATGGCTGTGAAAAAGACAAGTGAAAGTCACGAAATAATTCATTGCAATCCAGAGCAGATTAGATTTGAAGCATTGCTAATATTTACAATTATCACCGAGCCCTTTCTGTGCAGTATCCGTCTTAGATTTGGAATTATGCTCCTGGCCCAGGAAGAATATGCCGGTATGTTGGTTTGCATCTGTCTTTGCCATATGCAGAGAGAGAAAAGAATTCCTGCTGTTTCCTTTTTGTTTATTTATTTTTTTTATTGTACCCTTCCAAAATCAGACCAGCTGTTGCCTAGATGCTGTCTTTCGCAAATGACAAGGCTCATAAAAGAGATCTGATCTCCTCTCAAGGATTTGTCATTGCTGGTGGTGTATTTTGTTACCATCAAAGATGGGGAAGTGCAGCTGGGTACCGGCAGTGCACGTGGCCTTTTGTCACCCCACAGCTGTGGTTCAGATGCTCCTCTGCTGCTGGCCGGGAGTGGCATCACCAGGGACCTGTGGCCCTGCTGGGTGCAGGAGAGGGCAGCAGGGGCAGCAACATCAGATCTCCTTTGCATGATGCTCCCAGTGTGTCTTATCCAAAATAATTTTTATTTCTTAATTTGGCCAAGCAAACAGAATTCTCAGAAGTACCTTCCTAACGAAAAGTCCCTTTGTGTCTCCTTCGTTGCTAGCCTGATAGCTTCTTTGTAAGCATCTGGCTCCTTCCCGTGCTTGTATTGGTTTACCTTGTGCTCTCCTACTCTAAAAATAGAATATCCATATGTGTATCAGAGCCCGGGGTTCGCGCGCCTGTTGTGTAACACGAGTCCTAAAGTCAAACCCAGCGCACCAGCAGCTCTCTTTTGATAGTCCCGAGATCCTCTGATGGCATAGCTGTGTTTAACAAAAAGGGGCAAAAAAAAAAAACAAAACAAGGAGAAATTCTGAGCTGAAGGAGAGGGTCTTGCAACATAGGCGTGGTGCTTCTGGGTTTATGCTGAATTGCAGCTGGCACATTATTTTTTTGGTGAGGTTATTGTGGAAGCTGTGGAAGGCCCAGAATTTGTGAAAAATCATACTTGCAAAACCTGAGAAAAATTGAAATGTTTCCAACAACGTTAAAAAAAAGTGCAAAGGAAGCAGCTTAGGTTTGTATTTCCGCAGCCCTGTGTGGGGTTCTGGCTCGCAGGGTTCGGCCCAGGGAGAGTGACTGGGGGTCAGAAAATGAGAATTCCCAGAAGCAAAGATGGACCTAAAAATGAATACAGTTTTTTTATGCTCAGTTAATGAGAGTAGTGAATAAACTGTGTTAATGGTGGACATTCAACACTGTTTAATAAAGTGTCCAGCCCTAATAATCATGATTTACTTGAATTTTAAGGTTGTTATATTGTTTTAACAGGATGGAGTTCTTTGACTTAAAAGCACACTTAAAAATTCACCTTCTATTTTTGTGCTGAAACAGTACTTCAGAGAAAACTGTTTGGATTTTGTTCCTCGATGCTGGCGGAAATCTTGATTCTCTGAGTGCAACGAGTTCAGTGTTCTCAGCTGCTCTGTGATAAATGCTATAACCACACAGCAGGACAGGCACATTCCTTATTTGTGGTTTGGTAAAAAAAGAAAAAAAAGGCCAGACGATGTTTTACGGAGTTGATGGGGAGACTAAACTCCCTCTTGGTAGGACAAATAGTAGTTGTGCTGGGTTAAAGAGTGAGGAAGAACACCATTAACAAGGCTTGACGTGTGCGGGGTATGCGGCAGGTGTCTTCAGGTGCGATGCACAGAGGGCACGCTCAAGCAGTTCTGTGGTTGTTTTTTAAAATGCTTTATATTGGGGCTCATTTTTGTGTTTGGGGTTGGAATGCTTGTGTCCTGCTGAACCCATGTCTGCATTGCTGAACCTGATCTCTGACAGAGCTCAGCAGCGGGTATGGAAATGAGCCTGTTTCTAGCAAAATGGCCTGTATTATTATTCATGTTTATTGGCTGCAGAGCGGTTCGCGAAGCACTTTTCAAACAGATACACTGAAATATTTTCTTTCAACCAGACCCAGCAGCTATTTGTATTTCCTTCGCTTGAATCCACACCCCTGATGCAGTCCTAATTATAACGACACCAAAGGAGAGAATTATCGCGACATAGGAAATAACACTTTGGGGACATGCACTAAAACACCTGGGTTAGCGTTGTGAGCCCTGCTACGCTTCACCCGTAATGAGGGCTATTGCAGAGTGTCAGCAGCCCTCTCTCATTACCCTGTGAACTCCCGGGCTGCAGCGAGGCGTGCGCTGGACCGCTCCGAACGTGTCAGACGGCGGCCGCGCGTCCCCAGATCTTCCCGCATGTGGATGCTCGGTGCCGACCCTTCCCTTCCCCTCCCTTCCCCTCGCCCCCCTCCTCCCAGCCCGTGCTGTGACATTTCCTTCATGACAGCCTGTCTCCGAACTGCACTTGCTGCCGCCTTGGTAAAGGCTTACAAAGAGAGTGTAACAGCCAGTGGCCAATCGAGTTTGTGCAGGCTACATCAGCTATGGATGAAACATCCACCAGAGAGAATAAGGACTTAGAAGAAAACTGGATAAAAGGGCTGCGCCGGGAAGCTAGCTGGCAGGTTAGTGATACAAAGACATATGCTTGCAAGTGGATTAAATCTAAGCACTAAAAATCTCTCAACTTTTTAACCGGAGCCTAGGTGAAACGTGTGTTTGTTTGTAGCACAGCGATGTCTGAGAGCATATTCCTGGGAGACCAGTCATCATTATGCTCTTATTTTCTTGGAAAGAATAGTTGTAGGATTCCAAAGCCATCTCTTCCTAATTGTGGAAGAAGCAAATAGAGTTTTGTAAATCTGTAGGCATTACGAAATGTACACTTGCTTAATAAAGGTCCTTGCAATAACAAGTTGCAGGTGCATGCTGTAAGATCAAAGGAAATACGTGGCTGGTGTCTGTATATATGCAAGTTTATTCCATTAAAAATATAATACAACACCTGTCATCCTGTTACTTAATTGTGTCATAGTAACTGTAGAAAGGGGTTTCTTTTAGCCTCTTTTAATGAGGCAACATCTTTAAATGCACAATGCCTGTTTTCTTTATTGTACTGGACTCACAATAGACGTGTATGCAATTCAATCCGAAGGCAGGCAGTTTTCATTAAAGTGTGCAAAGCAATAATGTTTACATTATGCAGTACCTTTCTGGAGTTTGCAGAATTAGATACCATTTCAGACCTGCTAAGCCCCACTGAGTGGTTGTGATTGCTCTTTACATTACATCCTAAGCATCGTCTGTGCACTTTTTTCTGCTCTATTGCATTTTAATTAGTCAATCAACAATATTCAAGAGATGTGTCACCAAGTTATTTCTTTTTTCCCCCTTGCTGCTTCTTACAAGGGGGTTTTAAAGAAGATTATTATTATTATTGTGGTGATGCCATTATACAAAATTCAGATGAAGTGGTGATTTGATTTGTTCCTATCAGGTGGAGCTGCGCTAGGGTTCCAGCTCAGTTAGAGTTACTGCAGCAGTCTAAATGCTACAATGCATGCTTCCTTCCCCCTGAAGAAAATCTGTTTTAGTTTGATCCCCTCTTTGCTCTATAGGAAAGACAAAGTCTAGGAAATACAAGTCTCTTTTCAAAGGGATGTGATGCTCCATGTCATACTGTTGGTGATTTTCATTGTGGTGGCTCCTTGCTCATCTGTATCACTAATGAAGTGAAGTACATGATCGGGATATTGTGCATGTAGGAGCCAAGTGACCTCTCTGCTCTGAGTCCCTGTGGAAGCAGGTATGTGCCATATGTGGCAGGACAGAGGAGGTACATGTGCCAGGACGCAGGGGAGGCGGTCACCCCACAGATGCGCCAAGGGGGACCACCTCTGCCCTGCAGAGCTGGGCTCAACAGGTGGGGCAGGAAATAGGGAAAGGCAGGAGGAGAGCTGGGGCTGTGGAGGCATCCAGCTAGCCTGTGCACACAATTAACTGAACTGGGGAGCCTGTCTACTTCTCTGGTTCTTGCTATTTCTGCTAGCTCAGATGAGTGAAGTGTGAGTTTAGAAAACATGGGGGTGATTTTCCTGTGGTACTGTTCGGAGGGCGGGTGTGCTTGGGACGGAGGGAAGGAGTCCTACCTACTGTAGGTGCCACAGCTGGAGCCCTGGGATGCATAAACATGGGACCTTATCCCTGGGGGGACAGTGCCTTGTTACCCCTGTGTGTGTCCACTGCCTTTCTGCTCCTTCCCAAATAGAGATCTTTCTGTTTCTATCTGCCTCCCCCTTGGTGGAAGAAAGGGGATGGCAGCTGTAGATGTTTTGCTCTGGGACAGAAACCCTGTTACATCTGAGTTAGATTTTCAGAGAAGCCCCTGGGAAGGGGTTATCCAGTTCTCATTCTCATTGTAACTCATCCCATGTTTCCTCACTCCGCAAGGTCTTTAGAAATCCCAGGATAGGGCAGAGCATCAATCTTGAAAGGAACTGATTCAGAGTGAGCGCTACAGAGCCAGAGCTCCTCTTCAGTCGTGTCTGCCGGGGAGCTCCAAGGTGATGGCGTACATCCTTTCTTCTTAAATGGGCCAAGTTTTTTTAGAGCTAGGCCCTTATATCCATATATAGTCTCCTAAATAAGTGTCCTGATTTTCAGAAGTGCTGAGTATCCTGGGAAGCCAGCCGTTTCCTTGTGCTTCAACATGTGAGGCCTGTGCTTCAGGCCGCGTGGTGGGGGGCACCTGTAGTCCCAGGCTGGGAGGTGGCTGGAGGGGGCTTGGTGGCAGCTGGAGCCCATGACAGCTACAAGCTGCCTTTGAGACCAGTATCCAACTAATTAATGTACCTCCCCAAGGAGGAGGAGGATGGGGAAGAAGTGCAGGATGTGGAGGCCAGTTGTGTGAGTCTCACTCTTGTTGTGAGAGACGTGACAATTCTGACTTAGCACTTGGAGAAACCAGGCCACTTATTTAGCAGGCTAAATATAGGTTAAGCAGCCTCGCTTGAGTATCTTGCTTTAAAAAATTCTGGCGATAGTCATCTCCTATCCTACCTTTCAGCCAGCACGCTCTTCATGCTGTGAAAGGTCTGTGCAGTAGCCCCATGCACATGAATAAACATCAACTTGCAAGTGAAGGAGGAAAGCAGCTTACAGTATTTCTTTCAGGGGGTTATATAGTTTGGAAAATGCAGTGCGTTCTGTCTCCAAAGGGAGTTATTTTTCCATTAGGTTAAAACAAACAAACAAAAAAAAAAAGACTGCTGAAATTGTAATTCTGACTTTATCACTCAGCTTTAACTTTTTGTCTTCTGTTGTTTTCATCATCTGAGACTTTGCTGTAATGGTGTGTGTCTATTTTTGATTTTTCATGGAGAAAGGTGGCCTTCCTTGCTCATGTTAGCAGACCTTCAGAACAGGTTTTCAGAACCTCGTCTAATCCCTTTTCCTGGTGTTTCCTTGGGAACAGCTTCTGACATCCTACAGATCTATAGCTGTCACAAAGCTGGCACAGTTTTACCACAGGCCTGTCACATATTTGGGTGACCACAACTGTGCAGAAAGAGTAAAGGTTAAGAAATCTATACCAGTGTGGATGTCAATATTTAAAGAAAAAAGTCCTGCATATTTATAGAGGCAAATGGATTTTACTTCACGTTTACACATCGAGGGAAATTTGTGCACTCAGAGATGCTGGAGTAACTCCCGATGACTTAAATGGGGATTTTGCTCCTGTAAATGAGAGCAAAAGGTAATTCAAAATGTCCTGGGAAAGGAGCGATACACTGATCCCAGCAGCTTACCAGAGCAGCGAATCCCTCTGCTGACATATTGAGATCTTGAAAGTTACAATTTTCTTCCTAATTGATGGCTCAATCTGAGTACGGCCTCCATCTGAAGCTTACTTTAAGCTTTGTCCTTGATTTGCTGAGTTACTGTGTATCCTGAAATACGATGTCTGTATCGGTGAGGGAGGGGTATAGGGCAAGAATAGTTTAAGTCATTCCAGAATCATTTGAAATCTTTCATCAAGGCAGGCATGCATCTGATGAAAAATAGGCATTTCAGCAGAGCCTTCAGCAGTTTGATGATAGTTTCTTACAAAATAATAAAAACAGACATGGCTTGCCATTTTCGTTTAATTTTGAGTTCTCATATGCATTTGTGGGGAGGGGGAGTAATTTGGTTCAAATGAGACCTTATCAGGCTTCAGTAAACCTGGAAGCACAGCAGCATACAGGATAAAGTGCGAGAGATCAGCAGAGATCTGGTCAGAGACCAGTAACAGATCTTCTCCTTTGCGGTATTGTCCCATGGAGTTCATTTTAATTGAGAAAGAGCACTGAATAATCACTGGGTAGATAGGTATTATATCTATGAATTAAATTTCAGGCATGTTTCCATCTATACATTTGGGTGTGTGCATGTGGTGATTTTACATCTTCAAAATAGGATAGTGCTGAAAACAATGTTTTGGAAAGGGAGGTACGGCAATCCCTGCCTGAAGTAATACATACATTTGCTTGGTATTTCCTATGGTGTGTAAGTAGCCATTCTTAAAAGTTGTGAAATTGCCAGTTCCTTATTCAACAGGTATTTAGCTCTCTCGCATCTACTAAAACAATGAGGAATTTCAAGCCATCGGTGTTTTTGGGTTTTGTTTCTTTCTCTTTTCTTGTGGACGCTTAATATGAAAGTAGTGGAGAATTTGGCTTTGCCATCCGCAGCACACAAGAGTCAGGTGTATTTTACCCAATAGCACCATTGGTACTATGTTTACTGTGCATCCCCAATCGATCATGCCCCCTTCCAACAGCGAAGTTAATGAAATTTTAGTCTTTTTTTCCTCTTTTTTTTTTTTTCCCCCCCCCATGAATGAGATATGGTTATTTATGTTACCTTTGATAACTTTTTTTTTTGTTTTGTTTTAAATGCTTCCCCTTTCAATACAGTCGTCGTAAAAAGATCTACCACTGGTTTCATTTTTAACCTTATAAGTGTATTTACTTAGTATTTAAGGTACAGCAAGAGGCAAGTGCCTGTAGGGCTCCATGACCCCTCACCAAGCTCCACTCCCGTGGACCATCCAGCTGGAATTCTGTTCTCTGTGTTACCATGGGTGCTCTCAGGTGAAATCCTGGATGCCCTTTGTGGAGAGGAGCTAGAAGAAACGTGGCTTCACAAAATTATCAGCAACTGAACAGAGGCATATGAGGACTGGAAGTTCTCTATCAGTTCTGTCTTCAGTTGATTTTTATTTGATTTCATATCTCTAATGGTACATCAAGTTGTGATACTAACATAGGAAGCTATTATCGAGGACTATTTGGGAGAAAACACAACTTATTCATAGAGAGAGTTAATGAATACTGAGGAAGTTGTATTTTGTGGTTACCAGGCTGCCTATGATACTGTTCTGACACTTTCTGGTCCTTACTCAACTCGCCACTTTGGGCAGGTCACTTGTGGGCACTGGGGTTTGGGAGAAGGAGTGCCTTGTTCCTGCTTCGCATTGCTGCCAGTGATTAGTCCGTCCTCGGCTCTGAGGGTTAGGCCCCGTACCACGAGGACAGGGTGATTTGCCTTATTTTCATCAGGCCCGAGGAAGCGTTCTCTCCTTGATGCTCTTCATCAAGTGCACTGAAGGGGGAACGTTCCCTGGCGATACGAGACAGTGTCAGTCTTTCTGAAAGCCAGGATCAGTCACGTACCAGTAAGAAGAGAGTCATAGATCCACCAGGATAGTATGAGGTGTCTTTTTGATAATAAAATACCTAATTAGTGTAAAGAGAAATAGGACCAATGTGTGATATTGTATGGACTGTAGTTCTGGAAATCAAACGCCTTAGGACTAAGCCGAGGGAGAGGTTCTACAAACCTCAGTTACTTAATACCTTGTGAAATGCACTGTGCATGCTGTGCTTGGCTTGCTGTTGCTCAGTACTTTAAACCTGTTCATAACCATTCACAGCACTTAAGATCTAAAGATACGCTCATCCTTTGATAGGACAAGGTCAATTATTCTCAATTTATTGCCAGTACCAAAGTGTTTATGCAGTTTTATTTATAAGCTGGGTTTATGTTTTTCTAACATTAAAGACATTTGGTAGTAAAAAAGGGCATTTCATTTGAAGATTACTTGTTCTGTGCATGTTTGTATATAAAAATGTGCATGTGTGAATTCATATAAATGATACAAACCCTATCTTTTTCTTTCCCCAGGACACCTTTTAGCTTCTTTTAAACCTGATAAATGCCTGTTGTGCTGTCCTGAGGTATGCATGTGAAGTGCACTGACGTGCGGATACCGGGGTTCAGGACTAACCTTATTTAACCAGCCACCTTTTTTTTTTTACTGGGAACTTGCTTTTGGTCTTACGATCATCCAGGTTTTGGGTTTCTTCACTATGCATCATCACCCCAAACCTGTCTTAATGCTTTCGTACTTTCATGCCAGTACTGCTCCACCACAGCCCCAGAAGGGCAGCTCCATTTCCGCAGATCCTGTAGCGCTATGGGTAAGTCTGTCCTTGTGCAATGAAACACTTCAGCACGTGCCTAAGAGAAGCCAGTGCTGACTGCCTGGCCTGATAGAATGAGCTGATGGTTGCTGATGGAAACCTGTGGGTCCCCTCCCTCCCACTTTGCTCCAGTTTTTATCGTGTACCAGTTCAGCTCATATAAAACATTTCTTTTTTTTTTTTTGGCAAATGGTTTATTTGACAACTGACAAAAATAATCATACAACATTTTTGACTGTGCTGTTTGAGCCACTTAGGGAGCGATTTGCATAATGGGAAAAATTCTTTGTTGAATAAAGAAAAGGGTAGGGATTGCCAGAGCTCATCTGATAAGTGTTTTCAATATGAGCTCCACTGTAAGTGTTTATGGGGATGTGGGCATCACTATTCGGACGTTGGCTTACACGATCGTTTCTTTTACTCCATTTATTATTCTCTCAAAATCTTAAAGCAACGTCTGAATAAAGAAGGCATTTCTCAAACCTAAATGTTTCACACTTAAAGCTAGTTTGTTAATTGTGTGGAGGTGCTGAGTAGCCTAGCGTAACATACCCACCTCCCTCGTGTTAATCACAGCTGAGATGTTCCCTGCATGAGCAGGTAGCTGGTGCCTTACAGAAATGCCCACCGAGCTCTTCCCACGCTATTCCAGGCAGGGTTCAGCCTGTGGACATCTCACTGCTCATTTAGCCCCTTGCACAGGAAATTCCTCACAGGTGTGCTTAAAGGAGGTGGACGAATTACTTTCTTATGAAAAAAAGTATTTTTAGTTGTATGACTGGTCTTCAAAGTATGTTCCTGCATATTTCAGATGGGGGTATGTGGCCAACATGGAGCTCAAAGTTCATGAAACTTCTGGAATTCAGGCATGTTCTTACAAAAAAAAAGTGTTGTTTTTTTCCTTTTAACATACTTCTGGTGGATGAGTCATGGGGCTCTCTCGATCCTATCTCCCATGACTGTATTGCACCAAATTCTGTATTTGTCTTGATACGAGTATTGGCACATCCTTTCTTCTTTTGGGGGGATTTTAACAAGTCCTGACTCTTGTTCTGAGCTGGGTAGGAGAGCAGGTAGCAGGAGGTACTGCTGACATCTCCTCCTCCAGCCCTTGCCCATCCTGGCAGCACCGAGCTCTTGGGGACTCCTGCAGGTGCCCTGGCCGCACCTCCCCTTCTGCCCACCCGCTTCTGTCAGATGCTGGCAAGTTGCGAACTCAGCTTTTCTGGTTCCCGGAGGGTTACTGCTTTGAATGCTGCTGGAATTAGGGATAATCACTGTTCGACAACAGAAATGACGTGACTTAACTAAGATGTCTTGCTAAGCCCTGGGACTTTAGAGGAGTGCTGCACAGCGATCGGGAGCTAGCGCTTGTAGACCTCCCCAATCACTTTAAGCGGAGGGCAGAAGGCCTTCAACATCTTAAATAGCTGACAGAAGGATCTGTTCCCAGCCCTTTCCGTTTGGCTAGGCCTGTGATGTGTCAGCCCCATCTCCAGGACGTAGACACTGCTGTACTTTTGACCTTTTACTATATTCTTCTGCAGAATGAGCTGGATTTTGCTTTTTGGCAAGATACCTATAGGAAGCTGGAAAATCCAAATGAGCCGATACATCTTTTGTTAGAGCTGGTTTATTACTGAGCATTTTCTTTTTCCTTTTTTTCTATGACATTTATAATGTAGGCGCAGTTGTGTATTGTTTCTTTTTATATCTCGATTTAGAATTCACTCCAAAATATTGTAGTGAAGGAGATGATACTTCACGTTTTGCATATTTTGCTTTTTTAATATGGAATTAAAAATATTTGGGGAAATTGATTTTTCAACTAATAATGTGAGTTATAGGAGCTGATAAATGTGAGATTAATGGCTAAGAAAGTAGTCATTTGAGATGGATAATTTAGATTTTTATCATTTATTAATCATAAAAAGTAAACCTGCTGTATAACTAATTTTAGTTTTATCAAGAAGATGAATTGTTCCAGCTAATGAATGTATAGATATTCTATGCCAAAGGCATTCGTAGGAATCTGTTAATCATTTAACTGTGTCATGGCATATGCTTTGTCTTCATAAACCAATTAAAACACATAACTTCCTCCACTGAAATGTGTGTTGGTCTTCAGTGCCTACAGCAAATTAGAACAGCATTTGTCTTAAAATACGCTTCTGTATTGCAGATATGAAAATTTAATGGGGATAGGATCTTCAGGTAGGGAGCATCGCTAGGCTGTCTGTGCTGCTCTCTTGTGAAGATATTTCTGCTCTCAGCATTGCAGGAAGCTGATCCTACCGATACTAAGTGTGCTGGGGAGTACTTTCCTTAGATTTTTGCTTAGATTTTGGCGTGGGCATCAACGTGTGAAAGCATGTCTTCAATCCACAGCTGTCTTGCTGGACAAAGCCTTGGCCAGTGGCAAAATTCAGTGGTTGGTTGGAACAGGTCGAGGAGATCAGCTTTAGACCTGGGGATGGTCATTGCAGGTTTCAAGAGAGAGATGGCATCTTATTGTTTGGGGATGGACTGTAGCAACGGGAAGAGAAGCGTCTTGTGGGCAGCTGGTGCAGCTCTGCACGTGCTGCTGCGGTGCTGGGAGGTTGGCAAGGGCACTCAAGGGCTTCCTCAAGGCACACATCACCATGAGTGGTACTGGGGAGACATGGTCCTTGACCAAACTGCTGATGCTTGGCTGGGCAGTGGCGGTGCTTTGCCAGGCCTGCTCCGTGCAGCTGTGCTGGGGACCGGGCTTCCATGGGCATCCTGGAGGTGCTTTTGAGGTTAAACCATAAAATGCAGCGTGCTTTTCTGCACCCTGCTGCGGGCAGCATGAGGTGTGATTTCACTGGGTCTCAGATCCCTATAGGTGAAACGAAGCTCTCCCCTCCATTTAAGATCTTTGAGACGGGGTCTTTCTGTTACTTAATACCTGAGTAAGAAATCACTTGCCTTGCGCTTACTCCTGGTGAGGGTTTAGAGATGCTGCTGTAATGCAAAGAGCAGCCCTGATTGCTGCTGGAGATTTTCCTGCGGATGGCATACGCAGCTGAACCAGAGCTAGAGGTTAGAGGGTAATAATTGCACTCACGGCTATTTTTAGCCCATCCTAGCGGAGACGGAGAATTTTTTTAAAATGGATTTTTATGTTTAAGGAAATTACAGCTTTCTGGAAAAACTTCAGAGCTGTGACAAAAAATGTGAGTCACTGGGGTTTTTAAATCTGGGGATAGGCCTTCTGTATTCTGGTCGTTCAGAGCTGTTTGTTTTGTCTTGCTTTTTCCTCCCGGTGAGTTGAATAAAGGAAAAGTGTGAATGTGTTTAGGTTTTATTCACAGCATTGTAGTAATGTCAGAGCAAATACAGATAGAGACAGACAGCCAACAATGGAGAAATCAAAAGGCAGCAGACACTCAAATAGCCAGCTCCAGCTAATCCCACTCTGAAGTGCACTCTGTTTGGCTGGTTAACAACCTGTGTGTTGCTGCACCACCTATGCTGTGTTATTTTATTTATATCTTTAATACATAATCTGTAGGCGACATTATGGGTGAAGCACTGTTGCTAAAAGAGAAGGAAAAATTATAGTTATTGCTATAATAAACAGCTTGAGAATATCTTTTTAAGAAGATTGCAGTAATACAAAAGGAAATAGCATTAGATTGCGACATCAATTATTTAGAACAACGTTGTTATATTCATTTTTTATCCTATTTCTTTCCTCAGAGATAAAGTTCCAGTCTTTAGAGAGGCAGGTTTTTGGAGGCATGAGATGCCTGCTTGGGTCAGAAGTCCACAGCCCCCGGCTGAACTGGCTCCTGGGGCTGGTGGGGGCGTGTCCTTGAAGGCAGGAGCCCCACTGCTGGGGTGCTGGCCAGGGGTTCCCGGCACTGCTCCCAGGGAGGGTGCGGTCGGCCCCAGGTTTTCTGGGACTTTGAGGAAAATAGTAATTTTAGGCCATCTTGCCCTAGTTTTAGCAGGCTTCTGGGAATAAGAATGGAAAAAATGGATCTTTGTAAAGGCTTAAAGAATGTTGCTGAGAGGGAGGGGGTGAAATCAGGTCCTTATGGAGCAGTGAACCTGGTTTATAAATGGAGTGAGGAAATGTAAGTCATTGTGCACTGCTAAATTTGGGGCTTTTGTATGGATATTGCTTAGTTAACCAAAGACAGAAACCTTCCCTGAAAAAGAACACGCAATTGTGCCAGGGAGGTGGGCTCATTTGGGTCTTGTTGGAAGCTAAGGCAAAGGCAGCAAGTATTCCAAAAGAATGAAGCATTTTCCTTTCCTTTTTGTTTTTTCTTTTTAATTCTGCCCATATCTATGAATTGCTTTGTGAAATGAAGCCCCTTGTCCGTAAGACGTACTGGTAAGCTTGCGGATTGAAAACGTCACACCTGGCTATATTGATGTTTGGAAACAATGCTATGAACAATGCACCCAGCAATCGTTTTCTCAGTGCAAGTAGAATCTTCAGTGGCACAAACCTCGTAAAAATAAACGGTATTTTATATAAATGCTGAGTGAATACACATAAGCTGTGAATACAGTTAGGGTGGCTGCCACTGCTTAAAGGTCAGTAAAGCATAGCATTAAGTGGCACATTTTGTGCTCCCAGACACGTAACCCGTGATAAATTTTATTCAGTATGTTTCTGAAATATCTGCAGACACGTTTTCTTCAATAATTCACAATCCTTTAAAAGCTTTTTTCCTCGGACAATCGATGGCAGGACACAGCGTCTGGGAATGTTGCAGGTGCGGGCTGTGCGGGGTCGGTTGAATTGCAGGGCAGAGGATGCCGCGCTCCCGCAGCAGCTGACAGAGGAGTCTCTTCCCAAGCCCTTCCTGAGCTGCACTCACGGCTCTGTCCGTGCCCGGTGCTCCGACTGTTCGGTCCTGGGGAGAGCGCTTTGGTGTTCCCTTCCGCTGCACCAGGTGATGGGTTCCTGCGTTGGAGGACGCAGACTGTGCACTGGTGTGGGATGTTTAGCGGGAAATGTCATCTCTACGGCACGACTTTTTCCTGCTTCTGTTTGTTAGTGTAAAGTCAGCAGAAGTAAATTAGCTGGCAGATTTCAATGGAGACTGTTACCGGCGTCCTCTGCCAGATACCGCGCAGAGTGCCAAATTAGAATTGATTTCTCAATAAAATTGAGTTCAGCCTCCTCAACATAATCTAAGACAGAATGACAAAATCTCTCTAACTCACTTTTTAATTTTATTATTTTTGGTCAGTTTTGCTCTTGGATATTTTTGCTGCCCTAATTGCTTGTTATTATTATCTTCTTCCTCGAATCTTTTCCCTTGTCCAGGAGAATAAAACCTCATCGCTTTCATACGCAGCTCAGGACAGTCAGGGGAAGGGAAGTCTGCGAGCACCTCCTCGCCCCTCCTCTTGCTGCAGCTCCTCCAGCAGCAGAGCCAGCAGCGCTCTGACTCAGAGGCTGGGAGCACAACAAGCTGTTTACAGTCCCATCCTCATTTCTCCTTCCCACTCACAGCACGTTGCTTTGGGAACCACCAACCAACCTAATTAAAACAAATTTTTCCTATTGCGGGAGCAATTCCCCAAATTCTGCACCTCGCCAGAATCACGCTGTGTCTGCTCAGTTCACTACCTCCATCCAGCTCCCGAAGAGGCTCATCTTACTGTAAAGAAAATCGATGCCTGCTAACATGGCTTTAATTCTTAAATTCAATGCATTTATCACACATACTTCTAGGGAACCTCGTGTCATATACGGAAGTGAAAATATGTCTTCTTTTTAGAGGACACACATAGTAAGTGACTTCTGAAACGTTAGCAAAGCCTGTTACATGACCCAGTAAGAGAACTGCTCAGAATTCAAGCAGGATTCTGAGTGGGGAAGTGCACATGGGAACACAAGATGGCAGCACTTGAAGTATTCCAAAAGCTGTGGAAGCAAAACCACCACTTGGAACATGCTGGGTTGGTTTCTCCTGTGAACAAGGCATTGCACCCAGGCGCGGTGCGTCATCCAGCCTTGTGAAAAGCAAGATCAAGGCGGTGTGGCGACAGTCCTTGTGTCAGTTTTCTGAAGTACTGACATCTTCCATCTCTCAGCTCATTCCCTGGAAATCAAAACATAACATGGCTTCTTGAAGTACGTAGGGCTAATGGACATACCTGTGTTTGAAAGTGCTCGTCTGCTGTCACCTGTGTGACATTGTAGAGTTGTAAAGGCCCATATCTTTTAGGGTTAAAGGACATATGTTTGTGTCAACCCTATTTTGGCAAAGACAGTGCTTCTGAGGAGTGCTGAGCACTCCTCACCAAACAAAATGGTTGGTCAGTGGCATTCCTCAGACTGTTTCTCTTTTTCAGCTTTTCATTTTTTTTCCTCTGTTTTAATTCTGCCTCTTCTTAGCTTTTTCCTTCCATCAGGATGCCTGGTGAATCTGCACCACTGAAACCAGCTGCCCTACCTCTAGTGCCAGTGTTTGCAGAGCTTTATGCACATTCTTCCTGGCCATGTGAATGAAAACATGACTCCAGATCATTTTGTTCTCCTTTTCCATGTAGGATTGGTAGTTCTTGGAGTATTCAGAATGCACTCTCTTTTCCTTCTCCGAACCGGTGCTCATAGCTAGCTGTCTCCCATGCTGGGCTGTCCTTTCTCTCTCCCACTTCATTCACTCCTGGTCTTTCTAATCCCATGTTTATGCAGCTTATTTCTCTCTCTGCATATCCACGGCAAGAACATTAACACTGCTTTGCAGATGCTTGCTAGTGAATCTTTGAAAGAACTCGAAATAACACAATGCTCGCTGCCAGCTTTACTTGTGAAACTGAAGTTTCTCTAGGATGAGCTAGAAATGAACTCGCTGACATTACGTGATGCAATGCAGATACCAAAGTTCCTGCATTACCTTACCTGCGCTAGGTCTGAGCGTTCAGGCATCCAGCAAATCACTGCACCATATGCTTTATTTTAAGCATGCAAAGAGATCTGACTGGGTACATCCTTCATCTTCCAGGGTGTTCTTAACTACCCATACCTTGGTGGTTTGCACTCCCAACCAGAAGTTGTGGTTGAGGAAGCGCAGGGTAAATGAGATGGTAGCTGACTTTAAAGACAGATTTGCACTGGGAGGAAAAATGCTGCTTCCAGTTGCAGAATGTAGGGATCAGAGTTCAGCCCAAAGGAGTGGCTGTTTCCCCTGAATGCATATTCAGACTGGCTGGTGGATCACGTGCATGTTGTCTGTGCTTTCTGTGCTGCTGTCTGTCACCTGTTGTCTACGATTTCCCTTGATTAAATCAAAGGCTGGAAGGACCAAGAGTTTTGCATAGTGAACCTGTCAGAGGCCCCCTCTGAGATCTCTCCCAAGTGACGGTACATGTTTGGATGTGACCTGCCTTCAGTCTTGCCACTTTGGCTGAACAGGGTAAATCGATGAACTAACGCTTCTGAGAGGGGACTTCTGGCAGTTGTTCGGGCTCAAAACATGGATTAACAAATTATGTCTTCATAAAGGAGCTAGCACTGTCTTTCGCCAGCAGGTTGAAATTAAATATATTTATTGTAGCAAAAAAAAAGATAAAAAGAAGAAGGAAAAAAACAGAAGAACAGAGATTTGCAGGCTGTATTTTTGATGACTGAGAGCTTATCCATGAGAGAGTTTATAGTGGGATGTGTGGGGTACAGCAACAGAGAAAATGAAAAGTGCTAGGTCATCCTGTCCTCTTCTCAGGAATATGCATATTCCCTTGGTAGTACAGGTTTATTTGCAGGCACGCTTTGTCCCTGAGTCACGCTGATTGGGGAGAGAGTGTTATATATGCAAAAATAAAACTAAAATATACCTGGGTGCTTTGTCTTCCAGAATTTTCAATATTTCCCCAAACTACTTATTTTGGGTGAGAAGGTTTGAACGTGTCAAGCACTATATACACTATGTTCTAAGTGTTATTATTATTTAGTGTTTTATTTGCTATTAATGTATTTTTTAGTAAGCATTGGGACTTTCAACTCTTCCTTTGGGAAGCTGTTGTACATTCTCATAGATTTCACTGTCAGAGTTTTTACTGATAGCTTATATTTTCCTTTCCTTAATTGCTGCCTGTTACTTCTTCTTGTGTCCTCTTGTACCTAATTATAAATGTTACAACATCAATTTGGGAAAAATATCAGGGGAGGTTTCACAAGGGTCAGTTCTGATCACAACATTGTTTAATACTTTCCTAAACAATATATACAGAGCAATACAATTTGCAGATGATGCCAAATTAAGAGGGATCATAAACACAGTGGAAGGCAGAGGGAGAGAGATAACAAAAGGATGTTGAGAGTTTAAAGAACTGTGCAAAAATTAACAAGATGAGATTTAATTTAGATAAAATACAAGGTCATACACTATGGGAGAAAAATGCTAACTACAAAATGGAAGATGCTGGTTAGAACACAGCAATAATGGTGATGTATTTTACATTTATGTGGCTTCTTTCATCTTGCAGAGTCCCAGAGAGCTTTACAAATTAAATAAATTAATATACAAACTGCACATAAGGATTATTTTATTCTCCTCTGAGACATCTCCTTTGTTGGTGTAGACTATGACAGCTCTTCAACAGGACTCTGCAGTGGTAGCAACAGTTCAGGACACAATATTACAGATCCCCTTGAAATGGCAGTAAAAGTTATGGGAGCCAGAATTTGTGCAAGGCACTGTTTAAAACTGTTTCTCTGATGAAAACTGCGAGAACATTTTTTTTTTTAAGCTGCAGATGATGAAGATCTTGGTTTTACATCTGTCTTTACATTTACTGCAGTAATGCAGAGATGAGCCCACAGAATCACAATGGAGCCGGATTGTAAGAGGGCTCATTGTGGGAGACAGGTGTGAGAAGAGGGTTCTTTCCTTTTTTACTGAAATAGACAAATACACATGGCCTATTTATTAAGAAGTAGAAGGTCTCAAAATGCAAAACATTTTCTATAGTTATTTGAGAGCTGTTCATTTTTAAGTGTAAAGGTAAATTTAAGTGGAGAGTGTATAAAGCTGATGATGGAAAGGAAGGCACACAGTGCTGGACTGGTGGTGGTGGGCTCTGACAGAAAGAGAGAAGAATGAAGATGTAGCAGGACAGGATGGCACAAGATGGGGAGAGGGTGGAAGACCCAGGAAAGGCTAGGGTTACTTCCTGTAAGACCTCTGGTGTTGCCCAACGTGACTGCTTTCTTCAGTGAATATTCTTTGAATGGTGTTTTTTCTGGAGGTTCCTGGGGAATGCAGTTCTGCTCATCTCCCCCATCCTGCCAGCTTCAGGCAGCATCGTGAGAAGGGATGCAGGGTTTGAGCTGACCATGTACGGCTCTGTGTGTCTCAGGAGGGAGGCAGATCCCAGCTCAGATGAGGGAGCATCTAGGCTCCCAGAAGCAGTTGCAGGTCCTGGCTCCTTAGGGAGGACAAGCGACATGGCGTTCTTGCCTAATGGAGGGCTCTGTGCTCTTGCACTGGCCAGCACCAGGTAATGTGGTCCCAAGGGGGATGGATGCCAACAGGTACGTGGCTAGGCAGGACTGGTGTGGGCAGCACACAGCCCTCCAGGGATCCAGAAGTTTTGGCAGTATCCAGGTCTGATACCTCTGATGCTAAGTGCGTGAACTCAGGTCATTACCTGGGCACAGGCAAGTCACATCTGTCTTACCAGGCTGATGGGGCCCTAATTCGAAGTGACTCACATTGACAGCCATTGCGGCAACCCCTTTAAAGCACCATTTGCCCTGCCAGGAGGGCTTTGCAGTTGGCAGCAGTCTGGTTGTGAGTACGAGTCCCTCTGAGTGCAAGATCAGTGCTTTTACCTGCTGAGCTGAGAGTTCCTGCGTCAGAGTTGCCTTTACACCTTACTTCTCTCTGCAGCAGCACGTGGGAGTGTGTGGCTCAAATCTGCGGTGATTAGAAAGGGCAGTTTTCTTTTGCAGTGCCTGTTTGAGCTTGTGCTCCTTGAATCTGCTATTTTTGATTTTTCTGAGAAAAAAAAAGTAATCCTCCCTCAAACATTTTCTGTGCTCCGTTGAAGGAGGCAGGTTTCAACATTCGTTGGGCTATTTTGAGGTCCTCCTAAGTGCTTGGATTTGTAGCTGCCTGTCCCATGTCTTCCTGCAAAGTGAACTTACGCTGACATCCCAATTTCAGATTATTTTTTACGTTTGGTTTCCAGCAGTTGCTTCACATGCTGTCCTGTGAGCACCACCAGCACAGCCTGTTGCACAAGAGGCCAGGGCCTGCAGTGCATGTGGAGTACGTGGCAGTCACCGGGGCTGATTTTCCACCAGCCTTCTCCTTATTTTGCTACTTTCAGCTGTGCCAAATGCCATCATTGTTCTTCGGCTGTGCTTTTGCATCTGTTTTGTGCAGGATTGAGTGACTATACAGGGTGCAAGCTGGTGGAAAATGCCGCTTGTGTTCTGTGCTCCATCTTAAGTGAGGCACAAGCCAGCACCCTCATGGTCTGCTGATTGTAAATCTCCTACTTTCAGATGAGCTAAGAAGGAGCCTTCCCATGGCTAAGCTACTGTGAATTGCACTAAGCTTACTTTAGCTAAAAGAAACAGCATTTTCCCTTCTGAACACAGCCCTGCTCTTTCTCTTTGGCTAGACATTAGCTTGTGTTGACTGGTACGGCATCCAAACACTGCGGCCTAGAACCTGGGCTCGAAAAGTCTTGGGAAAAATAAGCTTTGTGGTTAACCCTCCCAACAACCATGGGGGCAAAAAGAATACAAAATGGTGTTTAAAAGATCTCAAGGAGAAGGGGAGGGCTGGGGGCAGGTGCTGGTGTGTTGTGCTCTTAAAGTCTGTGAGCTCTGCATTAGATGTACCTGTGTGGGGGGCTTCTTTTTGAAGAGGGACTGCACTTAAAAACAAAACCTACTCTTAAAGACCCTTTGAGAGAGCTGGCAAGCCAATATCTCATTTGCTTTTTATTATGACCAAAGAGTAGTTAAAACTGGACAAGCAAGAAACAACGCAGCTCAAGGACAGACTTTATTTCCCCCAGTGCTGCAGAAGTGCTGGCTTCAGTCTTACTGCCATTTTGCTTGAGAGAGCTGGAGCGCTTGAGTTATGGTGACATCTATTAGAATTCAATTAGTGGTAGTTCACTGACCCAAATTAACATTCTTTGTTAAACTCAAGTCAGTGTATATGTATGCTATTTCCAGGCCAAACGGACCTGCATAGAAAAGAGGCTCAGAATCTTCAAGCTTGTTGGCAGTGTCTTACTGACTGGATTCCGTGTGCAAGCTTGTGTCACGCCAGTGCTTTAGGCTTGCTAATAGAATTGCACATGTCTGTGGTTTGTAATTAAACTGTGTGGATCTCTGACTCAGGGTGAGGAGGGAGAAAAGAACGACAGAGAAAACGCTGCAGCTGCTTGGGGGACCTCTTTGGTAGCGCCCAGCTCCCAGATTGGATGCTGTTGGCTTTGGTTTTGGGACTATGTTAACCTGCCCTGCTTTGTCCACTAAACCTTGCAGGTGTGTGATTGGGGTCTTTTTTTTCTGAGTAACTCTGTCAGTGCCTAGCGTATTCCAGGCATGGCTGTGGTAGAAATAATCCAGTTATAGCCAGGAATGTCATTCAGCATCAGGAGGGGAAACTGAAGGGAATTCCCACTTGGTTCCTTTACCATGCTCTGCCTGCTCTGCGATTTGTCCATGTAGTTGTGGTTTCCCTACAGTTTGTTTTTTGTCAAAAAGCCACTGCATGATACCTGCCTGTGTCTGCAGCTTGGACATTTTTGGTGTGTCTGTGTGGCTTTATCCCCCTAGGAATGAATGAATCACTGGCTATGACCAGCTGTGGTTTCATTTGAAAAGAAAACATGACTTATTAGCAGATAGTGGTTAATGATTGATTTTTAAAGGGAAAAAAATCAGTTTAAGATATTTTTCAGACTCTAGTGCCATGCTGACATTTACACTAAGACAGTGGGCAGAGATGTGTTAGTCTGGATCTGTTCCCATGTGTCACTTCGAGTAGTTTAAACTGTCAGTGAGAATCTTAGAATAGTCAGCTTCATGTGTCTCGTGGAGATCAGTCATTGTATTTCACATTTTAATTTTAATGGCGGCTGATGTATGTGTCAAGAACTGTTGAGGCATTTGGGCATTGAACTTATGGATATTTTTTCATATTTAATAGGTTTTTATCTCACAAAACACTTAACTATTATAAGACTAAATTAACTCGAGGGGCGAGTGAATGTTACCCATGTATGCTGGATTTGAATTTGACCCATGAAGAGCAAGTGCTATTTGGAATGCAGTGATTTTCCTTCATTATCTGTGCCTGTTTTCTGTTCGATAACTTAGATATACACATTTTAAATTTATTTTGAATGCACCAATTCCTATGAAAAAAATCAGCTAAATACATGTCAGCTTCCATAGAGCACACATTTCTGATGCTGACTGTGCCTGCTACAAGGTAAAACTTCAGAAAATCTGTTTCCAATATACTTGAAGGCATTTACTTATCAGCAGCACAGATGGCACTTGAAATGCTGAATAATAATTGTTAAGAGCTAAGGTAAACGGTGGTGCAAATGTAAAAGCGGACGCAGGAATTACAGTCTGCACGGATTGCACCACTTGTATGTACTGGTGATAAAAATTTACATGTGCAAACTGCATTTTACTGCTGAAACAATCAGCTAATTTGCTTATTTGTCTTCATGAATATGAGGAGCGAGGAGGAGGGCAGCTGGCTGCGGAAGGGAGGAATGAGGCGCTCAGAACTTGCTAGCAACCCCAATTCTTGCAAGCCCTGCTTGGAAGTGAAAAGTAAAGGAGCATGCTTTGTGACCACAGATGCTTCAATGACCTTTAAGGCACTAAAACCTAACTGCTTCTTGGTTGTCTGAAGCCTCACTTATGTGGGCTGCAAAATCTTGGTCCTGCTCACTGCATCTTCTTCTAGGCAGCCATCATGAGCCTTTTGCAGGTACTTGTGGTATGCTGGGTTTGGAGGCTTCGGTGGAACATCGTGCCCAGTCCACATGAGTACTGAATTCAGTATCAAGTCAGATGACGCCATGGACATCCTCCTGCTTTTTGAAACACCTTCTGTGAATTGTGAAAATGCTGCAGGCTTTGAGAGTGCCCTTCTGTAGCAACTGAGAAGACCCCTGGGGACACGTGTGATTCACCGTGGGGCCACAGGGCCACAAGAGACCTGCTTGTCTGGCTGGCTCTGGCAGCTTGCAAGGTGGACAAGGGAAGGCAGGAAGGAGGATGTGGAGGTATGAGGTAGCAGTAAACACATGGGGAAGGAAGCAGGAGCATGCTGGGAAGCATGATGGATGGCGGTATCAGTTCACTAGCAGCTTAGCTGTTGCCAGGTTTTCTGTAGGCATCACAGTAAAGGAGAGGTTTAAGTGATAATGTGCTGGCGCTTGTCATATACTGAATCTCAGTCGACACTGTACGTTAGAGCAACCCAGATAGCTTGTGCTGGGATCTTAACTGTGTAAAAACTCACAGGGTTGATTACTCATGAACAGTCTTTTTTTCCTTCTTCTTTTTTACCCCTGGTATCAAATGGTCCTATCTTGCCATCTTTTAAGGAGTGAAATCAGGGTAAGCCTTTCTACAAAAATGGCATCATTCAAAGGCTGCAGCCGACCGCTGCCCTCAGCAGCGCATCCCTCGGCATGTCCTTCCCTCACACCTCCTTTTCTTCTGGGTCTGGCCAGTGCCCCTCAGAGGCTATGAACTTCTCGTTCTCCTGCTTCAGCTCTGCCCTAGCGATTCGTTTCTTCTCTCCTGCCATCTGCTATGGGACCCCTTTCATCTGCACGTTCCTCATCTCTCTCCTGATGGGAGTTAGCAGGGAA
The DNA here is from genome assembly GCA_013399715.1 of Alectura lathami. Classification (NCBI taxonomy): domain Eukaryota; kingdom Metazoa; phylum Chordata; class Aves; order Galliformes; family Megapodiidae; genus Alectura; species Alectura lathami. The sequence continues at coordinate 454,323 of VXAV01006183.1, forward strand.
GATTCAGGCTGCTGCTGGAGACTTGATTCCTCCTGGTGGCCTCTCTCTTCCTTGGGACAAGCTGGGGCAGCACCTTCTAACTAAGAGGCACACATTTAACATTTGTTTTGCACGCACCAGTTCCCGTTTACTTTCTGCCACCGATTTCTGCTGTGTGGCTTACACCAAGCTCCTCGACTGGTGAAGTTTCTGTGGTGGTGTAGCAGTGTCTGGCTGTCATTTGAAGGTGTTTGGAAAGCCTCGAAAATCTTTCAGGTAGTTTATTTGCCAAGACTGAGGTCTCGGTATTAGAGTTGGATTAGAGATGAAGCTTGATTTCTTTACTTTATAAATGAAACATCTCTTTTGTCTCCATTTGTCACATCTCTGCGTATTCTTGTCAGTGGAGAGGAAGATGGAAATCTGAATTCGTAGAATTAATGCTGCTGCAGGATATCTTAAATCTTGATATGAGCCCAATTTGTAGTAATTTCTTCCTATTTCCTAATACAGCAAGCAGACATTGTGTGGCAGAATATCTTTTTGTTGTTGTTGGATTTACATGCGATATTAAACAAGTCCATGTTCATAGGGCAGATGAAATAACATGTTAGTACTCCGTTGGCTACCTTCTCTTCTGCGGTCGATACAGAGTTGCGTTTGTTCTGTGATGCAGAAAATAATCTGTTAGAGGAAAAAGGTACCGACATCTGTAACCTACACTGAAAATAACATTGGACTAGTGAAAAACAAGAGTATGGATGTGACATCGAGGCTGGAGAAGAGTTAATAAAATCCAGAGAGAATTTTAAGTGAAAAGTAAAATAGGAAAAATAGGGAAAAATAGGCAGCTTCCTTCGTCATCAAAAAAGCCCAATGGCAATAAAATGGTTCATGCATTTTGCTATTCTACTTGGATTCAAAGTTCTCTGAAGAGATTTGGTTTTGCACCAGAAGTTTACAGTCTCCAGAGCGTATCAATGCCTTGTGTAGGAGTAATTAGTCTGTGTGTTAAGTTTAGTAGTGGACTGACTAATGTACTCTTAAAAAGCTTTATTTGGAAAAAAAGTCAATATATGAAGCCAATAGAGCTCTTGAGAATTTGTGCCCCATACACATTCACACATAGAAAATCATGTTATCAATTTTCATTTGACTTTTAATCAATTACAGTGACAAAGAGATGATTTGAAGTCAATTTTCTGTTGGTGCTAAATTAGTGTTTGATCACAGATGTTTATTCTGATGGCTGTTTTCTTTTCAGAAAGCCTTGTAGAACTAGTTTGCAGAGACTGATGCTTCTCATTTTCAGGTGATTAGCAGGTTTTTCTGTACTTTGCTGCTTTTAACAGCATGAAGGGTATGCTTCTGCCTGGCTATGACTGTCTGAGAACCTCTTGTGACAAAGATGGAGTTTAGCATGAAAGCCTCTTTGAATGGAGACGCTCCTTCTCAGTGGTCCAGTGCTAAATCAGCCCTCAGAACAACAGATTCGTCCATCCATCTGTTTAGATCTGTAAAATATATGCTAACAATAGCTTTTAACCAAAAGAACATTTTGATTCCTATTTATTCTTAAGGAACAAAAGAACATTTTGATTCCTGCTTGTTTTTAAGGAGCAGAAGACAAAAGAAGAAAAGAAAAAAAAGCTATAAAAATAAATGTGAAAATATGGAGATTCTTTGCAAGAAAGTCAGAGAATCAATCCTGAAAGCATTTCTGTGTGTCCCTTCTTCATCTATCTGCTGTTCAAAATAGATAGGCCAAGAGTATTCCGTTCTCTATTCTTATGAGAGCGATTCTTGAGACCACAGAGCAGGCAGTGTGGAAAACTACTCTGTCTTCTGTTGGCTTTGCCAGATGGGATTCAGAATGTTGTTTTGATGTTTAAAATCACATAAACCCAAGCTTAAGAGCAGATTTTGAAGTGGTCAGTGCTCGAAAAGCAGACAGATTTTCTAATGGCGCAATTCTTGTTCAAATTCTGGTATGTGTTGCTAGAGAGCAGGTGCTAAATGCTGGGATTTTTTATTTGCTTGAAATCTGTGTGTCATACTAAGAGATGCAGGACACTGAACATTGCTGAGAATCCAGCCATAGAAAAATACTGCATAAAATGCAAACCATAACACACACAACCCAAACCCATCATATAAATCAGCCTAAATCATCAAAGCGATAGATCAAACAAATGCCTCAAAATTCAATTCTCTCTCTCCTGTCATTCTCCCTGAATGCTTTGCATAATACCCTGAAGATCAGCAAACAGATTTTGCCTGGTATGCAGTAAAGTGAGGAATGCATTTTACGGAGGGACAGCTGAATAAAAGGACCCACCAGCAGCCTTGGCTGTGCTAAATTGAGGTTGTAGTACCGGTAGCATTGCAGAGAGAAAATACTGCATTCTCAGCCAGGCTTTGGTCATTTGTTGTTAATTGTACTTAAAGCTTACTGAATTTAGCACGGTGTCTCCCACCGATTGTCCCTGAATCATGACTATATAGGTTGAAAACCACAGGTTATATTCAAGGTCTGCAGCTGCCTGCAAACTGGGGCTAGTTCTGAAGGATACCTCCATAGTGCCTTGTGGCAACATTTCTGCTTCACGAAAATGTGAAGGGAGTTAAGTCCCCCAGACTGCCAATCCCAAAGAGAGCATTTCAGTTTGCGCTCTTTGGGATTTGCCTTCCCTTCCACTCCCCTTACAGAAAAGGTGCTGAAGAAGACAGAAAAGTAGGAAGCAAAGCAGGGATAGGTTAATTGATTAAAAAAGACTTTTTTTTTTTTTTTTTTTTTTTTTTTTTTTTNACCAGCATCTTCCATAAAGTGAAGCCCCTGGTAGGTATGTAGGGATGTGTGCTGGCGTTCTGCGCCTGCTTTTCAGAAAGGAGACAGAGAGCTCTGGAGAGCTGCTGAGGAGCGGGTCCCGCACCCCTTTGATTTACTGTGTGTGAGAGGTGGGTGAGGTCTGTGCAGCCGTCTGAGGACAGCTTGTCTCCATGAAACTTGGTTTGCCAGTGGCAGATGGCACCAGTGCTTGGTAACACCGTGGGGTTTGGTCGCAGTGGCAGAGGGACAGCAGTCAGGCAGATGTAAAAGCTCAGTGTTCCCACATTCTGCATTGAATTCTTGTCTCTGCGTGCAACATAATGAAAGGATGGAGAGATTTACCAGGGGCCCAAGGGGCTCGTGGCCTGTGGCTAGCAGCAGGCCCGGTGGCTGTGGTGGTTGTACTCCGTGGCAAGCAGCAGGCCTGGCGGTTGCACTCACGTGCCTTGGTGCAGGTGGCGCATGGGCCTGTGCAGGCTGGGGCTTCTTCCAACGTGAAGCACACTGTGAGGGTAAACTGACTTTTCAGTGAGGAGAAACATCCTGGCTTGATGTAAAGATGCCCTGTCTGCAGCCAGACCTCGGACATCTGTGTGCTGCCTGGTGCATAGGCCCTTCCCCAGTGTTCTCACTGTCACCTGTAAATTCAGTACGTTACATATGCAAATATTCTATTGCATAAATTCTGCCTTTTTTTTTTTTCCTGTCATTGATTAAAAGGAACAGTGATAGCAAAGCTCCATACTTAGAAGATTAGAAGAAGGTATCTTCAGCTTACAAGCAGTGGAAAAATGTTGCCTTGGCCATTCCTGTGCTTTGGTTGCCTAATAATAGCAGCTGGGAATTTAATCAGATCTCTGTGCGGTTCTGGTTTTATTTTACAAGCCTCACTTCCAATGTAAGCCCAACATGCTATACTTGTGTCTTCAATTATACTGTTTTCTTACAGCATTTTACTGGTTTTTTGTGTGTGTTTAATAGGATATTTCAAGGATCTGATTCACTTCCTGCATGACATGAATATCTCTCTCTGATTTTTAATCTCAGTTTCTATGAAAGTAAATAAGAATTATTTGTGTCTCAGGAGGGGAATTGGAACCTGGATTTTTTTATTATTATTATTTTTTAGGGCTCCAGTTCTATTTTACAGGTTAATGCATCCTTTTTTTAGAAATACACATGGCATTCCTGTCTACAGGAATTATCCAGTAGAACACAACTTCTGTGGTCTGAATTCCAGTGTGCTTGTTGACTGAGATTTTTCTAGCAAGAGTGGAGAATAGCTGATTGTTTTGTCTGACTTTATTTCTTCTGCTTTACTACTGGAGGGAGTGTTCCTAGGGATGTGCAGAAGGGCTCATTTCCACCATCATTGGTTCTGTTTTCCATGTGTCAGTTTTGGAGTAGAACATGGAGGAAGCATTATGTAGCTGGGGTGAATCTGCACTGTTGGGAAGGGCCTAGTTTAGCCTGGAGATAATAAAGGGTTTTGTAAATCTTTGGGGGGGGGGGGAAGACATTATGCAGTAAGCTTTAAATCTGTAAGTGTCAAAGAAGTTTTGTATATAATGTCACTTAGCAAAGAAAGGATGTTGAGATACTTTCAGAAATTAATGATGAGGGATGTCTGGAAAGCTTCATGTCAGGAAGGTGTTGCACTCCTTACTTCTGTACTTCTGTATTGAAATAAATAATCACACTGAATTTAACTGGTGTACTTCAGCACTTCCATCAGGCTTTAGCCTTTCCCTCTGGCGCTACTGCTGAGGTGGCTGGCGAGGGGATCAGCAGCGGGGCTGTGAGCCACTTGCTGCACGCAGGGGACCTTGGGGACAGAAGAATACCTTGTGCTGCTGGTCCGGGAGCGACTTGGAGCACTGGATGCTCATGTTTCCTCTTGTGCTTGAATGCATTCTCAGTGCCTGCAACTAAGGTGTCTTCTCCAGCTGCAGCGTTGGGCCCTTCGTGGCAGTTGGATCTGTGGTCAGGGTTGGGTCTGCATGCCTCATAGCAGTGTGGCACTTGAGAAGAGGATAGAGAACATGATAAATTTTTTATTTTATAGAAGTTCCAGCTAGTGTAATGTTTATTATAACAGCCATACAATTCATGGCATACCACCTGAAATTCAACTTGGTAATGATAGTACTGCCGTTGTGATAATGTAAGCACACAGTAGTAGCTGATTTAACAAAGAAATATATTCCAATGACATGTTCCTAGCCTGTGGCTGCACAGGAGTACTGGTCTGGAAAACTAGTGCTGGTGTTAGCGTGGAGTTTAGTGACGGACTACAAAACCTTCCAACTTGGTGTTCCTCATCTGAATTCAAGATGAATCAGTTATCATGATCTGGTGGCTTTTTAGAATTTTGTGTCAGATGAGCTGATAGCCTTAGCCTATTTCCTCTTACATCCCCATCCCCAGCCAGGCAACCTTTTGGGGAAGTCTCATAAGGGAGATTCAGCATTAAATGGGTGTGGGGCTGAACTTTCTCCTCTGCAGCATGGAAATTGTCCCTAGGCACAGTGCAGGATGCAGGAAAGAGTTTTGATACCTGCTGCAGAGGTTCTGTGGATCACTTTGCGATGTGAGACCTAGGGCTGTCATTCCCATGGGGAGCTGAGATGCCATCAGCCTGCGTGTGAAGGGATGGAATGGCTCTGCAGATGATTACTGATGAATTTCCAAAACACTGAGTGGTACAGCTAGCAATTGAGATCAGGGGTATTATATATTTTAATAATGACCATTTCACTGTTTTTTTTTAAAGTGCCATTTTATTATGTTTTCATTAGAAAAATAAAAGGTCAATACCCTGGCAGGACATTACATTGCAAGTCCTAGGCTCCTCAGGGCTTTAGGTAATGCTCCATCTCTAGATGTTCATTGTGTTCAATTTTATCTTCTCTTGAAATTCCTGCAAGAGACAGCAGATAGACGGGTCCTGAGTAAAAGTTAGATGTAGCACATGTCGCACTGAATGGATGCCTTTTAATTTTGGAGTTAGATCCATCATATGACTATTACTTGGAATAGCATGTGTGTTTGGAGCAAGCAGGCCATGAATAGTTAAAGGAACAGACCACAAATGGGAAGCCTTCAGGAGGCTTGCAGTATCTGTTAGACATCTTAAAACGTTTTCGTAGAAATACTGTGACTGAACCAATAGTCACCCTTGTAAGTCAAAGTAGTTTGGTTGATACCTGGCAATATTATGCAGCCCCTGCTGCTTCACACAGTCTGTTCATCCTCACTCCTACTCAGCTTTTAAACCTACTCTTTTTCCACCCACAGGGGGAAAAATCTGTCTAGGTGCAAACTTGGGGTAAGTACATGGCTGAGAGTTGGATCCAGGCCCTGTGAAGTGGCCAGCCCACCACCTGGGCACCCACAAAGCCCCAGTGCTGCTGCCACCATTTTTCTGAGGGACGTGGGAGGTGTATGTTGTGTTGCAGTTGGCACAGTCATCGGGAGAGTCCTGCTGTCCCTTGTCACAAAAAGCACAGGGAGACGTGCTCCCACATAGGCGTGGGCAGAGGTCTGTAGCATGAGGACCCCATGAAATAGCCAGGAGAGGGCTCATGCCAGAGCTGTACGATGAAGCCCAGGCCTGGCTGCCCATTGCCCAGGTAGACCTCACCACATAGACATCGCCCAGACAGCACTGACCAAATCCTTGCTTGGATGAACGACATCAGCTCTCCTCAAGCACAAGATACTGCATTTTTTGTTTATGTCATCTTAACTATCTCAGTCCCAGAGTCTACTTGCTTTCCTCCCTTTTTAAAAAAAGCGTATTTGTGGCTGGTTGGTTTTGCTCTTCGTTTTTGCTGAACCACTGTTTCAACTGCTGCTTCATTCTGTACCATCTGCACTTTATTTTCCTGTGCTGCTCTGCCTATAACTGCACGCAGTAGAAAATATCCATCTGTTAAAGGGTGAGGTATTAGGTGGAGAGAGGCAGTTTTAGATAGGTATTACAGGCACGTCAAACTAACTTAAACAGAAAAGATCAGACAAAAATTGTCCTGGGAAGAGCTGGGTGGCATTTTATTCTCATCAAAACATGAAAAATGATCATAAGAAGGGTGGAAGGAAAAGGCAGTTTAATCGAAGAATCTCCCATTCTAGTTAGATTTCTCTTGTAGTCCCAAAATACAGTGATCTAACCATGACATGAAGATGATGATGTGCAATCGACTGTATCAACAGTTTCACAGATGTTTCTTTGAAGTTTAATGTTAATGAAATGCAGAGATGTGCCTTGTACATTTTTTTTCCTCTCCTCAAGTCCCGATTTCCTCATTTGGTCTTGCTAATAGTGGAATTAATTTATCTCATTTAGTACCTGAAGAAAAACAATCTTCAGCATGTGGTTCCATGAATCACCGCGGCAGGAGCCCTGTGTTTAAGAGGGACCAGGACAGAGCAATTGGGAAGGTTAAAAAATGAGTTAGCCTGCAGAACAAAAGATCTCTGTTGGGGTGTATTGGAAAATCTTATCCTGTAGCCTGATACAGGACAGTTTTAAACTCCCTCGTCACCAGGACTGAATTTGTCATTATTAAAAGTACTAAATAACATGTCATTGCCTTTGTAGCTGTTAGAGATAATGGCATGCTACATACTTTAAGGAAACAAACTGAGGAAAAGACTGTTTACATACACTAGGAACATGCACAGATTAGCTTCAGCTGGCCCGTTTATACTGTCAGCCTGTATTATATTTGAGATTAGATAAATGTACATAAATGTTGGGCACAACAAATATTTGGCAGTGTTTCTCTGTCCTTGCGTTATGCTCTCTGTAGACTGTTAGAGTACTTGCCTGAGAAAACTGGAGACAAGGAGGTGTTTAACTCTTTCAGGGCGCTGGAGATAAGGTAATGGCGAAGCAAAATGCTTTCATACCAAGTCATAGTTTTTGGGGTATTATTTCTGTCTGATTTTTCAGGTTGGAAACCACAGTAGCTAAAATACTGATGGATCAAGAGGAAGCATTACTAGGTTTTTATTACTTTGTTGCTGTTGTTTTCTTTTGCATTGGTAAGTTAAGATCATGCAGTTACTTGTCTTTTGGAAGTAACCGATCCATTTACACAGTGAACTGGGAATAATAAAACCATGAAGATCTCAGTGGTCAGCATCGTCTATTTAAATATTTAGCATTATATTTTGTAATTTCCTTCTGAATTTTTTTTTTTTGTATTTAATTGTATTGATTTTTTTCCTTTTTTAATGACATCAATAGAAAAAGAAATGGAGAAATACAGCATACTGTATTTCTGCAGCGTGCGGTATGCCTACCATAGCAATACAGCATTAGTCTCAGTGGCTGAGTATGAGGGCTGGGCAGCCCAGAGGCAGCAGGGACAGATTCCTGTGGCTCTCCCTTGGGGTCCTGCTGTCTCCTGCTCCAAAGAAGCATCCTCAGAGCTTTGGTGGAGTAAGGCACTAATGAGCTAGAACAGGGCTAGAGGAGCAGGGCTTCTTGTCCCAATTTTGTTTCTCGGGGCTTCTTCTGTTTCAGGTGGCGGTGATTAATCATCACAAAACATACAGTTTACTGTTTGATGGGTCTGTTTTTCCATCCATATATTTCAAAAGAAATTATGTAAGTTTATGCATTATTAGCTCACACCAACTAGAGCACAGAGAGCTAGGCTTTGTTATTTTAAAAATAGCCTGTATTTTGGGCTGTCCAGTTGTAGATTTTTCTGAGGCCCTAACATGTCCCAGCTGCTATCCCTTCCACTTTAAACATTTAAAATGTTAAATAGAATTTTGTTTTCCCTATGCTGGTGTCTGGCCCAGTACATGAATCCTGGACTCTCAACCCTGGTGCTGTGAAGCCCCAGTGATTTGTGTGGACTGTTTTGAGCCCAGGAGTGCAAGCGTGATGGACACAATTGCAGTGATGGCCTAGAGACGTGCGAGGGGAGAATATACCTCATGAAGGAGAAAATGAGATTTCAGAGAATTAAGAATGTGATTTCAGGTACTATGTTTGGACAGACTTGATTTACTATTTGCAAGTCAAAATGAATGAGTAAACAAATTCCTGACTTTAGACCTTGATAGTCTTTAGCCCTCTTTGATTTAAAAGCCTATAAAATGCCTCTCCTGGGGTATTAACCTCTGTGTAGAAAGCCTAAGTCCCCAGCTAGTAGTCTGACTGTTAGCAACCATTCCTGAACTTCGTAGAAAAGGAGGGTTAGAGGAATCTGTGGGCCCCAGACTGGAAAGCACTGCTTCAAGTGCTCTAATTACCAAGCTGACGTCTGTTGAATCTCTAAAAAAATATTTCTAATTGTGAAACTTCAGATTGCCTAAATCTACAGTAAATACATCTGATCTGCATAAAAGCTTTGTTGCGGAAGCAGTGGGACTAATTGCCAAATGCTATGAAAAGCTGAGGTGCTTTTTATCCATTTTCTTGCAAAGAGACCTGATGTGAAGCTGGAGTGAAACCTCTCCTAGGTGCTGCTATGTGGGTGCAGCCATCACCTGGCTGCTTGTTTTCCTTTGCAGGACCACATATTCCATACCCCCCAGCCTGTTCCTCCCTCTCCTTCTCCCTTCGTACATAGAACCTCTACAATGAGAAAAAAGTGGTGTGGCATTCCACGATGTAAATAGGTGCTTTTAATGTAATTTCCCCATTGAGGCTTCTTCTGTTTGTTTACTTACACTGTGTGTGTGTGTGTGTGTGTGTGTGTTGGATGTGTTTTTTCTCTGGAGATTGTCCAAGCAGAATTTTTTAGGTTATTTATTAGAGTTTTGCTGCACGGTTTTATATACATTCTAAAGTGCAAAGTACAGAGCTTTAACTGGGATTATCTCGTCAATAGTTGGTGCTGAACTCTCCGAAATGTGGTATTTTGTCTTGTCATGGTAGCAGCTTGTGGCTGCAGATAGGGAGGGTGACCCGTGCTGTGATCTCCAAAAGAGATAATGGAAGGATCTCCTGAAGATGATGTCAATATTGCTGATGTTACTTGCAGAGGGATTCCAAAATGGACAGCGTGATGTATTTCTCTGAATACAATTACACTGTTCCAACAGAAGGCAGAGGAATACGTGTCCAAGCTTGTGTGTGCTCACCTACTGCTTCTGAGGGAATAGGAGGATGAGGCAACCAGTGACAGTGAAAAATTCAGTTACTGAGGCGTGAAACGAGAGTCTGAAGGTAACTGCTGCTAGTGCTCTGGGCAGGCTTCTGGGAATCGTGACATCATGGCCTCCTTTTACTGCATCACGGACCCAGTGGAAGGACAAAACTTGAATTGTGAATGTTGGAATTTTTTTTTTTTTTTTTTTTTTTCCAATTATGCAAGGTTATACTAAGCTTGCTGAATGGGATTTTTTTGAGAAAGCTCAGAGTATGAAAATGTCAGGTAAACAAAAGATTCTACAAGTGTTTCCATTTGTACTGTACCTGTGAAATCCAGCAGCTCCTAGTGCCTGGAAAATTAATAATAGGCAAAGTCAATGCTAAATGGCCTCAAGAATAAAGGCAAAAAATCTTATGAAAAATCAGGATCGATATGATACCTCTTGCAGTACAATATTGAGCCTTCTTTTCCCTTCCCCCAAAATCCCATTGTCAGTTATACAGCAAAGCTTTTACTTATTTCTGCTAATGGAAAACTGTGATAACGATCTTTGAATAATAGGGGTTTAGAAATATCAGCTCCTGGGTCCTTATGCCAGCTTTACCAGTCAATACTGTAGTTTTCTTTTTGAGAGGAAGCAGTCCGAGAGGCTGGGAAGGAATCTGTGCCACCCAACGTGTCTTGAAGAATTTTTTGCATCTCAGATGAATTATTAAATGCAAATTCAGCAAGGCAAGGGAGGAAAAAACAGATTATTTTCCTTTTGAGTTTGCTGATTAGTCAATTGCTTAGCTCATGGAGGATGCCACTTGTGTCAAGTTTCTGTATACTTTCACAGAACTGGAGCACGATACTTACTGTATCTCAAGTGAATGATTTTTCAATTAGCCTGCAGTTCCTTGGCTGTTTTCCCTTCGCAGTCCTGCGTGGGTGATGTAGAACAAAGGTTTAAGAGGTTTTGGACAATTTATGATGTTTGGAGAGGCTATTTGTCAAGAAACAGTATCTGCAACAACTTTTATGTTCAGTTTTGGTCCTGGGTCTTTTGTTTGTTTTTATGGCACTATTTTCTGAGGTGTTAGAGCTAACTTTAGGTGTTGTTTAAAATGGGGGGTGGGAGGTGGGACATGAAGAAAGGAGAACAAACGCCAGTCTTAGAAGATGGAGATATCAGGGGGCACACAACTCTTTTTATGATAGCAGCGCAGGTGGGAGTGCACTGTGGACTGGTTTACTTTGCCTGCCAAACTGAGAAAGAAAAGAAAGATCAGAAACATTTGAAAATGAGATCATATAGCATGTGAACTATACAGACATCTCGCCCATGTTTTTTTTATGAGAAGTCTTACTGACATTTGAAAAGTAGGGACCTGTTCCCCAGTCTTCAGGTTGACTGACATTTAAGGGCAGCGTAAGGCATGATTTCCTTCCCCTCTTTTTAAATTGAAGTTTTCATAAATCAGGGTGAGCGAGAAGCCTGGTTACATCTTGCAAAGTGTTAAGATCTGTGTAGAAATGTGAAAAAAAAATAGCCCATGACATTTTAAACACTTTGCTTAGTCTTGTTTTCTTCCACATCTGTGGAGGCTTGGGTAGGGAGCTGTACCTCGGCAGGGAAGGGAAACCTGAAAATAGTTGCAGTTCAGGTCTTTATCGCTGTAGCTCCTGCACTCAATTATTAAAATCAAAGCAGTCTGGGGTAGGCTGGAAGTGCTGCTGAAGAAGCTGCTGCTCTGCAAGTGTAATTTATGAAAGTACCCTATTTCCTAGCGTTTTTACAGAAATGCAACAAAAAGCATAAGTGGCCTCAACAGACCTGATGTAAAGTTTATATTCAGCCCTCAGCTGCGTTTGTCCCTTTGGCAAAGCCTGAGCTGGTTCAGTGCGAAACTGTCTGCTAGCTGTGGGACAGGGGAGTCCAATGCACTCTCACTTCATCCTGCCCTGAGCTGACCTTTGGAGCAGCTGCTTTTGGGGTTACACCAGCAGGAAATTGATGCAGTCTTAAAGAGTAGTATACTTTTTCATTGTGGGTGGGGAGGCAAAGAAGTGAGGAGGGAAAACGAGTGCCTTGGCACGCTGTTAGTGTCCTGCACGTGGTCATGGCTGGTGGCGTTGTAGTGAATTCCTATTCTACATTTTAAAAATGTGGTCCAAATATGTATGAGGTTAGGTAGAAAATACAAAAATTATTACAAAAATAGCAAAGCCAAGTATTTTCTGTTTCGTTCCAGGGGTGGGATGTAGATACTTGTAATTACAGAGACAAGAACCACTTCTTCATCAGTTTTTAAAGTTGTTCTCTAATTTATCTCATTTCTTACTTTGACATCCAAACCAACTTAGAATGGTTACGTGAAAGCTTCCAAAGGGATTGACCCAGAAGTCCCAGCTAATCAAAGGCAAGGTGCCAAGAAGTTGCTTAGGCTGAAAACTGGCATGAATGCTCTATGACTGTGCAGTATTGGTTTCTGGGAGAGCAGTGTTGCTCTTCAGCTGGTCCTGCCTTTGTTGGTGGCTGTGGCCTCATGTTGCGGACAGGCACTGAAGCTGGTTTAGGACAAATGTTTTATAAAGGGTAATAAAGGACATCAATAGAGGACATTGATATTTAGGTGGGATCCTGCTAAAGCTATCTTAAGAAGAGTGATATAAAGTGACATAAAAATTCCCATATTGTAATTTGGGTAGCTTAGAAGAGTGACTAATGAACTGCATTGCCTTTATAGCTATACAGACTGAGAATAAGACAGGTTTTAATACATCCCCACCACACAATTATCCTGGCAGGAATTTATATCACTTTTTGTATTTCATTTGCAGTATCATATATTGCATGTGTGTATGTGTGAATAGTGGCTTCTCGTGTGCCACTAGGGACAAAGGCTAAACAGTTCCGTTGAATAAATAATTGTGTATTTATCTATTTTTAATCTAGAAATCTTTCTACATATGTATTTAAAAAGAACCTGGTAACATTTCATTAAGCCCCTTTTCATGAGCACCTCTTAAAAATGAACACCAGGAATACAGGGCAAGCTTTTCTACTGCTCTGGCATTAGCCAATGGAGTGGGAGGACCTTCAGGGAGCTATTTATGATACCTTGCTTCTAAAGTGCTTATTGTTAAGGACACAAAATAAATGAAAGTAGCTTCAAGGTTTCTCTGCCGTAAGGGCAGCCAGCTGTGCTCCTAGTGGAGACCATCAATTTGCAGCCCCCAGGGGCACCGTTCCCCTCTCTCACACCCATGATTTCCTCTCTCCACAGTGCTCCCAGTTTTTCTCTTGTCTTCCCATGTGAGCTCTCATACAAAAGTTACCTCCTTTCATTTGAAGCCGGCTGAAGCCCACCTTCAGCTGGACAGTAGCCATGTTCCAGCTCTGTGAGCTATGTCAAGGAGGCTCAGAAGCCAGAACAAGAGAAAAACAACCTGTCTCTTTAGATTGGAGACATGGATTAGCCTCATATCAGCTCTGCCCGCTGTACGGTTTTTGTGCATGTTGTCAGGCATATTGCTTCCTCTTGCAAACAGCCCATGCGGGGTGCTGCAGCAGCACCTGCGGTCAGCGGAGGCAGTCCTGAGGCCTGGGGTTCTGCGGTGGGGGCCCGCACTGTGAGCCCTGTTGTCCTCGTTTTTTGGGCATAGCAAAGGAGCTAGATTTCCAATTCAGAAATGTTTTCCAGATTTCTGGTGAGCATGTAATGATGTTTGACCATGCAGGACAATATTAATAAGTCTTAAGAGCAAGGTACTTCCAAAGCCCTAGGGTCAAAACCTAGCATGCAGAAGAGAGTGTTCTGGATCTCAGACTTTTGTGGTGAGTGCTTTAAACCCTAAGCCCTTGACCTTGGCTTTTTGTGGATGTTTTGTTACCCTTCAGTTCCTCCGACAATCCTTTTTTCCCCTTTACGTATGCCTGGCTTGTAGGACTCCAAAATAATTTCTGTGCTTGTAGAAGACTGCTTAGAAAGAGATTTTGTCCTATGGAAATAGACCAACGGTGACAAGCAAATCTCTTAAGGCTTTTGCTAGACAAAAAGGACCCTGGGTAATCCAGTAATGGAGTAAAAAGAGATTTATTCTGGAACAAACTCACATGGCAAAGAAAGCATCCAGCATCCTGCATATACCTTGAGTTGAGCAGATGTAAAACACAGTGAGGATTCAGCCACAGTGTTCACTCGAGCTGCCTGAGGCAGTCACTCTTGGGCTTGAGATGGCCCCACGGGGCTGCTATGGCACAGCCACAGCACCAGGTGGGAAGAAGGCCTGTCGAGGTGGAAAGGTGAGGGCCACCTCCAGTATTCATCTGTTTCTTCCCCGGAGGTAGTTACTAAAATCTGGATAGTTATTTTCTTGCCTTAATTTAACTGAGACACAGCTCTTAGCTCCAGTTCAGAGAACATTGCTTCACCTAGTTTGAAAGCGAGATAGAGAAACTTGAATTCATCTCACTGTGGAACAGCCTCTGGCCCCTTGAGTGGATAGAAGGTCCCTGTTGGGGTCCTGGGCAGCCTGATGTAGTGGGTGGCAATCAGCCCATGGCAGGGAGGTGGGAACTGGATGATCTTTAAGGCCCCTTCCAGCCCAAACCATGCTATGATCTTTAGCTCTTCAGTTGGGTAAGATCACCCTCAGCAGCTGCCTGTTTCTTGCACTGGCTTAGTGGGAGCCATCGTCCTGTCCCAGGCAGATCAGCTGCGTCCTACTGCTCAGAGAATGAGGTGAGGCCTCAGAGCCTTCCACCAGGAGCAGGTGCTGGGTGGAAATTAAGGGAATTAGCCAAACTTTTCAAACTCCTGTAGCACTTCTGCCATGCTTACTTTCACTCTCCTTTTCTTGACTAATGTTTGGGCTTCTTTATTCCATAATGTTATGCTGGTTGTACAGAGCTGTGATGAGAAAAGACTTGGTCTATCACCAAGCACTAATTTCAGATAATTAATACTTGGCACCAGAGTAGCACTTAACAACCATGACTGGAAGATGACTGACGAAAAGTCCAGGCATGGCATCATCTAATTATTGCTTCTTTTGTATGCGCCAAGGACTTAATCATCCGTTACTTTTTCTAGGGGGAAAGGAAGTGATTACAAGTTCCTTATGGGAAGCAAAGGTACCACTGGGCTGCCATTAGCTGTGCCATGGGTATGAAGGGCAAATTATGCTTGGTGATCTTGCCAGCATTATGTTCACCAAAGCCAGGCTCAGGATGTGTAAATATTATTCTCTCGTGATAGACGTAAGTGGCCCTCTCAACAACAAGCTTCTCTGTGTTTTCCAGCTTTCTGTCCTTGTCCTTCACATCATTTCTGTGTCATCATGTTTTTGCCAGGACATCCTGGTAGCTCCTTCTCAGGTGAACTCTCTGAGTCTGCTACTTCCTTAATTTCAGTCTCTTTCTCAATGTTCAACTTAATGTTATTGCTCTGTTACCAAAACAAACCACAACAAACAAACAAACAAAAAAACCCTTACCAGGTGGGTTATCCCAGTCTCTCACTGCTGTAAATTTGAACTGTGTTTATAATATAAATGAGCTATCTGTTTTGCTGGGGAGAACTCAGCACAAGTGACAGCGTGGCTCAGTTACGGGGATTCTCGCCTCTAGGCCAGAAGGTTGCATTTTCATTAGTCCCATGCCAGGATGTGGCTCATCCCCGGTGCTGCCACTGGGTGTTGTGCTATTTGAGGAGCTGCTCTCCAGATGAACTGCCGCATTGAATTGCCTTTTGCTGGTGGCTGGTGTCCAGGCAGAAATGGAAATATCCCAGAAGATGATTTTCCTTTTTTTTTTTTTTTTTTTTTTCAAATGAAGAAAATATAATCCTATTGTCCGCAGAGTATTTCCTCTTTCAACAGAGCAAGCACTAATGTTGAAACCTGTGTGTGAGAACCATTGGTAAGCACACAGTGGCTTCCCTGTTCAGGCAAACGGTCACTGCTGGTGGTTTAGTAAAAGGTATTTAGGGTGCCTCATATCTGAAAGGCAAATTATAAAACCCAAGTTATATTCTAGAAGAGAAGAGAGCATAGAAACAAAAAGCCAAGTGCTGGGTTTCATACTGGATAGCTCATTAACTTAAAAACAGAGTACGAATGTAAATTATAACCCTTGTTATTACTCATAACTACAGTTCAGACGATAACTTGGCAGTTTGCCCACAACTCTTTTATAAACCAGTAACCTCCGGAATAAATTATACACCATACATAATACATAATTGTCCTTAAAAAGGCAATAATTGTTCTAAAAGGTACAGTTTGCAGCATATTTCACATGAAATACAAGCCGCAAGGCCAGACTGGTTGTTCGGGCTCTAGGTTACTGAATAACCCATGTGCTGAGTGCTGCGGCAGCTTCTGGTCCTTAGCAGAGCCCTGGTGTCCTGGTGTGGGAGTGTGGGGTTTGTGTCTTCTTGTGCTTAGCTCCTATTTTTAGCAGCAGTGCTAATTTGGGTGGGCAGGAGGGGCTCATTGTCTGAAATAAATGCAAATGATGAGGAGAAAATTTAATTACTTGGCGGCTGTATAGTTCACGTGTAAGAGTGACTGTTTCACAAAGCTGATAGGTGTCTTCTTGTGTTCTCCTTGATCAGGGCCTTCTCCGCTTTTTCATCTGGGGCTAGGGCAGATGTCCATATGTTTCTTTGGTTTCTTCTTGAAGAATCCTGATTTGTGCTGCATGTGTTGTTCTAGAAAGGCTGATATCCTGGGGTAATCATTGGGTAATCGGCCGAAATCCATCGATCTCCTAGGGCAGGCCACTTGAGTTGTACTTAGTTGTGCTCTGAAGGGGTGGGGTCTGAGACAAAGACTCCATGAGCAACAGAAACACCACGGGAAGCATCCTCTCCCCAGTCCCAAAACCGCTTGCATCATGTTTGCTTTCCCTGCTCGTTACATTTTTCAGAGTTGTGTTTAATTCTTCTGAGAATAAAAGTTCAAGTAACAGCCTGCAGTTTGCAGGTTTCAAGTTTGATTGTTGCTGTCCTGTAGAGATGGCTGCATCTTAGTGGAGAGTAAGGTGATCCCTGGCTTACCTGGGTAAAACGTTACACGAGGGAAGGTGCTGTGTAGATGCCTGCTCTTCCTACTCTTACTGTGATATTCAGGTAAATAAATGATACATGGCCGTAGTACAAGGACCTTTGGTGTTTGTCCTGCTAATGGCCTGATTATCTATTCAGAGGTACTTATTGTTTTTTTTTTTTTTTTTTTGTGGAGAACTGTATTATCTTGGTGTCAGTCAAATGTTTTTAATAACGTACATTTAGCAAAGAACTCGTTTGTGGCATTTTGTGCTCCCCACCCAGTAACCCATATCCTTTTTGAAAAACATGCTTCGTGATGGTTTTTACTTCAGTTTTTTTTTTTTCAGTTGGCAGTTTTATAATGTTGAGTTGCCCATGTAAGACTTTCTTTTATGACCAAACTTCCAATTAATTCTCTTTGCTTGTGGATATTTGTGTAAGACAGACAGCAAGAAGGTCACGTGTTCTTTGCCTTCTTTTTTCCTTTGTTTATTTGCCTGCACAAGACACATTACAGGAGACCTTTCACACGGGACTTACTCTGTCGCTGTAATAATTGATACAGGAACATTATGTGAAGGTCTTATTGTGCTAAATAAACTATTTTTTTTTTTTTCTCAGAATGAAAAGATAAATGGTGGGACTTCAAAAAGAAAACTCTTTAAAAATGACCTATGGTGAAAGATACACAAACTACAGGAAAAGTACCCCCATATTTTTATCACTGCAAAGAAAGGTCGCTATTTTTCAGCCACAGTAACAGAATAATAATATGTTCAGTTAGCAAAAACTTGTACAGGCAAATGTTAAGATGCTAATAGATGTTGCAAGCCAGAACTTGAGCGGAGAATTCTGCTTTTCTAATGTGGGTTTGCTGCCCTTCAAATGATTAGATTCTGTCAATCAAAGCCTGTTTTCATATATAAAGCTATTATAGCCTGATCTTCCTCATTTCTGAAGGGCAACCAAACTTGAATGCTCTCAGTGATAAAATACTGGTTACTTTATGCCCTGATTTTATAGATGGGTTTTAAAACAAATTTAGTCTTAAAACTTTCTGTGGAAATAATTTGAAATGCAATTTGCTATGCATTTATTCATCTTCTCTCCTTTTGCTCTTCAGATTTTTCCGCTGATGTATTGATCATACTGGATAAAAAAGGTTATCTTGTACCATTTTCCACTCTGGCCCGTCTCCCCATCCAGTCTTCCAACTGGGTTTCCTGTAAGCTATCTAAATGAAGAGTCTGCAAGAAAACACATCTTGATTTTGAGCTAGCAGCCTAATTTCAGTGTATTAGGTCTTGGAACAAGGTTAACCTAGTGGTGTAGGGCTTCTAGAGTGACTGCATCTATACTGTCCTACTAGCCCAGGTCCAGAGTGACATGGAAGTGAAAACTCTTTGATGGTCAACATTACCTCTTCATTCTGGCTCTGCTGTGACTTGAAATCAGCTGGCTTTGCATCCATGCAGATTTCCTTGAGGTAGGGGGCAGAAGGTGAGAGAGGGACCCCGGGCCAGCCCTGCCCACAGCTTATCCATCCACAGCTGTCTGCGTTGAGGCATTCGTGGCTTCTCATGGTGGTGGTCACCAGGGGCAGCAGTGATGTCGCTGGTGGAGGGAGCCAACAAGCCATTAGCAAAACTCACGCAGAAATCCCTGAGATTGTACCATTGGAAGCAAACATTAGTTAAAATCTCAGTATTTCCTGGTACAGTATTGTATTTTTTTCAGTGTGGAACACTAGATGATAATAAGGTTCTTGTATGAACCCGTGGTAGTGCCTGTTGAGATGTCTCAATGACGTTTATTAATTTAATTAAAGAGAATTTATTTAAAGGTATGAGCACAGAGGCAAAAGTAAGGTTGAAGTATCTATTCAAGCTCAGTGTTTCCTGTTTTTTTGAGCACTTGACATCAACATTAGTGCTACAATAGCATGAACAGCATTTTTGGAAGGTGCCTGTGTTTTTGAGCAGATCATTATGGATGCCTTCTGCTTTGCTCTTGCTCGCTTGAGTCCAAAACTCATATTGGCTTTGGTGGTACAGCACAAAGTGTCTCATCTTTTCAGGTAGGACACTAGTTCAGGGCCACCCTTTGCAGGCCACCTTCCTCTGAATTTACCCTAGATTTGGAAGACTGGCAAAGCATTCCTCTTGCATGCATCCTCAGTGCTGGCTGGCTGGTGTACTCTCAGCAGGGCATCTCATTCCTCACAGTCCCATAGTGGTCAGTTTGCATCGCTGTCTGATTTATCTCAGCCCCCAGATAATGGCCTTTTGGTTTTGTCCCCCAAGGGCAGCTCTTCCACTATCCCTTCTGTCTTTGTTTCTCTTTGCAGAAAGCTGTGTGTCAGGGCTTTTAGCACACAGCATGGCAGCTGCCAGTTACCACGTCCTTGTCAGCCAGAGCATGCCAGGCAGTAACTAGTGTCCAGCCATGCAGCACCCTGCTTTCCAGGCGATGTGGCAGCAGCACTAAGAAGGAGCTGGGCGTTCCTTGCCTGGGCTGTGAGGAAGCATCATCCCTGGCGAGAGCAGAGCCCGGTGTTACCCATCGTAGCACTCCCTCTGTGCTGTAGCCAAATTACTGCATCTCACTCTGTTGGGTGAAGTGCCTGTGTCTGTGCACTACGCACTAATTAGAGGCTGACACCCAGCTGAAGCAGTTTACATTTCTTTAACAGCATTTGTGGTGCTGTCCGGGTGAGTTAGGTCTGCCTGAAGACGGCTGAGTTAGAGCAGTTAAGGCTCGTGAAGGGGATTACCCTAATTGCAAGTGAGCAGCACTGGGGGCTTCTGCCCTCCGTCGTCAGCCCAGCACCACCGGTTGCAGGGTGGCTGCACGGGGGGGCACGGTGAGCGGCCACCCAGTGACAGTCACAGTGGAACGGCTCCAAAGTGCAGTGTGCCCCCAGCGAGACATCTGCATGCTGGCTGAGTTCGTCAGCTTCAGGTTGTGGCTGCATTCCCTTCGAGTGCAACTGAACTGGCGTTGCGCTGAGGAGTGCTGGTATCGATATTTCTCGCCTTCATCTCTTCATTTTTATTTTAATCGTGACCTCATTATTTACATAATTGTGATTCTTGTTTTATTTATTTGAAGTGACTTTCCCTGTGGTATCACTGAAGAATGTACCTACAGAAATCTTACTTAACTGTCTTCCGGGAACTGTGTTCCCTCCAGTACTTGCTTGTGTTTTGAGATGGTAGCCCAGAGTCATGATAGTGAGAAAGGGGTTAAACCCAAGAAATACAGGTACATCCTGGATAGATGAATCCATTTTTCCACTAATTAATAGCATACTTCTAACAATGGAAAGCTATTAAAACATGAAGGTATGTTTTGTGAATCACATTTATCAACCACTATACATGCTGAAGTTCCATTATTTATTCTGTATTTTTAACATAGCATATGGATTTTTTCATTCAAATGTAGAAAGGAGCAACAAAAACATTTTTTTCTCCATTTAAGTATATATTCATGCAAAAACGAAAATGTAATAAGAACAGTACATTTTTATGTCAACAGTAACCTTTATGCGGCATTCTTTAGATAAAACTGAATATTGGAAAAGAGAAAAGAAAGATAAGTGGTTCCCTTATTCATCTTAGTCCAAAATCTATTTTACCCACTGCTGGTTGTTGGCATTGTTTGATGATATGACACAGTAATAGAGGATCAGATTATCAGAAAAGGAGATTCCCAATTTAATAGTTACTTGCAGAAATCAAAGTGTTTTTTCCTTTATCTTAACATCTCAAAAATAAGTAGCTGTTAAATTTCAAATCATGTAGTCTTGCTGATTTATCATCATATCATGGATGCACTTAGCTGTCTAACATCAGGGAATCCAATAAGTCCTGTCACATAAGAAGAAAAGAGAAAATCCTATTGGATAATAGTTTACGTTCTCCCCTACAGTAATTTATTTCTGTCACAAGACTTAATTTTATCACAAGGCAGATGCTCCATCTATATCGTCGCAATACATTCCCGCATTCATTTTTTTCACGCAAAAATCGCACCTGATGTATTTTCAGATGCATTTTGGCTTATTTGGTGTGTGGAGTGATTAGATGGTGTTTAATCACATGTAATTTCCAGTTTTCATATTTCTCAAGCACAATAAAGCCAGGCCCACGTGAAGGAGCGCAGTGTTAAGTTAAATCGCATGGAGCAGCAGTTATTGCTGCAGCTGGTGCTGGTGGTTCGATCTCTGGCGTGTCACAGCAGGGCACGTCAGCGGGTAAGCAGAGCTTACTGGGGCCATCAGGTCAGAGCCTGGGGAGAGCCAGCCAAACTTGGTCTTGCTGTAATTTCACCAAAACAAACAAACAAAAAAATCATCACACCTTGTTCTTAGAAATCTGTGCTGGAGGCCCTCTGTGTTCCTCCAGATGTAGACCGCCTACCTGGTGTGACCGCACTGTGTCGGAGCAGCACTCCCCCGCCCGTCTGCCACTTAGTGCAGATTATGCTCTCCCGAATAATCACCTTTATTCCAGGGGCAGCCGAGGCCCGCAGGTTGGTGGCCTGTGCCAAGATGCGGGAGGGGTCCGGCCGCCAGCTGAGCTCTGCCCGCAGCTCTGTGCCCGCAGCACTGTGCCTGCCGCGCTGTGCCTGCCGCGCTGAGCCCGCAGCGCAGGACCGCGTCCCTGCCACCTCGAGCTGGGGCAGGACGCAGGCTCTGCCCCTCTGCCAGCCCAGCACGTGTCGCTCCGTCCTGCCTGGAGGGCCATCCACTGCCAGCGGCCTCTGATGGTGACAGCAGAGCCGTGACTTGCAGGAAGGTCACTGTCGTTTTCTCCCTCCTTCGTACTCTTCCTTTCTGTTTTTAACCATAAGCGGTGACCAGCTGCCCCTTTCTGCAGCATGGAGCGTGGACAAGTGCAGGTAGGTCTGATGTGAAGTTTCCCAAATTTGCAGTTTAGCGTTAGCGCTGGAAGTGAGTGAATGGATGGGGAAAGAGACCAAGTTAATGACAATTCTCCAAACAGCTGTTGTACGATTCAGCTTCACTACTTCAGTTAATTAATCAGCACCTTGCTGGCAACTCTGGGGGAGATACTCGTTAGATACTGGTAGCAAACAGACAATGCTTTCATATCAAATATGTTCAACAGCATCTAATACAGCGATAACTTCCACAAAAGAGGGCAGGGAATAGAGGGTCGTGCGGGCGCTCGCAAAGAAGCGTTTAATGCGCACATACGCGGGTGTGTGCATATGCTGCTTGCTTTGTTACTGCTAGCTGCTGTAGAGCACCGGGGACTAACAACTGCAAACCCTCCCGTGCTCATTAGGATCACTTCCCTGAGATACTATTCCTGTATGTGTATTTGTAGAGGTACCGTGTGTGAGTGTGCACCATGTATTGCTGCATTTGCGTATGATCTCGGAGTAGGTGGTACATTCTGAATTAAACTACCCAGTGTTTTGCAGGATGAAAAGGGGCAAACTTAAATCCATTATGCAAATGTATCTTGTAGAAAGTTAAAACATGTCTAAGACTTAAAAAATCCAGTCGGTAGAGTGCTGAGTCTACACATTATGCTGGAAAATGGCTGTTGTCTCAGAGATTTCCAGCTTTCCTCTTTGGCTTTAAAAAAGGAGATAGTTTGCATCCTACCTGCCGAGTCAATCGCAGCATTCATATTTTATGAGGAATAATGCACAGAAACCTTAAACCAATGAAATTACGTCTCTACATTTGTATTATATTTTATATTTTAGTACGGTCCTAAAATTGCCATTAATGAGCATTAGTTTCAAGTTCAAGACAAAACTGGCTTTTGAAAAATGTTACAGCCCTGTTATGACAAAAATTTCCTTCTGCCATGCTGATTTACTGTTAAATTGCAATTCAATGCGCTGTCGTTCTTTTCCTGAGACCTCTTCTCTTTCTTTATTCACTTTTCTGATTTAACCCTCTTGGAGGGTAGGTAGTAAATTGCAATGAAAATGACAGTGCTTAAGAGACTGAAATATATCTGCTGTCAAATGTTCCATACATGTTCAGTTTAATTTTTCAGTTGACTTTATTGATTTATTAAGAATGATAATAGCCTGCATCTCACTTCATATACATAATTGTCACATAAATCTCCAGCATCACGGACACGTAATTGTGTCCGCCGCAGGAGGTAGCGCCAGGTTTGGTGTCTAATGCAGTGCTGTTTGTGGAGCTCAGCACTGGGTTGTTTTATGGGTTTGGGGGGGTCAGTCTGTTTCCTTTGGAAGTTTCAAGCTTGAATACCAAGTTTCAGCTGGCGGCATAACCTCAGCTGGACTCACTGCTGCAGCTGGAGGAGTTACCAGTGCTCTGGAACAGGGCTTGAAGTTGTATTAAGCAATTTATGTGGACAATTTATCCAGTCTGCCGCTATGTACTGATGTAGACAATTATAGCTCCAGCTCTTTAATGAAACTTACATTATGGCAGAAAGAATATCATAGCTTCTATTATACTCATGGGAACTATAAAGAGAAATGTCCTTTTTTAAATTAGCTTTACGGCGCTGAAGCTTTTATGTGTTTACATGCAAGTACACTATTAACCCAAACTACTTGTTTTGAACTCTCTCTTTTGTCAGCTATCAGGAAGTGACACAGGCTGTTAGAAAAACTTCTTTTGTGTTTACCTTTAAGCATTTCTGGCATTTCATGTTAATGGTGATCCTGCTAAAACTTCCCCTTTGCTGCAGTTCCTCACACGGCAGCAGGAGCAGGATGCTTTCTTAATCCTCCCTAATCTGTAGCAAAAACCTCAGATAAAAAAGGACTTTTGTCTAATCCGGCTTCTCAGGTATGGTTTACTTTAGATTGGAGCTATAAATATCTTTCTTTACTTTGTTCTTCTGAGAAGCAAACTGTTGAAAATGGGGCAGGGATTCAGTCTTCAGCTGCCCATTGGAGAGAAAGATCCTTTGTAATGTGGAGAAGAGAGAAACAGAGACAAAGCTCTTGGTGCAGTCCGTGGTGCAGAGCTGCCTTGCTACCTTGCTAACTCAGTGCTGAGTGGCATCCTGTGCTGCGCAGGTGCTGAGCATCTGGAAGGCTCAGTGGCTGTTTTCAGCATTTTAAGACGTGCCTAAATTAGTCACCTCTACCTGGTTTTCCTCTGCCATTGCTCACTCCAGAAGCCTTTGTTTTAACACTTCAACAATTCACCATTACATTTATGCTTATTCCCTCTTATACTAAAAATAAAATCTCGCTATGAAATGGAGATACGGGGTGGGGGGGGAACCGTATGCTTGGAATGAAATAAAATTCACAGTTTTGCCATTGACTTCTGTCAACTCAATATTTCTTCTGCATTTCCTCTATTTATATACCCTGCATGTCTCAGATATCCTTAAATCACAGTTGTTCCAGCTGAAGGCCAATCTAAACAGAAGCGAACCCAACAGATTGTTTTCCTTCCTTCCCTGTAATGAAGCTGAAGTGCCCACCTTACTGCAGTCCAGCTTCATGAGTACTTCTTTGTGTCTGAGAGTGACATTTGGGAAGGAGGAATAGTCTAAAAGTGTACTAAACGCTTGAGAAACGGATTGGAATCATGTGATAGAAGGGGTTGTGAAGTTAATGGGCTGTCTTAAGGCTTTCAATTATTCCTGTTTTCTTTTGCAAACTTTCGGGGACTGTAAACGGATGTAAGAAAATTGCTGGTCCGAATTCACGGAGTGTCCAAAACCCAACTTCAACAGGAGTTTTGGTAAATCATTATTCCCTAGGAGCACCGTTAGGAGCATTGCTATACCCAGCTGAGGGTGTCTGTACAAGATTGTCGCTGAGCTAAAAGGAAACTACATTTATGTCATTTATGTGGGTATGGCTTTTGCATATAATTTTCCACACAGCCTCAAATTTCCATAGTAGCAATCCCTGGACGTCTTTGTCCATTCTAAATCAATTTTGCTTTATTTCGCTTTAAAAATCTACTGAAAAAAGATCCTCTAAAAATAAAAGGAAAATGTCAGTGCTCTGAAAATAGAGTACTCCTGAAATCTGCATATGTTTTCCGTGTGCTTAGTACAGGGGAAAGGTAAAGGGTGGATTTTATAATCCCTTGAAACCATGTGTGTATATCATAGATATAAAATGTATATAAAATTAGACAGAAAAGGTTGAATTTGGATCTATAGTCATTTGGAGTCAAAGATTAACGATGACAGTGTCATCAGATAATGAGGGGCTAATGGGGCTAAACTTCATCAATTAAATCCTTTCTCTTTTATAGATTCGTAGATGATATTGCCAGAAGGGAATACGGTGACAGCCTAGCCTGACCTCGTCTTATAACATCTACTATCAAACTTCCTGAAATAATTTTTGTTTGAACAGGAGCATTTCTTTTGGAAATAAAGCGTTCAGCCTTGATTTAAAATTGCTGGGGACTGAAAACACCTGAGAAACCTTGATGAATTGTTTGAATGGTTAATTATACTTCTCTCTTAAAGGTGTACATCTTCTTTTTCCTTGTAATTAGTCTGATGTTTTAATACAGTGCAGAGTTCTGCATGCTGGACTGGAAAGTCCCTGGTGCATTTGGTTATCTTGAAAGGAGGGAAACAAAAATAACAGCAATCACACGTGGATGTGTGGAATATTGGGCTGGAGAACCTGGTTCTCCAGATTAAGAAGAGTGTTTCTCACCGGTGTTATCTTCCTAGATTTTTGTGTGGCTCACCCCAGTGTCTCTCCATGTTTTGGTCTTCAAGGAGAGAATCTTATGTCTCAATTAGAGTATCTTGTCCTGTAAAATTTCCTGAAGAATAGTTGTTGCGTTTCTGAAGACGAACTTCAGAAACACACTGATAGCACTGTGAATCTGCTCCCAGTGGATCAAGACTCTGTGCTTAGTACAGTGAGGAATAAGGAACCCTGCTTGGTTCCAGCAAGGACTGGCCCACCAGGCCAGCATGTGCTTTTTCCTGAAAACAGGAGTTTTGAGAGAACAAGGATGCCCTCAGAACTGGCCAAATGAGGGTTTTCATCTTACATTTTAAACCAAATAAATACTTATGGCTTCTTCTGTAAGCTGAAAAGCTGTGAGTATCTCCGAAGGAGTTTTTGGCCTTTCATCATTGTCGTTGATCAGGATCAGCATTAATCAGTTTAGGAAAAAGTCTTTGCCTCTGCAGTTTCCAGGTGCTCCCGTAGCAAACATCTCTAGAAGGGCGTCCTACATCAGCGTCACCGCAGCTGTGGGTAGTCAGAAAGAAGGAAACACAGGAACTTTAATCTTCGTTGTTCCTGGAATGTGAGGTACTGCTCCTCAGCACGAGCTCCGTCTCCAGAGAGGCCAGCTGTGCTCTTGCTGTTCTGAAATGGCAGATAAATGGGGTTACTTATGTGTCTTGATGGAGGATGGCAGATTCTTATGGATAATGTAGTATTCTAATAATTACTGTAGGAAAATGATGTAACCTAATGTGTATTACTTCTGCTTACTATAATCTGAAATGGATTAGTCTTGTGGCAGTAGTATTCTTTTTAATGGTTGCTTTAATACATCCACTATGGATATTATGGTGCACTCACATTTATATCACATACTTCACTGCAATATTTACAATGGTAAATATGTTTACATCACCTGGTTTCATGGGTGGGTTGTAACTCAAGTATTAGATTTCATGGTTTGTTATAGATTATTAGGAAAGTCATATGTGGAAATTATTTATATAGCTTAACTGGTTATCAATACAAATTTTATGAACAATAAAAACAAACAGCAGTCTCTCAGCAGTAAAGCCATTAGGATACATATTATAGCATTTGTGTGGAGGCTTCTGACTGCTCGTCTGCTCATGGGTATCAAGTTCAGTCTCTTGTAAGGGAGCTTGGGCCCTGGAAGCTTGACTGGGTAGCACACGTTTTCCAAGGACCCAGACAGGATTGCATATGTACCTCATTGCCAACAAAAATAGCACAAATCATGAAAGAAAATATCTGAATTTTGTTAGAAGTTTGTTCTAGAGAAAATGTGCCTTATAAGTTCTGCGAATACCATTGTAAATACAGCCCAGGGCTAACATGCTGTATGTCCATGTAATGCAGGTATAGCATGTTATTACAGCTCTCTGCCCGACTCTCAGGGAAATAAAGCTGTCCCAGGCTGCTCAGACAGAAGGATCTTTGGCTTGATTTGCCACATGCTTGCAGGTCTTTGATTTCCAGTTCATCAGCCATGAAGATGCTCATTATAGAGATTCCTGTGAGTTTCCTGTTAGCAGCACTCCAGATTCGAGCAGCACTCAAGCAATGCTCCAGCCTGAGAAGAGGGATGGCTCCATTTTGCTTACCAGCAATTTAAGAGGCATAAAATGAACTGCACTGGGAGGAAACAAATCCATCCATCAGTCTTATTACTATTTTCTGATTTCTCATTTTATTTTTCTGTTATCTAGAACTATATTGCTTATTTTAGGCTGTAACACTGACAGGATCTGCTTAAAACCAATTAAAATGCAAAATTTAAGGTTGCATGAGAGTATAATTTTAGATGATTTACTGTCTAGCTTTTGCCAGGCACTCTGCTGTCACCAGCATAACATTTGGTAAATAACTGCTAGCCACAAGGTGTTATCCATACCACTTTCCTTTCTCTATCTGCTTCAAACAAGCTGCTTTATATATTGGAAATAGGTTAATGAAGAGAATAAGGCTTGCACAAAATATCTTAGCATTTAATGTTTTAGCACACTACTGGAAAAAGATTTTTCTTCTGATTGTTAAGCCTTAATTAAAGCAGATTGCAAAATATTCAGTGTATGGTGACAGATTTGCAGGAGATTACCTGGAATCAAAGCATCTCAGAGATGGTTTAGCTAAATTTTGTGCTGACCTCTGGGCATAGAAGTTACCCTAGCTGAGGCTCCAAGAGTAAATCGTGGCAGCATTTTAAAGACGGTAGCAAATTCACTCGATATCCAGAAAATAGGCCCTGCAATTACAGACTTAAGAAGCTCAGTCTGCTTGCATCTAAGAGAGGGAGGGGAGATGATGTGATGATGGTCCACAAGGAATTACCTGGCTATGATACTTTCGATAGCAGATAGCTCTTTAGTCTAGGCAAGGAAGGCAAGATGAGGTTCCAGGACTGAAAGGTGATCCCAGCAAATTCGGATGAGAAATTGGCCACACGCCTTCAAAAGTCAGGTAACTAGCTTTTGTGTGGGACCATGATGACCTCTCCCCCTGCCATTTCTTTTGTTACCCGGGGCTCGCTGTGAGTGCAGCAGGAATCAGGTGAGGGAACATTGTCCTACCACATGGCTTCACTTGCACTAAAAACTAATTTTCTTTAATGCCATGGGTTATTCTTCAGAAGATATTGTGGAAGGAGGATTGATTACGTATTTTCTGTTGTGATTGTGGCAGTACACGGTGGGATGATGCACCAAAGTTAGGTATACACAATGCTGCCTTGACAAATGCTCCGTTAGAGCCTCTGAGAGGAAAACAGAACAACCTGGTGTCTTCTCAACCTGCTATAAAAAGACAAATCCTATAAGCGCTATTTTGTTAAAAATAGTTCTGGGCTATTTCATTGAGCTGTGTTTTCTCAGACCTCGGGGTTCTTTGCAAAGAGCTTTAATTTTGAAAATTTAAGTCACAAAGTCATTGTGTTTAAAGTTTAATTGATGTGGATAGCTATGAAGAAAACCATTGTGAATAGCTCTTTTTTTTTTTCCTTATCCAAGCTCTATTCATCTCATGTAAATGTTTCAGAAGCATTTTTACTCTGCCTTGAAGCATTTAAATTAATGCTCAGATGCATGCTGGTAGAAGCTTTACCTTATGCTTGTTTACTCTGCCCTTACTAGTCTTTGGTAGCAGGTTGAGCAGGACATCAATAGGTAGCCGAGATTAACAAGTGAATAAAACCTTTTTCTCTGGAGAGGCTTCACATTTTCAACTTGTTTCGAGAAGTGCTCCTCCCGTATGACAGGGGCAGGTCTCTCGTTAGGGCTAGCAGATGTTCCCACAGCACTGTCACCGTGTCTGTAGCTTGACAGTCATAGAATGATAGACTGGCTTGGGTTGGAAGAGATCTTACAGCACACCCAGTTCCAGCCCCCTGCCGTGGGCTGGTTGCCACCCCCTGGATCAGGCTGCCCAGGGTCCATCCAGCCTGGGCTTAAACGCCTCCGGAGATGGGGCACCCACAGCTTCTCTGAGGTGTGCATTTGGATGACATCATGGTTATCATTAAAACTGGGGACAAGAGTCACCTTAACTCATCCTGCTGCTCTGCGGCATTGCAGCAGTACCTGTGCTGCGTAGGGGCGTTCAGAAAGCGCGCACCATCCCCAGCAGCCCCGTCTCTGGACGTAGGATGCTGCTTGCTCGACCCTGCTGTGGTGCCTGGGCCAGTGCACTGTGCATTGACCTTTGGGGTAGAGCTCCGGGTTAAATAACTGAACAGACTTTTACTTATTCCAATTATTCGGTGCTGAAACTGTATAATTAATTCTAAATCCCTTGGATGACTCTCCTACTTCTCTAAAAGGGGGGAAAAACACTTTTCAAGGCCTTGTGGGTTTCTGCTGTTTACTTTTAACACTTAAAGAGTCTCTTTAAAATGACATGACATGCATTGATGGCTTTCACATGAAATGAAGAGTTGGTTTTAATGTAGATTCCTTTTAGTATGTCAAGAGTGAGATTTATCCCGTTTGCATCTGTGGAGCCAAGTCTGTTGCAGTTGGCTGGGGAAGGTGCTTTGTATGTGCAGCGCTGTGGAGTGCAAATGATGTGTACAGGCAGAGGGAGAATTTTCTGTAAGACTTCTGTGATATTGCAGTATTACTGTAATAATACTGCTGTAATATTACTTTCTGAAACACTGATATTTTCAATAATACTGTGGTCAGTCTCCCCCACGAGCATCCAGTAGCTTGACTAATGTTTTTCTAGGCATGGGACAATCTTAAAAGCTTGGTGGTAGATAAAATAGAGCAAGAGAAACCTGAAGCCCAAGCAAACATAGTTCAAGGATTTCCTGCAACGGTTTCAGAGCCTCTCAGTTTTCTCTGCTTTTCCTGCTTCTGTCCCAGTGTTTGAGGTGTCGGTGTGTCCTCAGGTGTATGTGTGTCACCTGCATAGCTGGCTGCCAGATATTTGGCTGTTTCTGTTACTGCCCAAATTCCAGGCTGAAGTTACTGTTACTAATTGACATTATTTTTTTTTGTGTGGTATCATTTTATTAGCACAATAACAATATACCTGTGTATAGAATATTGGGAGAGATGGGTGGAGAAGCATTCTGGTGAGAGTATGTGAGAGCATGTTGTGTGAACCTGAGGAGAGTACCCAGACCCGCCCAGCCCTCCTGGTTGAGGCACCTTGCGAACCGGTCCTCCCGAAGTATATACCTGAGTTGTGAATAGAGAGAGGTCCCTGTAAGTGAGGTTCCTAATCCCTAGTTAATTAGGTTCCTAATCCAGATCTCTCTCGGCTGGCTCTCAAAGGCACCTACTGCTCCTTGTTGATTGCAGAGGAAATTTCCACCCTTGTCTCCATAGCCCTGACTGAACAGGTGGAACAATAGTGGTAGTGAGAGCCTGGAAGCTGTGAAACAGAGAGAAATAGGGCAAAGGAACATTTAAAATACGGAGCACATAAATCTGTCCGAAGGGTGGATGTGGAGGTATTGATGAGGGAGAAGGGAGACTTTAGTGAGCAGCAGAAAGCAAAAAAGGGAACGGAGCATTTCCACAATGTGACTGCACACGACTGCTCTTCACCTTCACTCGTACGGCACTCAGACAAACGGAGCTGCTCTTGATAATTTTATTGTGGTGGTTATTTTCAGTGGAACTTTTAAAACCTAATCAGTGCTCCTGTGCCATAAAAAGTTTAAAGGCAGACAATTTCCAACATTTTTCTGCTATACAAAGCCAACTTACTTCCACAGAACTGAAGTGGCTTCAAAACTGAACTGAAAGTCTGCTTCCAGCCTGGGTTCTGGTTTGCTGAGAATGCAGTTAGCTAATAAAAGATGTGCAACATTTTCACTTGCTTTGGTTGCAGCAGCTCTGTAAATACCAGAATGTTACTGTGGGTAATCAAACAAAGGGAAAGTTGTTTGTGTGTACTGTGTTATTGTTAATTAATTTACATCCAGAAGTGCTTTAAATGTATATGCAAACATGCATTAATCATGTTTTAAAGGCAAGTGTGGGAAGAGCTGAGCTTATAGCAGTAGCCGTGCAGATGTAGAAACCATTAATGTTTCCGATGCCCTGTGGTAGGAAGAAATATATTAAAAATTGATTTTTGGTTTCTGCCTTTTTCTTGGTAACATTTACAATAAAGGATATAGCAGAAAGTAGCCTTTAAATTGATATTTCAAAGCTTTTTATGTTTGGGATATGTTTCTCCGTATTGTTAATGGGTTTATATAGCAGAGTAAAAAGGTCAGCTTCTGAATCTGACGGTTTTATTCTTCTATTAAAAAAAGAGGACGAGTTTAGCATTCATGAATTATTTAAATATCAACCAAAATATTTGGCACGCTGCTATGGTAAGCAGCATTCTTAAAACAAGGCTGGGAGAACATGTCGTCCTTTGAATTTAAGGCGAGTGCCACGCAGCACGGTGTGTGACATTCACTGTCCCGGCTTGCAGCAAGGTGTTGCTTGCAGCTGCACGCAGGATGCAGCAAGGGACGAGACGTGCATTTCTGCTGCCGTCGCTGCTGGGATGCAGTCACTGCCTGTTCGCACTTGTGTAATTACAGGGCCTCTCATTGTCCAAGGAAAGCAGACTGTGATGGTTTCATAGCTTCTACCCACTTCAGAGCTGCAGCATATTGAGCCAGCACTCTTGTCAGACTGTTTTCCTTTAATAGGATGCTTGGGAGAAGAGCGGTCCTCGCCGTGTTTTGAGAGCTGTCTGAAATGCAGTGCTGAGGAACCACAGCCTGACGGAGCTGCGTTAGACAGGGTTTCATTAATCAAATGCTGGGCCTGATACTTTTTTTTTTTTTTAACTTTCGCAAATATCATGCATTTTTGAATAAGTTCATAAAGATAGTGTTGTCAAGTGTAAAATTTACAGTGTTTTGTTCTGAATCAGCAGAACTCTTCAGGGATATATCTGTGTTTTTTTAGCAAGTTTTTTTTTTAAGCTTCAACATAGTCATAATGTTTTGAAGCATTAATTGCCAACCCTCCTAAAGTGTATAAGGAATAACATTTCATGCAGCATCATTGATCATATTTTTAGGGAGTCTGTTGATGGATTAATAAACCATCGTAACCTCCTATGTAAAAAAAAAAGTTTATAATAAATGGACTGCAATTGAAAAAGCCTACTGCTAAATGAATTGAAGCTGCAGCAGTAGCTGGAAAACAGAATAATTATAATATCACAGTGACAGAAGCCTGATGTGCACTTTCCAAGTTACATCTTTCAAGGAAGTGCTGCTCCCATTGCAGGTGGTGGTGCAGTCAGAGGTGGAGCCCAGGTAGCCTGGCTGGGCTGAAGCGATCCTTGCTGCAAATATTTGCTGCAAATGTGGGAGCTCGCATGGAGCTCAGTGCACTGTTGTAAAATGTTTAGTGCCTTTTTAATGCTGGCATAGCAGCTGTAATACATGAAAAGTGAAAATTTACACGGTAGGTGAAATAATATATAAAGAGTAATAAGTAATTTAAAATCAGGCGTAGTCCATAAAGGTGTCATTTAGCACTGGTTTATATTTTTGCAAACTTAGAGTCTTGTTCCTTGAAGTTTGATTACCACAAAAACAGATGGATTCATTTTAACATATTTAATCTTGATGAAAATAACTCATTCTTAATTGCATTTATATTTTATTAATTAAAGTCAGCTCACGAGTTGAAGACAGAGAGAGAGCGTTGCCATTTAGGCTCACTGAGCACACACGCTAGGGTAGTGTCCCCTTTTCCTCAAGCTGTAGCCCACCAGGACGTCCCTCCCCTTTTAACCAGGGTGAAGCTGATGACTTCTGGAGACTGCACTGCAAGGGGCAGCATTCACTTTGTCCATTTGCCAAAAGCAGGACGAGTGATACCAGAGCAGATTCCTGCAGTCCCTTCCCCAGCCTGTTTTGGCTCCTTACTGGAGGGCTGGCTGCTGTCAGCTGCTGGGCTCATTTTTGCGATAGAAGCATCTGGACCATAGCAACTGTATTTACTTCCCGGCTCATTTCTCATCAGCTGTGCAAGGGTTGTTGTTGGTAGGGATTTTGAGCCGCTGCTGTCATGCAGGACGAACGTGGCCCGGTAGGCTGTTGGGTGAGAGGCTGCACCCCATGCTGAATGCCACAGCCTTCCAGCCAGAGCTCAGCATCTGCCTGATTTTCCACTTATTTTTCATACTTGTAAAAAATAACATTATGCCATACAGTGGTATTGCTAATATAAGTCAGTATCAGTGCATGACACAGGATCACCAAAATAACTCTCTGGATGCTCTTCCATGTGTATACACATCTGTGTACATGTACGTGTACGTATATATTTGTGGGCGTACAAATGTACATGAAGGTTTTGCATTCTGGTCCCATCCCATAGTGCCATCAGACAAGCAGACCTGTGTCAGTCCACTGTTACCACAAACAAAGTGCTGTGAGAAAGGGCCAGATCCTGCCCACACAACTCTCCTGGCCTGCTCCACACCACACCTCTCTCAACAGCACTGCTCTCCTCCAGAGTGCATGGAGGGTTTAGGATGAGCTGCATGAGCAAGGCTGACAGGGTGTACCCACAGGTGGCCCTGTCAGGGGTGATGGTGCCAGCCTGGTGGTGGAAGCACGTGGTGACAGCAGAGTGGCAGAACTGCAGCCTTCCTGCGATAAGGATGCAGGGCAAACGGTGATTTTTACACCCTCTCTTTTATCATAATTGATGTTTCCGTCTTACTCTTCTGTTCCTCTAAGTTATGACATTGTGTCCAAAACGACATTATGATATTCCCTCAAAATGTCACGGCATCAATGAGTAATTTCTGGTGAACGAATCCCCAAAGGGACAATTTGAACTCTTTCTACTCTTGCCGTTGAATCCTATTCAATTAAACGTGGAAATCCACAGTCAGTTAGAAGTGGAAGAGGAAAGCTTCACAAGATTTTTCCTGAAAGGTAGCTGTTAGTGGTGGGAAAACATTGAAGTCAGCACTCTTCAGTGGTGTTTCTTTTGTGAGAGGTACATTAAAGGAGCTGAAATCTCTCGAGATGCCTCTGATAAGCACTGATATTAAATGCCACGGTCCTATCATGCCTCTTTAAAGGTGAGCGTTATTAATAGCACGCTGTTTCTTTTCATTGTGCGTTAGCTGTCTTAGTTCATTGGTTCCCGTCACCTACAGCGCGTGGTGCTATGTCCGATGTGCCTTTTTGCTGAAATCAAATTAGCTATTTCTTGGTGCAGGAGTAGCTCTCCTCATGGCAAACAACCCTCACATTCTGCATGAGGTGATTCTGTTTTCTGTAGCGTCTATGCTGTATTAATGAACTCATTCCGTGCTGTTGTTATTATTATTAATATTCTGGGTACTGTTGGTGACCAGCTCCATTACAAGCAAACCTTGGAGCTTTTCTGTAAAGTGTCCATGTCTTCGCCTCAGTGGCTGAAGCTCGTCGTGCTCTGTCTTGCAGGCTGGTATATCTTTTCTAAGCCTCACTGAATCTTTATCAAAGCTGGCGTAATCCCAGCCAGTCTCCACACAGAGCTCTCATTCCCCAAATGTTTGAAACAGTCCTCGTTTTCAGGCCTTTGGGAGTCTACATACGGAATTTTCTGTGGTTAATTTTACCTCCGTTCCTCTAGATCCCTGCTCCTACCACTTTGGTGCCTGAGTCGCCTCATCGTGTGCCTTGCAGAGCACACGCCAAGGCTTGGTTTGGTACGTTGCCCAAGAGAGTAAAGTTCCATCAACAGAAATCATGGGTTCAGCCTTGACACATGCAATCAGTAACAGCTCTTGTTTTCAAACAGAACTGCAAAGTTGAAAGGCTGTTGTCTCATTTGTAAAGGGCTGTGGAGATTTTGCAGTGGATTGCGCCTCAGCTGGAGGACAGATGATTAAAAGAACAGTATGCTTGGTGGACTACCAGCGCTAGCTGCCAGCTTGTGTTAGTGGTCAACAAGTCCAACCTGCATGTGTTTTGCTCCGGTAAATTATTCCCTGAAGTCTCTGTAGCAAGCAGTTAAGTGCCAGAGGGGCAAAAAGCTTTGGCTGAGAGAAACGTTCTTCAAACTTAACTTTCAGTCTTCCAAGGGTAGAGCAAAGTTTGGGCCAGTTCTTCAGTTATGGCAGCTTTATATCCTGCAGCACCAAGGGAAGCAGCGCTGCTGCACACAGATGGAGCATGTTTGCCTGAGAGGATATGTGTTGGGGGAGGTGGCATTTACATTCAATTAAGACAAAAATGTTTCATGCTTACAGGTGGATATTTTCATCTGTGTGGAGTTTACTGAGTTATTAAAATGTATGTGAAATTTCACTGTGTAGTGAGAGTCGAGTTCCGTTCAACCAAAGAAAAGGGTGCATGAAATTTTAGTATAGAATGTTTGCTTTATCTTTAAGGAACATTAAAATAGACATCAAAAAATATAGTAATGTAGCGGGTTGAAAAAAAATCTGCAAGGAGAAGCACGCGAATTTGTGTGACAACCAATTTCATAGCAAAAACTTTGCAAGACAAAATTATGTATGTCCAACACTGATAAGGCGTCGTGAATGTACATTTTCAGATGCAGTTCTCTTAGTATTCCACCCGTCCTCTCCAGCACGCCAAGAATAGTAAGCATAGTTCCAAGCGCTCTCTGTATGAAAGTGGAAAATATATAGGGCATGAAACAAAACTTCAGTATACAGAACTGCCACTGCAAAGTTAAGGACCTGACATTGAAAGGAATTTGTAAAATTCCCTTCCCGTCTCTCCGCAGATGAGCTCCATCCTACTGTGTGCCATTTCAGTTGCAAATGCAGTGTGCCTTAGCTCTCTTCTCTAGCACTGTTAGCGCGCGGGCTGGTCAGCGGTGTGAAAACTCCCAGTGGCCACTTGAAAACAGTCACTGACACCTCTGCATCCTCAGTTCATCGGTTGGGCACAGTGTGTTTAAATGTTGGCAACGATGCTTTCCAGCACCGAGCTTTGGGTTCTGTTGCCCAGATGTGGCTGTTGACAGTGGGTGGAAGCAGCAGAAGAAATGCAGCTGGTGATGGTAAGGGAGAAGAGATGGGCCCTGCTTCGCTAGGTGCGTGGCTGGTGGCAGCTGCAGTGTGCCCAGCTGAGCCGTGGGCTGCCCATGTCCGGGGCTCCTTCCAGCAGCCCTGCTCTGAGAGAAGCTTGGCAAGTGCTGTCCCTGTGTGTGGCTGCTGTTCTTCCCTGGAATAACAATCCAGCCTTCCTCTCGCACAGATTATTTCCCAGATCTTTTCAGGAACAGGCCTTGATAGCATGCATTTGCATGCACGTGGGCAGCATGATTTTGATAAGGGTTTTCCCAAGCATTTGTTTTAGAGGTAGGCTTAGTTATGACATTCTCTTTTGACATTCCTGGAGGCTTTGTGTTTCTAATCCTCACATAGTAATAACGTTCACTGTGGTAGGTAAAATGCCGCTCTGATAATTATGCTTTCCTTGTGTCTGATGACAGGATGTTGTTTCTTTTTGTTTCCAAATAAAATTAGGAGGAAAGAAAAGAAGAGAGCTACCCTGCTGCCAGCGAGGGCGGGCGCTGCGGCAGTGCCCAGCCGGTGCCAGCTGCCGGCTCACTGGGAACGTGCTTTTTTAGCTGTATCGGTGATATCTGTGTGTCTGCATACAGGTGTGGGGGATCGGTGACAGAATTATTCTTTTATGGTCTTTATATGCATAGAAAAAAGCAGGGCAGAAAACTAATTACTTTTCATTTAATGGCTTCTTGGTGTCCAGGGCTTAGAGGATCACATGCGCAAACAGTGTTGAAGTCCCATGGACTGAAACTATCAGCTCTTTATGACCTGCCTGTTTATGCCAACACCCCTCAGAGACGTTACATACAAGTATATATATATTCAGACCATCCCTCCCCTCCCCTCGTGAAAATGGCATTTCATTTTATTGAGATGTAGATAAATGTGCAGGGTGAGACGATGCCGTTTTTTTCAGGCCCTTCCTTAATAC
This sequence comes from Alectura lathami, assembly GCA_013399715.1. NCBI lineage: Eukaryota > Metazoa > Chordata > Aves > Galliformes > Megapodiidae > Alectura > Alectura lathami. The sequence goes on from VXAV01006183.1 coordinate 491,451, forward strand.
TATTAAATAATAGTGTAATTAAAGGCTCCAGCAATTTGCCATCTCTTTTCACATGGAATTACTTCAGATGTCTGGCATACACACTCACCCTGTTGTTCAAAGCCATTACAGTCCATACAGTCAATAATCTGCAAATTAAAAATTCAATAAGTAGACGCATTAAAAATTGCGTGGTTCCAATTCAGTCCATACTCTCAATTCAGGCTGCTCCGTGCTGGAAGGAGGTTTCTGAGAAGCAGGAGATGTGACACCATTTCGGGCTGCCTCAAACCATTCTCAGTGCATGCCCAGCCACATGACAGCTGCAGAGCAAGGGCTTGCTTGCAGGCTGTGTTGAATCTGAAGCTATTATATGAATAGATAACATCATAAATGGGCATAATTGGAGATTTCTGTCATAAAACCCAGCTATCCAAGTAGCTTGGCGTGCTGGTAAGGTTGGTGCTGAACCAATGGCCGTGCATAAACCTAAGGGGAGGTGCACGTCTTCCCAAGTCCTTAACAGGCCACCCTATGTGGTCCTGGGGTGGGCTTCTCTGCTAGATGTGCCCCATACAGCCCCCTGAGCCTGGTGCAGCCTGAAGCTTGAGAGTCACTCCGGGGGAGCTGGGGAGGGGGGCTGATGCTAAATCTCTGCAGACATCTCTGGTTTGTACCCTTGTTGTGTAGCTCAGCCTCTCATCATGGGTTGGGGGCAGCGTGGTGGGAAGGTTGCTTCTGTCCTGCTTAATGTTTCTGCTTCTGATTGTTCTGCTGGCATTTTAAGACCTGGTTTCTACGAGGTTTCCTTCTGTGAAAGCCCAAAAAATCAGTCTTGCAAATGCTTCTTTTCTGTAAGTAGCCCTCCAGAGCAAGAAGCCACAGTAATCAAAGATTTTTTCTTCCAAACTGTGACAGAGCTTGCCTCTGGTAGGAGAGGCTTGTTGGCATTGCAGCGTTGGTGCTGTTAACACTGAGCTAGCAGAGAGATCGCTCCCCAGACAGAAGGCCCAGGATGTGAAGTTTCTTCTGCTGTGCTAGGGTTCCTGTTCCACCCACCAGAAATGCTGTTTTGCACAACATTCCCCATGCCCACCCTTTCCCCCTGCGGAAGGAGCTGTATCTCTGCAGTGGCTGCGTCTCCTTTGAAGCTGTGTCAGCCCATGCCTTTGCGCAGGAGATGCCATCAGCCTGCACAGCAGGCTTGGGAAGATGCAAAGCCCCAGATGGCTGCGCCCGGCACAGGCTTGACTTAACAGCAAAGTGAAAAAAAAAAACAGAACACCAAATGTACCAGATGACACTGGTTTTAATCATGAATGATCAATGCAAAAATATTTGAGACCTCTGCTCACACATGATATGAAGGGCAGTTTTATCTCTAATTCTGATTGATCAGCGCAGCGTTACACAAATGCTTTAAACGTCTCTTTTATCTCTGGAGAAACATTTATGTGGTGATTTTTTTTTCCTCTCTCTCTGTTGTGGGGAAAGGCAGAAGGACCATGACATAGGAAATCCCTTCTGGTGCAGGATTTAGGGGACGGGGCAGTGACTGAGGGGACTGCGCACACTCAATGCACCCCTGCCTGCTGGGCTTTGGTCTCTGCTGTGCGGGATGGCGAGCAGGCTTGGGAACACCTGGAAAATAAATAGTGTCACTCTGCTCTGCATTGCCTTCTGTGCAGGATGTTCACTCAAGGGGGAGTACGACTTGTTGAGGGTTGAGGAAGGGATAGCAACGATGAATTTTAGGTCCAATAGGTTTTAGCCTGAGCTAACGTAATCTTTTGGAGGCTCCGAGGTGTCAGAGCTTACTGGGAGATGCAGCGCTGCAGCATGCTGGTGGTACTGGCTGCATTTGCCAAGCAGAAGTTAGCCTGTTTATCCTGATAATTACACTCTGGTTTTCTATTTAATATTTACTCATAACACCATGCACTTACAGGGCCTTCCATCCAAGCACTTGACAAACCTTAATGGAATAAGCCTCATAGCACTCTGGGGAGGGAAGTGAATACCATTTTGTTTATCATGCTGAAATAGTAAGATGATGTAATTGTACCTCCCAGAGTTTATTTATTTCTTTTCTGCCATTATCTGTCTGATAAAATGCACTAACTAAAAAAAAAATCTATTGTTTCAGAAATCCTTCTGGTGGTTCAACTAGAATATAAGATTAGTAACCAATTTAGACAGGAGCGTAATTAGCCTGAATATTTCCAGTAACTCCCTCTGATGAATGCAACAGCATTCGGGTATTCACTTGCAGGACATGAAGCTGAATAATAAAGAGGTTTTCTCTACACAGAGCGCGCCCGTGTCTGTGAGTGGAAAAAGGCTTAACGGGGACTTTGTGAGCTTTCCTGAGAAAACTGAGCAGAGGCAGAGCCATGTCAAGGTGGGCTGAGGGGGGCACCAAGGGCACACGCTGCTGCCAAGCCCCTCAAGGTCGGATGGAGATGGGACCAGCCCAGAGAGGTCAGGCACTGGGAGGAAGATGGTGAGGACACCAAGGTGTCACCCTGTGGTTCTGGTCAGGGGGATGAGGAGAGAGTAGTGAGAAGACTTTATGTGCGGTGGCAATGGGGAGATCCCGATGAGGCATTCCTAATGTTGTCAGCATTGGGAATGAGAGAGAGAATTGACAAAATAAAATCAGACCTTGTGCAGGTGATGCATACTGCTGATGTGAGTTGGGCCAGACAAAGAAAAACTGGCAGCTCTTCTCCAAAATAGGTGTATGCTGGGTTTTAGTTAGAGGCTGGAAAACTTACCATACCCATGAAGTCTGTCATCTGCCTGCGGGACTGACTGTACTATTGCTGGAATTAAAACAGGGCCTTACGCAGTAAAAAATAAAACATTTTATATCAGTCTGGGACAAGACTTTATTAGTCCTAATTTGAAAGTAATGCACTAATGGCAGTATTTGTCAGATGCATTTTTGCAGTGTGAAAGCTGGTAGGAATTGTGGGAAAACAATCCAGCAAGATGATTTGGGCTTGTTTTCACATTCCAGCCCAGAGTGCCTTCTGATACAGCACAACAGCTGAAACGTGGAAAGGAAACACATTTTACTTATCCTGGCTCAGAAAAGCAGCAGCAGTTTGGCGAATGGGCACACCATTCCAGTCCTGGTGCATTTTAAATGACCAGGTGTCCGCTCAGTTGCCTGACTCATTCTGTGTCAAAAAAGGGAGCATCTCACTCATTGCAGAGTTTGTTCTAAGTGAGCACGTGACGTATAATACCTCCCCTTCACACCAGTGCAACAGCATCTGCATTTCCTCTGATCAGACATTGAAGGAAGACTTCTTCACGTTGAAAAAAATCCTCTCTTTCCTTCCATTAACGCTGCAGAGCAGACAGTGCCAATATTGTGCCATGTGGTATGGCAGTTTTGTGTTTTGGACAAATCCCTGCAACAGACTGGTGAGGTATATTCTCATTAGAGTTCCTGAGATTTCTGCACAACCCCTGTGCGTTGAGATAAAAATACCTTTAGGTTTGTATTTCAACAGAAATATCAGCTGTCTTCTAAAACATGTTTTAAATATCCATGTATGAATCAAAGTGTTGCAGTGAAACATTACATCAGATAGAAAAATGCATTTTCTCCCTCCTTGTCTTCCTCTCTTCCTTATAAATGACTTTATCTGCTTTGGAAGGGAAAGCCCAGCCAGCGTGCTGGACTATCTGTTAATTATGGGGATTATGTTAGACTGCCGCATTCAAGATCTGTCTCTGAACTAGGGCTTGACGTATATTTTCATGCAAAGGGAATATACCACTGCTCTTAAAAACACCAGTATGAAATTGAAACTAAATCACCTTGATCTTTTGGTTCATTCTTAATAATGTATCTGAAATATCTGCTGAGACACTTCAGCACACGTTAGTTCAGACTCTAAATGAGGTAGATTCAAGGATTTTTTTTTCACTAGTTTTTATATAATAGTAATAGTAACAATAATTATAATCACAACTGTTAACTTAGGATGTGCTTTAAAATACCTCTCTTGACTATGAAAAATGCTAAGTATAATTTAATTTGATATTTTTATGTCATCATAAGTAATTTTTACTCATTGTAAACACATTTCTAGCTGTATAAATCAGTTTTGTTTAGTATTCATTGCAGGTAAAATCTATTTCCAAAGGTTTTCCAGTGTAAAAAAAATTAGCAATTTTTAATAGAAATGTAAATGTTATCTAGTGTTATCTAGTGTTTTAGATATAATTAGAAAGTATCGGTATAAAATATCCTAGCCGTGGATTTGTTTCCCATTTCAGATAATATATTACAAGCACTCTGTAATAAATTTAGCAGTTTGAAATTGATTTATGCTGAACCTTTGTGATATTAACATTCTTGTTTTATAATTATGAGCAAAAGGAGCATAACCTTTTCCTAATATATTGAAAAGTGAGAAGTGATGTTTCAGGAAAAATCGTATGTCACCATTCTTACTTTTTTTCCCCCTCTCTCTGGCTAGCCCTGTTCTCATTTATTCAGCTAACACTGATACACAGTGACACATAGTGAAAGTAGCAAGACTGCTGCAGAACTCTGTGCTTATGTCTCATGGTTGGGAATACAACGTGTGGTCTTCTGGCACGCTATCGAAATACTGAGGTAGCATACCGAGATTGCGGGCTTCTGGGGTTGTTATTAGTAAAAATTAACAAAACCCTTCATCCTGTCTGCCTTAAAATACTGACACAAACAAAGAAGGCCTGATTTTAAAATACCTTATGTGGCATAGGGTTCACGTCTTTGTTTTTCAGGACAATTTTCAACATGATAATTCTCATGGTGGAAAATGAAGTATGCTAACATAAGGGCTCTTACATTGCATTTTATCTGTGAAAACTACTACGTACATGCTCTTTTAAAATTGATTCTGATGCTGAAGAAATGCCAGATAAAAAATGTTTTTCTTCCCCTCTATATCTGTGGTTTTCAGTCCCCTTAAATTCCCATTAATATAGTTAGAGGGGCTGACACTTAAATCCCTGACCAGCCTACGTGCAGCTGTGCTGTCTGTTTAAAGGGCAGTTCCTCTCCTTGGCTCCTTCCAGCCTGGTTCGCACAAGTGGGGCTGCAAACAGAGCTATGTGTGGCATCAGGAACCAAGAGCTGGTCAGGAAATACTTCAGGCTTGTTATTATGAAGTGCAAACAAACAAACAGACTTTTCTTTTTTATTTTTTTTAAAAGTTCTTTATGTCTTGAAAATCAGAGCACAGGCGAGATTTTTCTCTCAACAGCAGATGGGCTTTTTGCCTTTGCTTGGCACATTACTACCTCCCAGTCCCAAAATTATCAAAAAGCATCAAATTTTCAGCAGGAAGAAATAAGGGGAGGAGCTCTTATAAAATAATGATTTTTTTTTTTTTCTGTACAAAATCAGACAATTTGAGTTGAACAGAGAGATCGCTGATCAACAGGTCTGTTCCTAAAAAATGGCGGCTTTCTGTCAACACAGTTCTTACCTGGCTATAAAAAAAAGCCACGGTTCTCTAAGAGACACCCATCTCAGCACTGGAAAGCAGCTACAGTTTCCAACTGACATTGGGAGAGAGATTTTTTTTATCTTACTGAGGTGCTATGTAAGGTCTGGAAACACATCATGGTGCCTCCCCACCTTCATCCCCTCTGCATTTTGGGACCCCTGCAGAGACAAACTTTGCGCCGTACATAAGGGTTCAAATCCAGAAGAGCATTCAATTCAAGTGTGTGAATAATCCCACTGAAGTTATTTAAAGTAATCATATGCTTAAAGCTAAGTGTGTGCTTAAAGCTTCGCTAGGCTGGGGCACCTCCTGCCCCACCTCCAAGCCCCACCGCAGCATCACATCCATGGCTGCAGCAAGGGGCATTGCCTGCCATGTCTTTGGAACTTGAATTTGATCAGCTGATTCATACCATATCTCCTGCTGCATGAAGTACCCCAAAAATATGGAAAAGGAAATTCTCAAGAGGCTAAAAAATATAAAATGTGAAAGATGTACTAAGTGAAAATTGCAAATGTAGTGCCATTACCAAAAAAAAAAAAAAATACTAATTAAAGAAATTATTAGTGCTAAAAGCAAATATGGTTTGTGTTACACAAGCATATGCCTGGGACTAGCCTACTAACAAAACTGCAATACACAGAAACAGTGAAAATCCCTGTACATTACTAAACTGCTAGAGTGGAAAAAAGAAACATGCTTTTTTCGCTGTCCACAGACTGTATAGTCACTTTGTTCTAAAGACTGTCCTGCTTTGTTGTAATGTTGTATGTTCCTTGGTTTTGGCTGTGGTTTTTGAGAAAGCAAATGCCCTGGATACAGTTTGACAGAGCATATTGTCAGACAGATAATATACGTCACATTTAGAAGTTGATAAAAGGGATACAGATTTCCCTTGCTCTTCTGGAGTGTTGGTGATGCTTCCGAAAATGTAATATAAAGGGATTTTCTGTCCTTTTATAATTTTGGCTGTTTAGACCACTACCAGAACCTGTTTTTGAGTGAGTATCTAGGTGTCAGGAACATGCATGATACCACCTGCTTTTCTGTCTTCCCTTTACTGCAAGAGAAATACGCTATTCTGCACCACAGTTTATGGACTATAGCTTCTGGTTTTGGAATGCTGGGTTTTGACTGCTTAATTCGTTGTTAACTGTCCATTCAGCTTCAAAATAGAAGCAAGTTCTGTTTACCGAATTTTGTATCAGGTGGATGTTGTGGTATATGCCGAGTATATTTATGGTTTAAAAGAGTGATGATTCAGCAAACTTACTGCATAATAATCCTTACTTCATTGTTATACTGTAAGTGGTTAAAGCCAAGTGTACATGAATATATAATGTGCTCCTCCAGTTTTGTAGCATAGTAATACATTATACTGGTGAGCTACCGAGACATTTATTCCGAAGGAAATGCAGAGAGTGATTTAGAAATGCCAATAACAATAATGCAATTACAGTTGCAAAACATCTTAGTTGACCAAACAAATCTTTTCTAAATGCACCTAGAATATTTCTTCAGCACATTTAATTAAGTATATATTCAGCATATTTAGTTTAGGACCCAATTAAGCACCAAAAGCAGAGAGGTATAAAATACAGCGTTGCCTTCCAGGCACTCCTGCTTAAATTCAGCAACAGTTGCATTTGGAGCTGTAATACTGCTGCAAAGATGGGAAAGACAATACAGGCACAAGAGGCCATATTGTAAACTGGCACTGGTATCTACAGTAATTATAGCAATCATTCAAATGTTCCAGCAGTCGATACGGCTGAACTTCAGACAGGTTGCAGCCCTTAATTTATTAATGCAATATTTTTACTTTATGAATTTCTCAAGTCAATCTCTTACTTATATGTATGCAATTAGTTGCATTAGATTCCCTCCAAGTTCTCAGGAATGGATCTCAGTACAGTATTTACAACCATCTTTGAGCCGCTGGTTTGTATATCAAGGTGTCAAGACGTCTCAGAGGCAAAGAGCAGAACGCATGCAGTGGAAGTGACAGTGACATGAAGTTACATCGCTCCAAACAGTAAATCATGATGCTGAGAAAGCGGAAGACATTGACAATAAGGTCTAAACAGAAGGGCACTTTGACCTACAGCGCGATACCAGGTTAATGAGTAGCTGATACTAACTGGCCCTGTGTCCAGTGGCTGACAAAAAGCGGCTGTTGGTTTGCCCAGCTCCTGCCCCACGGCAAGGCGAGCAGCATGCCTGTTGGGCAGCTGCAGCACTGCTGCACCTCCTGCGGGGGGACCAGGGCACCGTCCGCTTCCCCTCCAGCTGCGAGCCAGGGTCCCATGCACACAGTCACAGAACCACAGCGTGGCTGAGGCAGAAGGGCCCTCTCTCTGGGTCCATCTGGTCCAGTCCCCGTTCCAGCAGGGACACCCAGAGGAGGGTGCCCAGGCCCAGCTCCAGGCTGAACAGTCCCAGCTCATAGTCTGTCCTCACGGGAGAGGTGCTCCAGTCCATCAATTTGTGCCCTTTCGTGCCTCTGATACATCCATGTCTCTTTTGTACTGGGCAGCATGTGCTTTGCCATCTAAGAGGCAATGTTCCTGCGTTCCTATCCGAGGCATTTGCACATATGCCAGGAAATCACTTGTCTCCCCCTGTGAGGACAAGTAGCGCTGCCTGGCTGTTGCTGCATGCTCGTCGGGCTGCCCTGGCACATGGCACTGTGCCCCCGTGCAGTGGCTCCTTGGATGTGGGGATTTTCACAGCTTCATCCTCCCCTGACATCGCTGTGGCTATTAAACCTATCAGTTTTCTCGCACTGTCCTTGATCTGGTGTAAAACTTTATATCGGGGTTATAGAAACAAGGTGTCTTTGTGGCTGGTAATGCCTGCTGCAGTAAGTACCTTTTAGTACTGACGTGAGGTTATTGCTTGAGTACCGCATCCTGCAGCGATACCTTGCATGAGTGCCATAATTTATGTGTGTTTTTAGGATATGGTACATTTCTCTGAGATTTTTTTTGTCTCTGATGACTGTCCGTTAGACCAATGTATGCTTGAAGTCCAGGTTAGGCAAACAATGGAAAAATGCTAAAAGGAAAAGATCTCTGAATGTCTCGTAAAGGATTTCTTGCCCTTGAAAAATGGATGGGCTGTCCTTTAACCCTATGGCACCTCTTCCAGCTGTCAGTCATGCACTGAGCATTTGAGACTTGTGAAGTGAGATATGGAGTAACAGAATGGTATCGTCTTGTTCAAAATGGTGAATATTGGATTAATCTCTTGAAGTATGTTGATAACAGATGGAATAAAAGATCACATGGCACAGCTCGCGTAGGCTGAGGTTAACCCCGATGTCCTAGTCAGTGTCCCTTTGCTTGTTTAATGCCATTGCTAATTAACTGGCACGAGTGTGGCCTTCTGTGGGGTGTTGCTGAGAGCCTGCTGACTGCTGGCATGCCTGGAGGCAAGCTCTACCTGTGCTGCAGCACTTTGGTTCAGTTTAGAGTTGAACTGTGGGCCATTACCAATGGGGTGGAGGAAGAACTGCTGCAAGTGCTATTACATTTAGTCATTTCTTACGGATCGCTGTGTCTGCTGGCACGTGGGAGGTTCAGTTGGCTCGTCAGGAAGTTACTGAGCTGCTGTGTTCCTGGTCTCCATGTCCTCTTGCCTGGCAGCAAGCAGCGTGGTCAGAGCAAGCTGATTTTGGCACAGCAGCTAGCACAGAGATGCTGGTCTGCTCCCCAAGTTTCCCTCCACATTTTCCATTTCATACAGGTGTTTATCAGGGCTTGGAAGAGGAGCTGCAGTGCTCAGCCCTTTCTTGTACATACAGGAGGGTGGTATTGCATGGGAGGTGCAGCTGTGGTATAATTTCCTTGTGTTGCATAGTAAGCTTTTTCATCTGAAGCTACATTCACGTTCAGGGTAAAATGATTTTTTTTCCTTTTTCTTCCTAAATGACTAAATAATTACATCTTTTACTATGTGACACAGTATTCTAGCTTCCTGTCTTCATTTATCTAAATACTTACATTTTGATATATTTATGTTTTTTAGTCACTAAGTGCCAAGAACACTGATGATTCTGTGTATCCAAGAGTAACAGCAGCATCCTATGGGTATGTCCCATACCTCTTCTGCTTATGCCATTTCTGTCGCATATTTAGTGATGAGACCCCGTCAGAAGTACTATGCACAATTCAGCTCAGCTGTGTGCACAAATGATAAATTCAGTTTGGAGCAGGTGCAGGGAATGGCTGCTGAGAAGATCAGAGGACTGGAGAGCCTATCCTGTGAGCAGAGGCTTAGAGAGCTTGGCTTGGGCAGCCTAGCAGAACAAAGGCAGAGAGAGGATATGATTGCTTACCATAAATACTTAGAAGGATAAACACCAGGGAGGGAAAGGGCTATTCAAGCTAGAAGACAATGTTGGCACAGGAATAAATAGGTGTAAACTGGCCACAAGCACAGGTAGACTGAAAACTAGTGGTAGATTTGACCACAGAAGGAGTGAGGTTCAGAAAAAGCCTGTTGCTGAGGGTGGCAGGTGAAGGAAAATACCTCCCAGTGGCTGCTGATCAGTTGATAAAAGGGACAGCACTGCAAGGGAGCCTGTGACACCAGGGGCCTGGCTTTGACAGCTGAGAAGATCATTTCCATTCTTGAGTCCCTCTAGTCCTGTTTAGTGCAGGGTTTGTCTTGTAGAGATATGCTGGCAGGGCTTCTTTCCTGCTCTCCATCTAAGAGGGAGAGATACCAGGCTGTGAGTAGCTTTTCTCTCTGAGCATCACAGCGCTGAATTAGAATCAGGACTTAAAAGAAGATCCAGGAATAAATAAGTCTGTGATCTTTCAGAGGATGTTTTATTTTCATCTGTATTTCCTTCCTCACGTGTATGATGTGGGGAGATTTTGCTCCTTTGTACGCCAATGTTATTTTTCTGTCAGCTTTTTTGGCATGCAAAATTAGGAAGGAAATTGTCCTAGCATTAAAGTAGAGACTGAGGGACTGGGAAATACTCCTGCTCTCTACGTGTAGCAGTACAAGGCTATTCTTCAACCTGAAGGGACTATAGAAGGCAACACATTATGTTGGCAATTGTTGCAGTGAACGCTGCATCGTCTGGCAAGAGGCTCAGCTTGATGTGGACAAAAAGTGAATTTCTCCTTTGTGCCTACATCCTTAGCTCCCTCATGATGAAAATAGAACCTGCTTTAATCTTCCCGAGGCTGACGGAAAGATACTGCGCAGACTGCAAGTCAGCAGTTGCCCACACAATTGTTTGGCAAAATCTATTTTTAAAAGTCCATAAATTCCCCAACTAGACAAACTGGGATCTAGCAGAAAAATATAGTCACTAATGCACTATCCTTTTAAAGAAAGACAATAGTCTCCTCTTTCCTCCGTCTCTCTTGGGGAAAACCTGCATATTTTAAATCGGAAATGCAGAGTGCCTCTGAAGAAAGCCTCCTCGTGACAGGCTGGATCCTGCACCACAAGTGCTTTCCTTGTGGACATGTTGGTGGCGGTGGGAGTGAGGCGGGGGAGATGCTGCGTGATGCCATCAGGGTGCAGGGCCAGGGCTGCCAGCTGTGCCCGTCCCTGCAGTGTGCAGCGCACGTGGGAGCGTCGGCACAGCTGGAAAGCGAACGCAGAAATCGGGCTGAGCCTCTTCTTGGTCTCCCTTCCCCTGCACATCTCCTTCTTTCCCTGCTCTCTCAAGTGAGCGATGTGGGAAGCTTTTGCTGACTGTGGAGTCAGCCTCGTCATTTTTTTCACTTATTAAAGTTACAGACTCAGAATGAGTTAAAATTGCCTGTCCCTAGCAGTGTTCAAAAAACCTTAAAGATGTAAGAACACACTGTACACATGAGTCACCTACACTAAGTACCCTTTAAAAATATAGCCCTGGGCTTTGAAGTGCAGGCTTGTATTATTTTTCCTATATTTTAAATCATTCATAAGTGGTTTTCAGGCTGACCTGCTGGTCTTTTATGCAGAAAATTGTACAGATTACCTGAAGTGAAGCTGTAGTGCAGAAGTTTATTTAACTGTGTAGCTTTACTTTTAAGAATTTCATATGTGAAAGAGTTATTTGTGCATGAATGAGCTCGCACTCCAAACATAAATTGTTTATGTAAATACTCAAATCTTACTGTAAATCTTCAGTGAGGAAACCTCCTTCTTGAATTAACCCACCCCTGAAAAAAAAACCTAAAACCAACAGCCTGAAAAGAGAAGTGATTATGATAGAATTATGGTTTTCAACGTGTATTATTATATGTGCCTACATTTAGATTCCCAAAGGGACCAATTTACTAATATTAAGTATTCTTGCAATAAATGGGATGTGGTAAAGAGAAAGCTGCATATCTTTCTTAACCAAAAAAAAAAAAAAAAACAACCTTAGAGTTGAATTTCAAATGAATAATAGTAGCATTGGAGTTCAAAATGAGTGGGACTTTTTCCTAAACCTCTTATTAATTATGAATTATCATAAGGCAAAATATCTGCATTAATTTGCCAAAAGCAGAATAAAGATTGGTGTATTGCAGTACTCACAAACTTATTCTGGTGGTGCTGCAATGCACAAAACTTCTAATAAATTGGGGAAAATGATGAATTTGACAACAGGCAATTAATGCTAATCTTTCCCTTTGCAGGGGTACGTTTTATGCTGCTGTTGTAAGAGCAGAATTATTAGCTCTTCTACTTCCTTTCAGCCATACAGTGTGCAGCATTCTGCAGTATGTTGTAGTAGTCTGTAAAATGCCTCCTCAAAACAATAGTTGTGGTTCACAAATGGCAGGAAGCTGAATTTGGGGATAATCCTATAGACTGCAGACAAAGTAGAACTACTTGGCTACTTCTGCTGTTCCCGTTGTAAACTCATTGTCTTCAGCAATGAGAGGATGCTTTTAGAATACATTGTATTGTATTCTTGAGAAGCTCATTGTTGTGAGCCTGAAATTTGGATGGATGTGATTCATTTAGGAAGGAAAAGAGCTGAACACTTACTGAAGCAAATAGCATTTTTTTCATAAAGCTAATTATTCTATTTTTTCTTCATAGGTAATGCAAATCATGTTAAAGTATTGTAGAAAATAAAAACCCTATAATTTCTTGTGGTTATAATGGTGTCCAGATAGAAAATTCCCATTCTTTTGAATACCCAGGGCATGTGATATAGCATGGGACACATTCACAGTATTTGTAAAACTCTCTGGGTGCAAAGCTGGCATGTATCATAAAATCAATAACATTTCTGTATGCATTGTGAGTGAGGATTTCATTTTTAAAAGTCGCTATTGTTCCTATTTTTAATTTCTGAGTTGTTTCCTGTTGGACTAGACCCAGGCACATGGGACGCTATAGTAAAATCTAGGCGTAGAATATTTGTAACTTTGGTTTAAATTCTATTGCCAGTTCATTTCAGTTGGCAGAAGAGAAGATATGCATACATAAGAATCAGATTTTCCCTTCCCTTCCCTTCCCTTCCCTTCCCTTCCCTTC
>VXAV01006183.1:515283-546748 GCA_013399715.1 Alectura lathami
AAGAAAGAATATGCTCCTTTACTTACAGACTGTTCTCTGCTTTAGGATGGTACAAACCTGTTATTTCAGAGGGGACTGTGCCCTGAAAGAGTAGAAAAGGCATTTGTTTCTGGTTTGGGTCTTTTTTACACTCCTATATATATAAAGAAATGCCATGAAAAGCCTGTAGAGATGGAGTTCATTATGTTAATCCCATCTCTAAAAATGCTCCCGAGCTTAGGGCCTTTGTTGTCAATAAAATGTCAAACGGTGGCACGTACAGCATGTTGCTCAGACTTCAAAATGCCGCAGCTGCAGGACTGCTGTGTTTTCTGCACAAGAGCTGAGAAATATGGGAGGGGTTAATATCGGGTGCTAGCCCAAGTGTTAATACTGAAAACTAAACCAAAAAACCTTACAAAGAGTTTTCTTCAGCCTATTTGTAAATACTGGTTGTCATTCTTCATGCTTTGAAGGACCTCTGTTCACACCTCTAGTTTACTCAGGAAAGCTAGTATACTAGTTTGCTTTCTCCAAGGGGCAATATCTTTCAAAGGGTTATTGCCAATGTACAGTCTTAATAGTTTCAAAGAAGGGCAAAATCTAAAAAATTGGGACCTTTCGGTGCTATAACACAGATAGCTGTTAATTTATCACGCTTTTGATAATATGGGGCCAGGGAAAATACCAGAAAGCAAATTGCCCTTGTAATGCCAAGAGAAGGGATTTTTCTTCAGCACTGACTTGCTTATGAAATTGTGGATTTTTTATTGTAGGGGCCTGATGCTTGTTTAGCACAACTCTGACTGGTTTGGAGGGGTCCCTGCCTGTTGTGGGTATGCCAGGCTGCAGGAATGCCAAATGCATTGCTCGTATGACTCTCTCCAACAGAAAGCAAGATAATACTATGCTGGAGATGTCATTTAGAGGTGTAGTACAGAGAAAGACTGAAGGACAGCACCATTTTTCACTCTCCTGAGCACTAAAGCAAGAAACTTAGGCTGGACATGGGGCCAGGATGGCAATGAATGTGAGCTGGTAAGCTAGTCCTACCCTAACTTCAAATTAATAATTTTCCTATTCCTGTTGGAGGAGTGTCACCATCTTTTCTTTTCCCACAGCACTTGCAGAGTGCTAGCCACCAGTCTGCTTTAACTCCAGGTCTGTGTTATAGACAGTTTCTACTCATTTTCAGTAAAAACTAAATACACTGGAAATAGGACTGGCCAGGTGACATCAGGTGTAAACCTTTTAAGAACAATGATATAGTTTGGGACAGAAGTAAGAGGGATGAGGAACAAGAGGTCACTTCAGGTCATGGAGAAAGCCCTGGTCTAATCCATGACCACAGCGTGGTCATCTCCATGCAGTTTTCTCACTGATTTCAGTGTATGGATGGCAGGCATATTACTAACACTGTTAGATATGTGCTATTATTGTATGTGTCTGTGATTCCCTGTGGTTTCCCACTGTACCTAACTGGGATGAGCACAGGCAGCTTTGCGGGGCAGCTTGGATGTGTGCCTTCGGCACAGAGGGCATGTGCTCTGCAACTCCTTTCACTTCTACCCAGAGCAGCTTTGTTAGATTTCATTTAATTACGGTTGATGTCTCTTAGAAAATATTGCACGTTATATTTTATGTTCCTTTTTGACATCTTGCGGTAGGTTTTCTTTCTGCAAAATGTGGAAAGATTGCAGCTGGAAAATTAATTTCATTTGTATTTAGCCAGGTGTGGGTATTAAGAGACAACCAAAATCTGGCATGATAAATCCTCTTCTGGGGAAAAAAACAAACAAACAAACAAACAAAAAAAAAACACCTTGATGTCTGCATTCTGGGTTTGTCTTGTCTTCCAGACTCTGTTTTGTTATTTCACTGAACATGCTGGTGCTGCCAGGTTCCTCACAGCCATTCTCATTTTGTCTGTTGCTGGTTCGTGTGCTGATTCAGTAGCTACAATAATGTTCCCTTCCTCCTTGCCTCCCTCCTTCCTTCCCTTCCCTTCCCTCTCTCTCCTTCTTCTCTTTCTCTAAAATGGGGGCAGACAACCTGAAAAATAGTTTCATCAGCACATAAAAAGGCAACCAGCTCTGCATCTAGTGATTCAGTGACAAACTCTTTTGTCAAACTTCATTTTCTCTATGTAGGGCATTTTGTGTGCAGTGCCAAGAGAGACACTCTCTTTCTGTAAGGTTTGTGGATGATGCAGGTAGCTCTGAAGTCCCATGTGTCTTCAGAAAAATCCTTCCTCACTTGGAGGAGGACGCGGTTTTGATTTGGGCTGCCACTGCTGTTTCCAGGGCTCCAGTCCATGGCACGGCAGTGCCGCGGGGCGTTCTGAGAATGGGTATGAGGGTGAAGAGCTGCTACTTTTGCACAGAGCCCTTGTGACTCTCCTGACATTTCTGCTTGGAAGAATCCCCTTTTTAAGGGTGCGAAATAGTTTGGTTTGTCTGCTTGGCCCTCTATGATATGTTGCTACCTCGCACTAATGCCAGTCGTATCAGATTGTTCTAATTATAAATGTGACAACTCTGAGAATTTGGATTTTAAAATCCTGTGGTTTTTTCATGAGATATGTTGCAACCCCAGAACAGAAAAGTTGCCTGCAGACTTAAGCAGGTTATAAGGCAGTGCTTTAGCCACAAAACCACCTAGTCCGCACCTGGATTTGAGCCAGGGAGTACATCTGCTCTATATCTCAAAGAGAAAAACGAAGGTATCCTGTGCTGTGAGATTGGAATCAGCAGGATCCCCTGTTTCCAACCATGCACATTTGCTCTAAGTCATGAAATTAATTAATGGAGAAATTTCCTTGTAAAATAGAGCAGCAGTTCTGATTTACATGACTTCTGTGCATTTGCAACTATTTTTCCCCCTATGGCTAGTGCCGCATTAACCACTTTTGTTCCAATAAACGAACTAACACGTGTGTGTCAGGCAGATGTCTCGGGGCCCCAGTCCCTCAGCACTCGTTGGCATTCCCTCCTGTTTATGCCTTTGCCCTGATGAGGATGTAGCCTCCCCGAGCTGTCTCTCCCCCCAGCAGCCCCGCTGCTGAGCCCCCCTGGTCGTGGCTGTGAATCAGCACTTCTGGCAGCCTCGTCCCCCCGCTCTGTCCCCTCCTCGTCGCGCTCACAGAACTTTTCTGGCAGTTTTCGGAGCTGGGACATGCTGGACTGAAATGCCGTGCTGGCTTTGGCTTTGTTCAGGAGGAGAGGGAGGCTTTTTGCTGGCAGAGAGGCGGGGGATATTTGCAGGCTCATTTCGAGCACTGTGTGGGCATTCGGATAGTTTATAATAAGTGTAATAAATATACTAAGGTATAAAAGAAACAGAAACCAGACATGCTGCACATGCATTCACTGCTCTTTGCAAATTCTGTGAAACTCTCTGAAATAACTGCAAAAAATAAACAATAATCCCACAAACACATGAGCTCTCTCTCCTCTCCCAGCTTATTTGCAAATCCTGTTGTAGGTCATGTTAC
Organism: Alectura lathami; assembly: GCA_013399715.1. Lineage (NCBI taxonomy): Eukaryota > Metazoa > Chordata > Aves > Galliformes > Megapodiidae > Alectura > Alectura lathami. The sequence goes on from VXAV01006183.1 coordinate 518,756, forward strand.
CTGCAAAAGAAAGGAAGAGAAGGGATTTCTTGTCTTTGTTTCATTACAGGGAAGATTTTCAAAACCAGAAAGGCCTCTCACTCCAGGTAAACCCCCTGGAAGATGCTTGGTTTCCCCCTGTGCCTTAGGAAATCTCCCCCAAATTATTTATATCTTCCCTGGTGTGGCAGTGCAGAGCAATAGACCCCTTACGTGGAATGAATAATACTTGAAACCACAGCTAATCTCATTGAGCTATTTGGTGAATAAGGTGTTATTGAATTAAAGGCTCAGAGCATGGCCCACAGGAATGGATAAATCCTGCTCCCACTGGAGTCTGTGGTTAGGCTGTTGTTAATAGGGTTGGGAAGGGCAGGATCAGGCTCCGGGTTTTGCTTTGAATGCATTTTTATTAAATAGTAAGAAAAATGAAAGTGGTTGGCTCCCCCCAAAAAAAAAGTTTTCTCATAACCAGAACAGCAGCAATATGCAGCAGGTTCCTGAGGTCCTAAAGGGTGTTGATGTTGTTGAATGTTTTTTTCTGCCCTTATATTCATAACGGATCTCAAATCTCTGCTTAAACCCTTCGTATGTTTTTATGTTTTGTTCTGTAGGCTCTGTTTTCTTTAACTTGCATTGATTTAAATAGTTAAATAAGTGAAAGAGCTGGAGCCATCTAGTAGTGCTCCTCTTCATCAGATAATTGGCCCTTTGCAGGCCTGATATGCAATATGTTGATTACTGCCTTTGTTACATTAAGGAGTTTATTTTTACCATGCGCTGAACCTGCCGTAGATTAGTCTCCTGTACGCGGTTCATTAGATGTCTTGGATGAGGTTTTCAAAGTGATGTCAACCTTGCCGCTACTTGAGAAATGAGTCCCGCAGAAAATCATGATACAATGCATGATGTCTCTCATCTTGTGGGAGGCACTGGGGACCTCCAGAGTTCAGAACGTGAGCTCCAAAGCTCCTGAGGTGGTCTTGGGCAGACTGACTTGAGCAGGCTGACTCGTTGTGTAGGACAGGCGTAGGGCACTCTACAACATACGCGGGCTGATGGTTGTGCATCGCAGATGGCGTCTGCATGTGTCCCATGTCTGCCTTCTGTGCTGAGGTGCTCTTGCTTCTGGTGTGCAGTGAATGGTGGTGAGGATTGCATGCAGGTGTTGCCCACGGAGAGGTACATGCACATAAATGGTGTCTGTGTTTTCAAAAGTGATCCGTTGTCTTGGGGATTGTTGGGAAACTTGATCACCCGGTTCTTGTCTGCAGCTGCATGCCCTGTGAATACACCGAGTGTTCCACATCCAGCGGTGTGGGGCTGTGTTTTTTAAGGTGATGATTGTGGAGGGGATTATCTTATTTTTCTGTTTACTTTATTAAACCAATTAGAAATGTTTGAGACAAGGAGGTTTTTTTCAGGTCTTATGATCCTGTTAGTTAAACAATGGAGGGATAAGTGACGAAAGAAAACAGGCTACAGAAAAAGCTGTGTAAATAAGATAGAATAACTAACTTTTGGTCTGGTAGCATCCTGCTGAGCGTTCTGATTATTGACTGCCCCGCCAGTTCTGCCGATACAACCAACATAAATTCATCTCTGCTGCTCTTTTACTGATGCTAATGCCAAAGAACCAGAGGAGTTCTAGGCAAGGAGAGCTGGATTCAATTCTGGTTCATGAATCACATATTGAATTGTCAGGAAAGGAACAAATTCTGCCCCAATTGCCTCTATAACTATGATAGGTTGTACTCGTGTGTCTCAGGGCAGAATATGGTCTGCAATGAAATAGATGAGGTCAAAATCTGTTTTCATTGATCACAGAGAAGGCAGTGAAGCTGTAGAGGCAAATGTGACAGCAAAATATTGTCAGCAAGGCCGTTCCTCTTACCAGTGATGCATCATGGCAGAAAGAAAGCTGCTTGATTTTCCACTTCCATGATGTGTCAGTAGGGTGGATAAAAAAATAATCTTTCCATAAGCGAGAAAATTGAACTGAAAGTAAGACATAATGATTGACACTGAATTGCAAGCTGCCATTTATATAGAGTCCTTTTGCATGGAGAAAAAAAAGAACAACAAAATACAATTGAGGAGCATTTTGTTTTTGTTGGGGAAAACATTTTTTTTTTTTTTTTTTAACTTATATTTTTAGGGTCTTGCAAAAGGGAGGCAAGAAATGCGATTCCATGAATAATCTTCTTTTATTCCATCGTATATCCTACAGCCCGTTCCATAAAGATGACAATAATAAAAAAGCAGGGGACGCAATATGAGAAACAACTTTCTGTTAGGGAGGATGGCTTTACAGAATAGATACTGAAGCAGCGAAGAACTGAAAGTGGTTTCTGAGAAGTGTTGACCTCCTTTCGTGCCACTTACTGTGAATTAAAGCTGTGAGTGAGAACTAGTTTGGGCATGTGGTACAGCACTTACAGCAACTGCTGCCAAGGAACAAGATTTGTGTTTCTAAGGAAATGCAACAAAAGAAAATGGTTTAAGAGGCAGTGGCTGTCACTGTGTTAAAAAGAAAAAAAAAAAAAAAAAAAAAAAAAAAACCGGTATCTGTGTACAGATAGGAAAGAAAGGCTGAAGCAGGTTATTTTATACACAGATTAGCGTATGTGTGAATTCTTCCAATGTGAGATTCAAAATCAAGCAGCAGTAGGTTGTGGAGGGTATAGCATATCTCACACTTCTGGAGTTTACAAAGCCAAGCTAGCTAAAATCGGTTGTGACCTGTTCTGCACATGTGATTGACTGTTTTTCATGCTTACAGGCATTATTAGTAACAGTGACCTGCTATAGGAAAGGGTTACATTTAAGCAAGGAAACTTGCGTTTTGTGTCTGCTTGGCACTCCTTTCTTAGCAAACTGAAAGGCAAAAAACTTCTGCACTTTTAAACCAACACTGGCAAACAGTATCATTTACCTCTACCTTTAGGGATATAAATATCTTAGGACATGACATCCGCTCACTGATTTGTAGCAAAGATGTTATGAGAATTGTTCATGCACTGAAGTTTCATTAAGGGATGAAAACCGTAACAAAACATGGAGCAAAAAATACTGCTGTATTTACACGGTGTCTTTAACTCCTGTTTTTTCCCCCCTGCTCGGCTGGAAAGGGAACCACCTGTCTCTTTTGCTGATGTCAGGCTGCTCCCTTGAGACGCAGTGCTGTTGGGAAGCACATGATCCTGTACATATTTACACCGAGCCCGTATCTGATTGAGATTGGGCTATGAGACCCGTGAGTTCAGGAGTTTCTTCATCACATTCTCATGCATTAAACATGTGTTTGAACTCTGGCTTGGAAGTCGTGTGATCTTACGATAGACGTGTTTATGTAATAGTTAAATGAATGATCATGTGCTATCCAGCTCCTTTTCCATGCAAATGCAGAGGAAATTGAATATTATAATATTTCAGTGAGATGTCCTCAATAACAAATTACTGTTTAAAATAACCAATATTTGTATGTATATCAATTGCCTAGCAGTTATTTTTGTCTGCTATTTGCATGATATGGAAAAGACTTTTTCTAGCAAATGTTTTAAGCTACTTGGTGCTGCTTTCCTTTTGGAATGATCACAAGGGTGCACATTTAGGGACGTATTTTCCATCTGTTTTTTTGAAGCTGGCAAAGCACATAATTTGGAATAGAAAAGAAGAAGTCTGAAAGTACCAAGATTTGAACTAGTCTGTGTTTGAGCCATTCTAGGAATTCTTGTTCGTAGCAGTTGGTAAAAACGAAGGACTGTACTGTGCCCTTGGGTGCAATATACAGCCACGGCTCAAGGCTGGTGGGAGCCCTGTGTGACTGAATGCCCAGAGGCACAAAAGGGGCCCTAAGGGTGTTACTGCTCTGTTACCAAAGCCCTGCAGTGACCTGCAGGAGGACTCTGAACCATGGCTGTTCAGTGCAATACTGGGGCATGGAGCCAGGTTTGAGGTGGGTCAGACTCAGTGTCCTCCCGTGAAGTCCCAGCCTTGTGCATCTCTTCATAAAGCTTTGAGTGGGGAGCCTGCTGTAAGGGCATCTGGAGTCTTTGATGCAGTACTGGGCATGGGGTGGCATCGTAAACGGGCTGCAGGTTTGCTCAGGTGTCCCTGTGACATTTGAGCATCTCTGTGAGCCAAAGTCAAGCTGTACTACAGCAGTGTGTTCCACAGTGAGGGTCTGAGCTTTTACCCGTCGCAGTGGGTGCTCCTCCTCGAACTTGGGCATTCACTCTGTGAGCTATGAGTTACCCCATGCTCCTCTACTCCTCAGCCAGCTTACTGTTTTGGTGGGACTGCACTTATGTGATGAATAAGGATGCCAGAATCCAGACCTACTGCTGTGGCAGTGGTTGGATCAGCCTGGGCAAGGTTCAGTGCAATCACCTGTTGAAGGTGGCAGTTGTGAAAGCACCAAAATGCTCAGTGCCACTCTGGTGCTCCTGAGAGTCAGTGGGGCTACAAGCAGTTGGATAAAAAAGGCTCCAAGAAATGTGAACTGCCGCTGAAACTTGCTGTGAAACCTTCCAGCAGATTTTGAGGCTTTGTGTTGGTTGTGTGCCTGAGGTCTCAGAACTGTATTTCTTTTTGTCCTGGTCTAGAGTAGGATGGCCATGCTGTGGCAGTTGAGCTGCTTACATCTCTGGAGCAGTTAAAGAGTGATTCCTGGGTTGTGGTGATACTTTTTCACCAGCACATGGATTTGAGGGGGCTGAAGGCTGATAGGCTCCAGTGGAAAAACCAGACCAGTGGGGGATGCTGAAGACAGCACTGCTGGGTCACTGTGGGACCTGGCTTAGCGCCAGCGTGCTCCCATCTCATGGTGGGACAGAGGGAACCATCAGTATCTTGTGCTTCAAGGTCTCCTTCCTCTTTTTTCTTCAGGGATAGTGATATATTTACTGCAGCTCTTGGCTGTACATTACAGATTTTTTTTTTTAATGGAGATGGAGTGGTAAGGAAAAACTGGCCATCAACATGCTAGAAACAGAGAAGTTACAACTAGAAAGGAGTTCTTGGGTCATCTATTTCATCCTCATGTGTTAGCACCTTTTTTTTTTTTTTTTTTTTGTATACTAAACCACTCACTGTTGTAATATATGATTGATATTAATTAGGTTTCTGCAAAGTACTGCACTCCTCAACTTGAACTGAACCAGAAATAAATATATTGCCATATATTAACATTTTATTAGTTGAGAAGAAGAATAGGATGAAGGCACCTATGTGAAATCCAAAGTATGAGCTTCAGATTGAATTAATGCCAGCAGTGCCTTGAGATTAATTTGGTTACTATGGGTACAGAATAAGAAATAGTATACCATAATGTAGCTATGTTTACTGATTCATTTCTGGCATTAAAAACTAAAGCCACATTATATATGCAACAACAGACTTTTCTTCCTTGGAAGAAGGTGGGTACATTTTAGTGATTAAAGTGAATGTTGCCCTCTGAAAAGTGCCAGTACTCTACTGGAAGAAAAGCTGCTATTCTTTTACAGGATCTGCCCCATCACAAGCAATAGAGCTGCAGTGTACCAAAAGAGAGCTTGAAAAAAAGAAAAATGGGGGCGAGAGAGAGGAAATACCGCCCCAGGAAGCTTCCAGTCTTCTACAGCTTCTTGTTAAATCTCTTTTGTAACATGATAACATCTGTTTCATATACTATTCAACTGTATTGGTCAAAAGTCAGTTTTCCAGTCTTGTGCTGCTTTGTATCTCATCAGTATGTAAGAGATGGAACAAGTTTTGCATCTTAAGATGTTGAAAGCTGGGTAATAATAAAATAATTCAATGGAAATACCATATATTCAGAAAGCAATTATTTTAAGGGGTTTCAGTTTTGACATGGCTAGATTAAGTATGAAGCTTTTTGTTTTTTATACTTGCTGTCAAGAATGTTGTTAAATACTGATACCACCTCCTAAGAGAACAACTTTTAAATACCAAAATGAAAAGGATAAGCATTAAATATTTTGGTAGATATATTGTGCCATAATGTCTACTGCCTTGTTCTTAATACAAAGCACAGTAGGGCTTAATTAAAATGTGATTGTACGATCTATCACGAACCTGCATTAGGGATATGGATGCCAAGAAAATTAAGTTGAATAGGTGGTGATAATGAAATCGATATTTTATTGAATAGTTTTTATTCCTGTGCCTTTGTTTGCTGTTCTTGCTTCCCCTTCAGCAGGTAAGGCATTTTCCATCCAAAATTCTTTGAAAGAACCCATTTAGTCTGTTCCTTCTTTGTTTCATTGTTTGATCAGTATAACTTATTTTGTTCATTTTTTGACAGAGCAGAATGAATGCCTTGCTAAACTTTTGACTCTGTTGGAGTGGTGCATGACTGTAAACAAGAGCAAGTCCTTGCGAGCTTGTTCCTGCTGGGAGTAGCTGGCTAACAGCAGGTACAAGGGTGATTTTCTATTTCATGTAAGCAAAAGTTACAGTCACTAAAAGCCTCCAGGGCAGCCTACAACCTGGTTTAGTACAGATTTCTCCTGTACCAACTCATGGTGTGGCTTCAGGACCTGATGAGCAGAGTGTTTAGCAGTAGCAGACATGAAAATGTATTCACTGAAGCATAGTACCCAGTGAAGAATACATACCATAAATGTAAGTGTTTCTATGGCCTGGGCCAGAATCACCCTTGTTGCAACTTCATCAACTTAAATGCTATTGATTTTTCAGGTTCCACTGACCTGGAGTTGCTGGGATTGTGCTTGGGATGAGTTTGACCTGTGCTGTTAAGGCCAAGCAGAATCACAATTTAGAAAGTGCAATGCAAAGAAATAGCTACCACGTATTCCGCCGGGGTGTAACTCTACACCCATCAATCAGAGCTCGGGGTACTGTTGAAAGCCTGGTCTTTACATGGTTCAAAGTGTGTCTGCAAGCACTGCAGCGAACAATAAGACAAAAGATCGCATTGTTCGCCTTGGTGTTTTAAGTGGGGTATGTTGCAGAATGGACAGCTTGCTTTCCGAGCAGAGCTGGGTCAGCCAGCACAGCTTCATTTTCACATCCTCCCACGTGAGTTCTGGCGTTGCCAGTGTCTGTGGTATACTCAGACAGCACTCCGAAAAGGGAAAGCTGCTTTTGATGATCTTACTGTGCGTCTTGAACAAGTGCGTAGCACACCCTGCCCTGCGCCGCACATTGCGACCAGCAACTCCTCTCGTGCCTTGGTGCGGTGAGCAACATGAGGCAATGTGCTTGAGGAGAAGACAGGCACAGCACAAGGCTCTGAAAGACATGAGAGGCACTGAAAGCTTGCCTTTCTGGTATGCAGCAGTATAGATATTTGAAAGGTTAGGTTCTGTCTATTTTTAGGTAGCCTTCACATTGGGACTGATCTAAAAATGAAGGTGATATAAAAATTGCACGTGTCTCTCCTGATTTGTCAGAAATTTTTGACAAAATGTGTAAAAAAGACAGGTCTCTGAGTTGGAGAGATTTTTCCTGAAGTAAAGCTGTGCCTCTTATTTAGAAGAGGAGCCTTTATATTCTTGATTAAAATGCCAGCAGCGTCTATTTCACTCTCAGATCAGCATTTTCAGATTTTAGCAAAGTTAAAGAAATATGACTTTCCCACTTATTGTTTGGGAAGATTTATTCACTTGTGTAAATGAATTTTAAAAAATTGGCAAGGCCTTTTATCTCATATAAAATAAATCTGAAGATAAATGATCTTTTCCGCTAACATCACCTATCATTAAAGTGGCTAAATGAAAATCAAAATGCGTCGCTGTTTAGCGGCTGCTCTCCTTTTACGGGAGATGAGATTGAACATGTTTACTGGGCAGGAATTGTCAGCAAGTCTTCGATTTATAGCATTGTCCAGGATACAAATTAGCAGTGTACAAATTAACAACTGCTGTGTGTTTCCCCAGCTCTACTTCAAATGTGGTAGCCCGATCTCCCCAAAGTGTACGTCTCCTTTGCAAACGCCTATCCTGCCTTAAAGAAAATCTGCAAACAATGTGATATCGTATTGTGTTGAACTGAAGCACAAACATTTTTCCATGTCTTTGTAAGCAGGACTGCATGTGAGAATGAAACAGCTGGAGGTCTACCTCCCGAAAACCCCTGGGGAGTTGTCACAGTCATTTCTCCATTGTATGCAATCTTGGTTTAATAAATTGGTAATAATGTGATGATGAAGTGCTCTTTGGTGTTGGTTTGCTGGTTTTTCAGAGTTTTTTTGCTTAGCAAGTCTCAACATAAATTAAAATAATCTTCCATTTAGACAGTTTCCTATTTTTGCTCAGTTCTCTGTTCCTCAGTGAGGATGGGTGAGCTTGTAATGGACAAAAGGGAAAAGGCATACTCCAGTGAGGTCTCCGTATTACTGAGAGTGCTGCCCTAATGCTTTTGGTTAAACGCGTTGCCCTGCCTTGGCATTCTGCATGTGGGGTTTATAGCAGAGGCTACAAATAATGTTTAATTGTGTCAGATTGTCGGGGAATTTTACGATGGTAGAAATCCATCAGGGATATACATGAAAGTAGCAAACTTGCCTTATCTGTTGATTGGCACAAAGTAATGAAAGTACAGCCATAGCTCTTTTTGGGCAGAGGTATGAATCTTCACTGGTTCCCATTTATAAAATAATGATGAGACTAACCAGTGCCCCAGGGCAAATGATGTTCGGCAAATACTATATTTCTCAGGAACAAAAGATATCCAAAATGATGAGAGCAGATGCAGTCTCAGAGCTTCATGCCTGTTCCATTCTTGGGAAGAAATCTGGGGAAGCCTGAGCAGTATCAAAATGAAAAATGGAGGGAATGTGTGGGGAAGTTTCTGCTTTGAACAGCCCTGGTCCTGTCTTCTGCAGTAAGGTTGGATTCAAAGCCTGCCTAAATCCATGTAAAAATTCCCATATCTTTCCAAGGGATTTGGAACAGTGACCAGTTCCAGACACTTTAACCCCCCTCTTTTAATGAGTTTTCTTGTACAGGTAGGCAGGCAAGTGGTTTGGATAAAATTAACTTAAAATAGTAATTCAGACCAAATCTTTCTATTGCTAGCATGTCTCCCAGTCTGGCTCTTTACTGGTTTGTTTTTCCCTATGTCAAAGGTAGAGGACCTGACAAATTTCTTGTCAGAAGCATCACTGGCAGAGGGTCAGCCTGCAAAGGTTTACAACTGCGTTTGGTACATCTAATAACCTCTAGGCTGAATGCTTATCTGCCTTTATTTCAGTTATCTGAATTGGGGATGGAGGCAGCATGACATCTCTTGCCATTTGTGCAACTTTTTTAGATTAATATTGCAGCTCCAAGAAAAATGAATAATTGGACTTTTGAGCAGAGAGTGGAACCATGAAACCTATAGGGATTCCTCTGGCACTAGTCACTAGTTTGCATATTGCAAGTTAACTGCAATTCATGAAGAGTTCTGGCTAAAAATAACTTCTGGGCTCGGCGTTGGCTGGCAGGAGCCACTAGTTAAGGGGTCAAGTGAAGCTGATCCTCCAGGAGCACTGGCTGTTGCAGCGAGGTGACCCCATCTCCTGTTGGCCTGTCCTTGGCTGACTTGGGAAAACGGGATGCAGGGGCTGTGGGGAGCTGGGGCAGGAGCGTCTGCCATGCTCCAGAGCTGCCAAGCAGCGTGACGCCCACCGGGGTGCCAACCTCTGGAACGCACCTACAGCCTTCTCCACAGGAGCTCGCCCTCCTTCAAACCCAGCATAACCTGGATAAAGGGTTACTTGACTCATGAGCAGAGGCCTTTAGTTTTTTCTTTTTTTTTTTCTTTCTTAAAAAAAAAAAAAAAGCTCCACTTCTTGTGTGTATTATCTTCATTTTATTTTGTTTGCCTAGAATTTTAACAGAGTTTATCTTTGGCCTGTGTAGCTAAAATCTGATCAGATGTCTACGTTTCAGAATTATTTCCACATTATACTTTGTTATAATATGAAAGATGCCAAGAGCTAGGCCCAAGAAAAAAGGCTGACTCAGTTCCACTGAGCTCTGTCTGAAGAAAGTCTTATTTGAAGATGAGAGATGTGTTGGTAAGGCTGTCTGTCATCTCTAGTTTATTAAAAAAAATTGCTAGGAGGCACTAAAGCTGTCCACTGCCTTTCCCTCTGTTCCTTCACTCAAAGGTGCTTCATTCACATCGACTTTACCATAGCAGTTTTGTGTAAAACAAGATTTGATTTCAGAGTATTTAAAGGTTAGTGTTCTCTCCAGTGCAGTGCTGCAGAGTGGCGTGCGCTCCACTGCAGACTCCTTACCAGCCATTTTAGAGAACAGATCGGAGATAGTAGGAAAGTACATGAATCTTTCCTTCCCTTTCTTCTTCAAGCACATCACGAAGTGGAGCTGGCAGGGAGCATGCTCTCCTGCACCACGGTAGCTGGGCACAGCAGCTCCCTTTCAGCTGGAACATCTCTGTTCTGTGACTAAATGGCCATGAGAAAAACCAGCCCCAAACCAGGTCTCTGAGGGATGACAGTCCCAGCAAGTCACTTCACAGAGCAGTTTAGATGGTGTCTTTGGAACATCCTGGGCTCCCAGCAAATAGCTCAAGGGACCCTTCGGTGCACCCTAGGGTACTGAATCCGTGGTGGTTGTTCCTGGGATTGTCCTACAGATCTCCCTCAGAAAAAAGGTCAGTATGAATGGGATTGGTTTTCATGTACAAGTTGGGAAACAAGAGCCCCAGGGCGCTACTTTAGGTGCCCCATGGAAAAAGGTGCTAGGTGGATGGTAATAGTGATAACAAGAAGAATCCAGGTGGGGCTTTCCAGGGCCTTAGGGAGACTTAAGTTCTGCCTTTTGTGGCTGGAGCTGGAGAGGACAACTGCCCATCCCTAGAAGGGCTGTGTGAGCACCCCAGGTAGGCTTTTGGTCTAGGAACTTGAAAGCATGGGAGGAAAAGGGGCATGAAAGAACTTAATGATTTCTCTTGTATCAAGGAGATCTCAGCAGTGGGGTGGGTAAAGGAGAAATGATCAAAATCTGCAACAGTCTGCAATTTTGGTGTGGTCTTGCCTGCACAAGTTGACAGCTCTGCCAGCATGCAAGGAGTTGCAGAACAGGAATCTGTCTCCTTTGCGTGCTGGGGTGTCTGCCCTCCAACTGCACCAAAGCCTCCCCAGAAAACTGATGTGCTTTCATGGCTCAGTTTCTCAGACATATAGGGGCAATAAATTTAAATGTAGGTTCTCTATTACAGATTAGTCTCTCCGGGAAACAGTAACACCCAAGTGAAAGACATTGTTCATGCTGCTTTTAACAGGCCTGACAGGTTGGGTTTTCCTGCAAATCACAGAAAATGTGGGTCCTGGAGAACATATGCTCGAAGTGTTGGGGAAAACAAATGATAAATGTGTTTTTTTTTGTAATCAGCTGGAGTGGCTTGCTTTTCCTTGTTTTAGTAATGAGGAAGTGAAATATGCTTGTGGAGGGAAATGCTCAGGAAGGTATGAGGAGATTTAGGAAGGTTTCTTGCAGTCAGTACCTGTGTCCCTGCTTCACTTGGGCACTCCTGGAAGGTTTTGCACCAAGCACTGAGTTGCAGAGAGCTGTATGTGCGCAGGCCTGGTTAGCGCTGATAATCAGCTGATCTGCCTGAGCAGTGAATGGTCACAGTCGGATCCATTCGCATGGGAACATGCAAGCCATTTCCACTGGCATCCAGCGCTGTTTACTTGAGCCCTCAGTATGTGGAGGCAGATGTGGCAAAACTCGCCCTGGTATCGGTAATGTCAGTAACGCATCTCTGTTCGGAGAAAGTTATTTTGGACTCTGTAGTGTACTGCTGCTCAGCAGCCCCTGGCCCAGAGCTCAGCCAACAATTCGTTTGGCCCAGATCTGTGGAGCCTTGCAGGGAGCTGGTGCAGAGCACCATCGTAGCTTCTCTGTAAAAAGAAACCTCGGTTCCTAACTGCCCTAGCAGAGTTGCTTTGTTGCATCGTAAACTTATTGCACCAATGAACTGAGAGGTTCAAGGAGTTTTTATGCTGGCTTTTGCTACTGTGTGCGTCTTTTGGGTAGGATGGACTGGATAAATAAGGAAAAGAAGCTGAGAAGGAAAAAAAGTAAAACAAATAGCATAGAAGTGGAACAGAGAGAACAGAGTCGAAAACAAATACAGAAGGACTATGGAAAAAAATAAGAATAAAGATGCACAGAAGGAAGGTTTCTCATAAAAAATTAATAGGGTACATATACTTTATATAGAACGCCATTCACGCTAACACTCCGTTGGAGTGCGGTTTGGTCTTTCATACATACCGTTGGCTTACCTTGTGCTGTAAGGGCACTGGCAGTCAGAGGGTCCAGTGGAAAGGGTTTGACTGGTGGGAAAACTGGTTTGCAACCTCTGCTTGCTGAATGCCAACAGTGCTTTTTAACTCAAATTTGATTGCCCTTACTCCAATGGAAAAGGAGCCAACTTGCTGAAAATCATCAAGCACCACAGTCTGGAAGCAAAGGAAGAAACTTGGTCAGTGCAGTGATGGAGGGACTCAGTTTGGGGTTTCAAACTCAGGGGGCTCCGAACTTCTTTGAGCTATCTAAATTACAGGGAATAGAAAACATGACCACCGTTAGAAAGAAAGAGGGTGTTGAAAGTAGGTGGAAGAATAGGAGAAGGAAGCAAAATAAATGCTGAATCCAGGAAAAAGCAAGGACAGAGGGCGTGGAGACTGGTCCTTGAGTCCTCTCTGTTGTTGCCAGGAGCCATGCCTTCCAGTCCTGTTCAAACATATATCAGGATTTGGGAATTTATGCCCAAATGCAGTTTGCAGGCTTGCCAAGACATTCCTAAATTTTGTCCCTTAAAGAAGAGGCAAAATTTGAGCATTGCTGACGTTTGGTGTGGAGTAACCTGAGCAGAGGGAAATGTGGTGACAGAGGGGTGTCTGACAGCAGACGCTTCCTCGGAACAGACTGGGTCAGACAGACCCGCAGACTGTACCAGCCACAATTGGGTTTTCTGTGTGTGTGTTTGTTATGGAACAAAATCGTGTGTGCGTACTCAGATATTGCCCCAGAAAAGACGTTTGTGCAATTCTTTTGTGTTGTCAAAACACTGGGCAAGAGTGTTGCTAAAGCTGCTGGGGACTTTTCAGAAGACAAGGTTTCTTTTGAGAAGTGCAGCTTGGATGCTGGCTGCGTTTCACAGGCTTCATTTACATGTGGTGAGGCTGCGCAGCATCCGAGCTATAAGCCCATTGCAACTGCCTTCCTCTCTTTTCTCCTGTTAAATGCACTACACTCAAAAATAAAACAAAAACACAGTAAAACATGAAAAAAGGCCCTAACAAGTAAATTTATAATACGGCTTGAGTTTGGTTAAATATAAATGAATTCCTCCCAAGCAGTCAGGAACTCATGTTCGAACCTTGTGATCTTTTGTGGTTTGAATCGTGCCTGGCATCCCTTCCAGGTGGCTCCGGGACTGCCAGCAAAGTTCAGGCAGTGGCGTGGCTGGGGCCGTAGGACGGCTCTGGAGGACGCGGTGCTACTGCGCAGTGCCTGCGCTGCCGCGCACCCAGAGAGCTCGCCGGTCTGCAACGCTGTGCGGTGAGAGCACTGCTAAGGTTACAGTTTGTATTTATCAGTTAACTTGCTAATTTGAAGGGAAAGCAGTGAAGTGGAAATGTAGAAAATAGAAACAACATGAGCAGGTCAAAATATCCAAAACAGCAGTATAAAATGTTCCAGTGTAAATACATTTCTATAAAAGGTGTGAATGAAACTTCAAAAAAAAAGAGATGATGGATTCGGCACAGTCAATGAACACAATTATAAGTAGGTATTGAAGGAGAATATTCCACCAACCATGGATCCACTGATAATAATTAATAAGAACCGACTGCACTCAGGCAGGCAGGTGCCCAGCATTATTTCACAGCTGGCTGTTCGGAGGGTAGAGGTACTCACCTTTGCCCCAGATCTTAATAATTTACTGCAGTTTTATCATTAAATCAGCATATAATTGGGAAGGAAATTAAGTTTTTCTCGTCGCGAGAGCAAAGCAATACTGTTAATTTAATCATTCGTAGGAAAGGCTTTCTGTAGTCATTCGGTATTTTGCTGTGGCTTTTTTTAATTAAGTAAAGTAAAAACAATGCCATTTTTGTCATCTGTGCTTGGTGAAAATATGACAGCGTGATGTGATTTGCAACTTAAGCACAGGCGGGGAAAACTGTTCATTTTATCAGAACTGGCAATAATGAATTACGAGGGAGCACAAATAAGCTGAGAATGTATCTGAGACTTACAACAATTCCTGAAGTTTTTAATATCTGCAGGAAGACGGCTATTCCAAGAACTGTGCTTCTTTTTATTTATTTTTTCTCTCAGCAGAATTGCCATAGCCTGCTATAATAATTGAATTCATTTAGCCTTTAGAATGCTCAAGTTTGCAAATAACAATGAAAATGAATATTTCATGACAAGGAGGATGATCGGTTATCGTTTGGTGACTGTGACTGGTAGCCCAGCATGACGGGTGCAGTGCTTACATTCTTACAAGACTTTTCAACCCAGCTAATTAAAAAAATACAGCTTCAGAAAAGGAGGCAGGTGGGGCTGGTTGAGCAAGACCTTTGTTTATTTTTTTTCCTGTTGTGGGAAATGTTTTGCAGTGATGTTTGGTACCTTGGCTTTGTTGTGTGTTCAGCGGGTAGTGCCACCATAAACCAGTTGCACCTGCAGCAGCCCCTATTGTCTCACAAGCGAGCTGTGAAGACTTAAACCTAGAAACCCTCCTCTTAATGGCATGTCCATGTTTTCATCAGAGAAGAGGGTGGTTTTTTTTTTTTTTTTTTTTTTTTTTTTTTGGAGTAGATTTCAGAGCAAATGTACCATGTTCCCAGGGCAGCCCTGCGNTGTACAGGAACGCGCCCGGAGGCAGCACGGAGCACTGGTGCTTGTGGGGAAACACAGGCAGGAACCCGAGCGGTCCTGGGCAGGACGGTGGCAGTTGCAGGCAGTAACGTTGGTTTCCTGCACTGAGACACTGAAATGATTAAAGGGTAGCTGAAAAATGCTGTAATTTAGCTGGAAACAGGATCAGGCTCCCTTGCAGTTGCAGGTGAGATAACTGCAGGAATGGCTGTTATGTGTACTTCCTCCATCCCTGGGAAGCAGAATTTTATTTTTATTTTTGTTGCTGGTGGAAAAACTAACTCTGGTTGCAATTATCAATGAGAAATTAACTTTGAAAAGTGTAAAAATCCCAAGTGAAAAAAAGGTCAGAACGTGTTGTAACTTTTGCTGAACTCTGGGGCAGCCTCCCCAGGTTACGCCGTGCTGCAGCAGCTGCCCGGCGAGGCTGGAGGCTGCTCGAAGCACACGTGCTGCAGCTCGGCTCTGAGTCACTTCACTTTTTCTTTAGCATAAATGCAGCTCTGCCTTTTGTTTATTTTGGCCAAAAAAAAAAAAAGGTGAAGAAATGACAAAAGCCAGGCTGCAAGGGATGGGAGCTGTTGCGTGGCAGGCAGCGGCCCGATCTCGGGGGTGTGGCGTGGCAATGTGATTTTAATCACAGCGTGGTGCTGGAGACTCAAAGGTCTGAGTGGCTTTTAAAAAGATTTACTTCGCTCAGCCTGGGTCTGCCTCTGAGCGACGTCACGGCTGGAGCGGCGGCACAAGAAGGCTGGATGAGTGACAGCCCAGCCTACTTTTTAATAGCTTTGTCATGTGACGGGGACCAGTAGTAAGACAGGTGCCTTCAGTTCACTCTCAGAAAGGGTCTCGTTTCTGCATGCGTGTGTGCTCCCTGCCCGGCTCTGGATTGCGCCTCGCGAGCGGCACCGCTGCGGTTCGGGAGCTGGATGGCGTGGGACATGTGCAACCAGGACTCTGTATGGAGTGACATCGAGGTGAGGGGGGTGCGGGAGAGGGGCTGCGGGCAGACTTTGCAAACAAGTCTGGGTCTTATCTTAACTCCACTAAGTTTGCTATTTTAAGGTTACTCTGCGATGCCTTGAGCAAATCAAAGCTTAGCTCCTGTCATCAGTATCTCCTGCAGTTGGAAACTATTTTCATGTGCCTCTGGCTCGCTTTCCCCGTCATATGCAATATTTATGCTCTAAGATATTGATATGAATCAGTGTCTGAAGTCTTTCCAGTGGCGTTCAGTGGCCTGGTTGGAAAAATGCCATGTTTATTTAAAATAAGATTAACGTTTCTTTTTCCACCAAAAAAAAAAAAAAGAAAGAAGTAGTTAAAATTAACCAATGCCTTCCTATTTTCCTTGCTTGTTTCACTCTGCTCTGTCAAAGGTTTTCTCCGTGTTTATCAGCTGCAGAATTCAAACCCCAACACGAGAACGAACACCCTGGTGTTTTGCTTTAGATGCTTTTAAAAGAGATTTCTGGAAGTAGCTGTTTCCTTGCTCCTTGTTGTGTTGGAGGAATCACCCTGTAGTTAATGCCCTGCAGGGCAGGGCACTCAGTCAGTGCCAGCAGTCCAGCAAATGGTTAAATCCCACTGTACAGCAGAGACAACAGGATGAACCGTGAGAATAGAGTTTATGCAGGACTGTGTGAACTGCTGCTGCTGCCGCTGCTGCCGCTGCTGCTTGTGTAAAAATAGACGGCAATACATCAAACCCACAGCTTCTGCTGGCTACAATTCATAAAGGGAAAAAAAAAAAAAAAAAAAAAAAAAAAAGAGAAAAGAAAAAAGCAAGCAGCTCCCTGGTAATCTCTGGAGGATGAAGTGAGGTGTGAGGATTTCTGCACATTTGCGTTGGGCAGAACGGAGCTTCACCTGGAAGTTCGGGCAACTTGGGAAGCAAGGCAAACTTTGTGTGGACCCTGTCGAAAGGAAGGCAGAACACAGAGCTGCTGGAGGAGCCGACCCACTGGTGCAAGCGTGGGGAGGCGCTGGAAATGCTCCCCGAGGGCAACAGGGGAGGGAGAAGGTTACATGCGATGCCTTTTAAATGAGATGTCCATGCCATGCAGATAACCATCTAAAGTAAAAACGTGACAGCGTTCTCCAGTGTGTTTTTCCTATCTGGCGGAGCATGCAGGCGGGTCCTTAAGTCTTTTTGTCATGTTTTAAATATTTGCAGCTTGCCATTGTATCTGCTGATTTCTGTTTGCATATTGTAATTGCTCTTATCTTGTTTTGATTTCTTGGTGAAGTGGAATAGATATGGATAATTCATATGTCCTGTAGCTATTATGAGTCAGGGCTGTAAGTGGATGACTTTCTGGCTCCAAAGTCCTAATTGTTTCTGAGTAGCTGGAGTATCCTGTGGGTTGTTGTCTGGCTTGTAGCATGAGTCTCAGCTGCTGGAGCTTCGTTTTTCCACCGTGTGTTATTCCTAATGCTGCGAGGAGCTGGTTGAGGAACCAGCTTATGTGGAAATATTGAAGATTTATTTTAATCACTAGAGTTCCTGCAGTAATTTCAAGCTAGTAACAGAATGGCTAATTTATGTCAATGTCTTCTTCATAGTGCAGAGGAGGAAAAAAAAAAAAAAAAAAAAAAAGGTTTGATCTTAATATTAATTGTGCAGTGCTGGGTTAACTGTAGGCAGGATTTTACCAACGTGCTCCTGCACGGCACTTCCTGGAGCAGCCGAGCAGCGCTGCCTGCTGTGCTGGCTCTGGGGATCACCTTTACCGGTCTCACAGATTGCAGGTACCGGGGACTGCCTTCATTGTTTGAATCATTAATGTTTGCTGTCAACTTAAAATGTATTAGAGTCTTGCTCACATAATGACAGGACTGCGTGTGCTTAATAAAGGCCTGCATCGCTGTAGCTGAGCGGTGTCCCCAGTGTTTCACAGTTTAATGAAGGTGATGTACAGTAAGGTTGTGAGGATTGATAGAGAGAACCCACATGGCACACATTGTATCGAGTCTGCCTTTCCTGGGTTCAGCCCCTCGACTCTTTGAAAAACTTGTTAAAAATAAAACAAAGATTATTTTTTCATTAATATAATTAATATGGCACACGTCCAGTCTTTTTTTTTTTTTTTTGTTTACCTTCAAAGGCACAAAAATCATCCAAAAGGTTAATAGAGAATTATACTTAATTATAATGATTCATTATCATCAGTGCAGTTAAGCTAATTTATTGTTTGCGCCTGAACTAAGAGAAAAAAAGTCTGTTGGAGTGAAGCAACGCACAATAATTAGCCTTTTGTATTTAGTGACTACTTCATCCTCCTAAATGTTGCTCTGAAATTAAGGCTGTAGTTACGGAATAACCATAGTATCAAATAATGCAGGGAAGACAGTAGAGTGTGTTATAGCAATGCAGGTGCACCTGTTACAGATGTATAGCAAACAGTAAATATCAGCATGTCAGATGAGGACAGTTTTAGGACTTGGAGTGTTAGATCTGGCATCATCCAAAGGCCAAATATAAATTAATAACAAGAACACTTGCTACTAATGTGTCTCAGATTAGAAACATAATGTCATATTCAGAAACATTGATTTTATTATCATGTCAACATTGGCAAGAGCATATATACTTCATTTCAGCGATTACATTTTTTCAGTGACATTGCAGTCATTATAGGCAAATGAAAGTGGTGATGAGCAGGATTTTTTTTAATACAATTGTTTATGTTACTTCACAATTCCTTCCCATGGCAGGAATTTTAAAATGCACATTGCTGAGAGTTAACATGTTTAGGTGGGTGGTTCACAGAGTTGAGCTATTTTTACAAACGAGAGCAGAAACAGATCAGCAGGATACTTTACAAGTCTACGGCATCAGTTATAAGCTACTGCCCTCCACAACACAAACCTGAGAATGATGCTGAGAATCTGCCTTTTCAGTCAAAAACTAGATTATCCTTTAATGAGATCGAAGATTTTGGCTACGCGTCAGAAAAGGTCATCTCAGCATTATAACATTGCTGCTGGAAGGTGATGTCTAGCACTAAAGAAGAGGGAATGCTTTCATTTTTTACTTTGTTTTCTTCTATGACCAAAATAATAATAAAAAAAACAGTGTGCAGTGAAAATGACCAAAGTGAGATTTTGACTTCGTAAAGTTCTGCAGCCCCTTAGATGACTGAAATAGAAGCAAGTGTTATTTCAGAGCCTTGATTTGCAGCCTCCTTGTTCCTTGCCCCTTGGCCTGCTACGTGATGATCTCACAGTGTCCTGCTAGAGGTGGAAGCTGGTTGCTGAATTACAGTCCGCACAACTGCATGACTCCGTATGCCAGCACAGGAGCCCTGCTCGCAGCCACGCTGCTGCATGCAGCCGAGCCTCCCGGAGGCCAAACCCTCAATGAGACGATCCTCCAGCAGCTCCCACTCACGTGCTGGGAGAGGCGGTCCTTTGGAGAGTGACATAACAAATATTGAGCAATTCTCAGGGGTGGACACGATGTTACTGGCCTCAGACTGTTCTCTTGAGGAGGTAGTACTTTTCTGAGTTGACTTCAGTCCAAGTACACGTTGGGAAATTATTCAAAGCACCCAGGCAGCTGACGGGAGCTGAGGAGGGCCTGCTGACTGGGCCTGCTGTGAGCCTCCCTTAGCACCCAGCAAGCGGGGCCCCCAGCGCAAGGAAGACATGGAGCTGCTGGAAAGGGTCCAGAGGAGGCCAGGAAGATGCTCAGAGGGCTGGAGCACCTCTCCTGTGGAGAAAGGCTGAG
This sequence comes from Alectura lathami, assembly GCA_013399715.1. Lineage (NCBI taxonomy): Eukaryota > Metazoa > Chordata > Aves > Galliformes > Megapodiidae > Alectura > Alectura lathami. Next base: position 538,349 of record VXAV01006183.1, read on the forward strand.
GGAGCTGGGCTTGTTCAGCCTGGAGAAGAGAACGCTCTGGAGAGACCTCATTGCAGCCTTCCAGTACCTAAAGGGAGCTTATAAACAGGAGGGAGAGCAACTGTTTACATGGTCTGACAGTGACAGGACAAGGAGGAATGGTTTTAAACTGAAAGAGGGGTGATCTTGGTTAGACATTAGGAGGAAATTTTTTATCAGAGGGTGGTGAGAATCTGTGGGTGCCCCATCCCTGGGGGTGTTCAAGGCCAGGCTGGATGGGTCCTGGGTGGTTTGATCCAGTGGGTGGCAACCAGCCCACAGCAGGGCTTGGAACTGGATGGTAATGAAGGTCCCTTCCAACCCAAACCATTCTGTTGCTCCATGGTTCAATCAAGTGTTAGGTGTGGAAGCCTTTAGGCTCGGCTGACCTTATGGCTTTTAACCACACAGTGCCTGGCAGCTGTAAAGAGAGGCAGGATGCTTTGCATCATCCCCATGTCAACATGGATGTCTGGAGATGGGTTCCAAGGGTACATGGAAGCATTGCTTCATGGGGCAGCATTGACGTATGGGCCTCCACTGTTTGCCAGGCTGTTCCTACGTGTTTTCCATAATTAAGGATTGGGTTTGATGGATACTTTTAACATTTCAATTGCTATGCTAAAGTGGGTGTGTAATATTAATTTTTTTCTTGCTTAGTAGGTCAGTCAATACTCTTATCTAGCTTCATATTAGCATACAAAAGGATACTTATTCCAGGCTTATTTGTATTTATCACTGCTCAGTTCACGAGTCATGGAGACAAAAATATGTTGCACTGCTGAAGAAGTTCCATGCCGATTATCCTTTGTTCACTACAGAAAGCAAAGTGTTTCACAAGCCCTCCCCACTGGGGTTGCTGAGTTCTCAGCACTGTGCTGCAGGGCTGACAGGAAAGAAAACCCTCAGGTCCCTCAGCACAACCTCTGCTGGGGACAGTTAGGGGCTGGGTGGGAGGTCCTGGCCTGGGACAATGACCTGACTGCACCTGTCAAGCGAAGGTGAGCACAGGGATGTTCCAGAACATGCAGTGGCCAGGCCCCTGCTGTGTAACTGGGTAGACACTAGGGAACTGGCACAGCAGCATCCCTGCCCCATGCTTTTTTCAGCCCATATGGCAGCCACCATCATGCCTCACCTCGAGGACTGCAGTGAGGATCTGGAGAAGTGAGAATGTAAGCATCTCCAGCTTGAGCTAGCTCCAGGGCTGAAAGCTGTAACAGGCTGTGCCTTCGTAACCTGAATGCATCAGGAAATACGGGAAAGACCTTGCCCAGAGGTATTCATCTGTAACTTCTACCTGCACCGGTTTCCTCTGAAGCAGCAGAATAAGGCTGTGCTTTGGCCTCAGCTGTTCAATTTTATAAATCTTTGGACACTGTTGTTGTCAAAGGGTATAAAGAGAAGGAAAGTCACTGCTCCTGTACAGCGATGAGATAGAGAAGGCAGCTTATGGTCTCCTATTTTCCCCTCCTCTTTGCATACCTGTGCAGGGCTAAAAGGGATCTAATAGCTAGTTTTTTTTTTTTTGTTTGTTTGTTTGTTTTAAACTCCGGAAAACGATTCTAGTGACCTAATGCCATAGCTTAATTGAGGCTTTATTCTTATCACATGATATTGAAGTTAATAGATTCCTGGCAATTAATGAAACTGTTTCTGCATTGCTGTTTCCTGCAGTGTGCTGCTCTGGTTGGCGAAGACCAGCCTCTCTGCCCAGATCTCCCAGAACTTGACCTCTCTGAACTAGACGTGAACGACCTGGACGCAGACAGCTTCCTGGGGGGGCTCAAGTGGTACAGTGACCAGTCTGAGGTCATCTCCAGCCAGTACAGCAATGAGCCTGCCAACATATTCGAGGTAAGGCAAGGTGATTCCAGTGCATCCATGCTTTTGCTTTTTTTCTTTTTTTTTTTTTTTGGTGGACAGCAGTTGTACTATTTTTCCCCTGTTAAGACACAGCAAACGTGGTGACATGCGTTATGGGTTCTGCCTGGTGCCTTTAATCCTCATGATCAAAAGCAGGCCTGTGATCTGGAGAGAGGGGGAAAAAAAGGCTTGAAAAGAATTAAATGGAAGTTTTGATTTTTGAAAGGAAACGCCTGAAGAGTGCTTAGAGTACGCTGTGCTGTGGTGTAACAACGAGGAGTTGCACAATTGTCAGCAGTGAGGAAAAATGAAAGTTGAAACCTCTTTTCTGTCTTCTTGCATTACCTGGAAAGAAGCACAGTGCAGGCAGCAGATGGCTGTTGGAGAGCTGGAGCCAGTGCCGCTTTCCTCAGAGGGCGGTGAGGCCCTGGCACAGGTTGCCCAGAGAAGTGTGGGTGCCCAATCCCTGGAGGTGCTCAGGTTGGTTGGGCCCTGGGCAGACTGATCCAGCAGGTGGCAACCAGCCCATGGCAGCGGGTTGGGGCTGGATGGGCTTTAAGGTCCCTTCCAACCCAAACCATTCTGTGATTTCTGTGTTTCCTAAAGGTCTTCACTGCATCAGAAGGTCCTACTCAGAGCATTGTCATGCAAGGCACTTTGCACACAAATGCAAAGGTCCTCATGGGTTGAGTATGGGAGAGGAAATGTGTAGATATGGTAGACAAGGCGGTGCGGGCTGATGGTTACCCAACATTTGGGATGTTTTGTAGATCTCCTGGCGGGGAGCAGTCTTAAAGTAAAAGTTGAAGGGTTGTAGGAGAGATTTAAATGTCTTGTTAAAAATAGTGCCTTGGGGCTCAGGATGTACAGGTGGAGGGTTGCGGTCTCTTTGTCTCCAGACTTCTTTCTTTCATCGTGTAAAACCTTGACAATTCTTCACCTCATAGTGATGCCCCACCGCCCCCCTGAACCCTAGCCACCTTCCCTCTGTGATGAAAGAAAATTCAGTTTGATGACAGATCATGCGCAGGCTGGGAAATTGGGCAATAAATTGATTAGCTAGCAAGAAGACTTTGTGCAGCAGTAAGCGGTTGGGGCCACCTCTCACCTGGCCGACCCAGGAAGTGCCGCCGACCCCGCGTGCTGGGAGAAGCCCTGAATGATCACTCTGCAGCTTAATAGCTGGAAAAGATTAACTGCCACAGCATAGTAAAATGCTTTTGAGGGTAAAATACGGCTTGCCTAAGATGTCCTGAATGAAATTCTTCTTTTTTGTATACAGCTGTAAACCCACGGTGATCTCCCTGGTGCTGATAAGGTTACTCTGGATTTATACTTCTCAGTGTAACTGATAGCAGGAACTGGCCCTCTCTATTCAATCTTCCTGTCATTTGCATCCAAACAGTTCGTAACTAATTTTATTGAAATCAAACTGAAATTATTCCTCTGCTTAGACTCTCTTTTTTCGTTAGTTTTGTAACGTTCCTCATCACATTTTACAAAGTTTCAAAACAGCGTGGTGTGCTTGAATGTCAGTTGGACCGCTCACACAAGTTGCAGCTTGACATGTAAATTTTTGGTGGTCAGTAGCAGGCAGGCAGGGGGACAGGTGACACATTTGCAGCTGAGATCAGAATTAGCACTGCATGAGAGTTGGTTTGCATTTGTTATGACCAAAGATATGTGTTTTTCCTCATCCATCCAAAGCCAAATGCAGACGCATGTTTCATTCGGAGGAATCAGGAAAAGATACAGACTTCCAAAATGTAAGTTTCTGAAAAGTAATATGATAAAGCTTCTACCAACTTGAAACACACAAACCGTTCCGGTAAAAATGCTGGAACGGGACCAGAGGCTTCTTGCTTGCCCTGTGCTGCACTGAACTGGCTGTACTAGTGGCCAAAGCCACTGTATTCGGTGGGGAGCAATTGTCGCTTCCCAAATGAGATGGTTCCAGTCCTGAGAATCAAAGTGTGTTGCGAGCAGTGAGACAAGCATCCAGGCTGGTACCTAACCTTGTTGGGACATGGTGGCACAGAGGTACTGGTCATTACAGGAACCTTGCGGCCCTGGGTGCATCTGAAGATGAGCAGCCCCAGTGTGGAGAAGTGGGTGACATGCAGCTGGGGGGGATGCATCTGGGCAGCAGCTAATAGGTCAGAAACAATGGTTTGGAAATGAAATATGCTGCTTCTTTCCTACCTGGCACATTCTGTTGTCCTCTATGCAAATGCCTGGCTTCCTTAGCGCTCACCAGCTTCCGTCAGAGGATCCATCACTGTCTCTGACAGCACAGCTTGGCCCATACTTACCTGCAGGGACAAATTGTTCTGTAATAGCATTTTGCAATACTGCAGTGCTAGGGCAAGACTTCTCAGTTTTGTAGTGTTATATTTCCAATTCTTTGTTGCTTGGCCCAGGAAGATGGGAACAAAACAGTTATTTTCTCCAGCCATGCATTAACCCTGTCCCCAGTCTCCATTGCGCAGCTGGATATGTAGCACTGTTTCTCCTCTCTCCCGCACTGTAATGTGACGACTGGGGGTGCTCAAGAACAGAACAAGGTGTGTTCTTTCTCCAGAGATTATCTGAGATACTCTGCAAGGAGCTATTTGTTTTAGATCAGAGAACGGAAGTTTTATGCAGTTTCCCATTTGGTGATCTCTGGATTTTTTTCCATGTTGATCCACACTGGCTTTTCTTTTTAAAGAAAATAACATAACACTTTTTTTTTTTTAAAAAAAAAAAAAAAACCTCTCATATCATCATGGGAGTAGTAAGTTTTATTTAACTTAAGCTTCCAGGTGAGGCCTAGTAGTATGAAAATAGAAATACAGTCTCTTTGGACGGGAAGGGAAAGAACTGGAGTGGCGAACAATGTCAGGAAGCGCAAGTACAGTGTTAATTGAACAAGCCGTGCAGTGCTAATTGTGAAACCTAACCTTGAATGAAGCACACTCTCATTTAAGTTATGAATGCAGTACATATGTCTTTGTCTAGGTGAGGGGCTATACTCAGGAATCCTTTTACAAAGTTCCTGGCTGTCTCAAGCTGCAGCACTTTTTTGTTTTGTTTTGTTTTGTTTGTTTTAAGAAATGCTTGCATTTCAGAAAGTGAATTTTCAGGCCTTCTGTAAATCATGTTCCTGGAAGCTCGCCTGAGCTGAGCAGCCATAAGCCTAGACACTTCCAGTAGCACTGGAAGTCTCATGGATGAGAAATTATTAATAGTTATGGTAGCAACTAGGAGCTAAATGAGATAAAGCTCCAATTAGTCTAGATAACATGTAACTGTTGAGTGTAAGTCTCTGCTTCCATCAGCATAGGGGTGATGAGATATTGGCCTTCTCTCCGGCACGGAAACACACCAGGATCTTGCAGAAGTACCTAGCTCATTGCTGCATTATTCTGCTCACATGACAGTGTAACCACTCCTGAATCCAGCCTGTCCTGTTTGCCCAGCACAGAGGCTGTTCTTACCAGTGTCTGCAGGCATGCTTGTTTTGAATTCGCTAATTTTTTTCTGTTTGCAGTTTGATACCTTCTGTTTTTCACCTAGTTTTCTTTGACTGTTGTTCTGACTACTGGAAATATAGAATGAAGGAGTTCTTACCCTAAGGCCACGCTCTGTTGCCACAAGTTCATGCAGCTAAGCAGTTAACAGGTCACCCGAGATCAGTTATTTAGATGTTTTACTGCATCATTCACTTCCTTCATTTGCTTTTGCAAAGAACCATCCCTTAAAAAGTTATGTTTATAAAAAAATGGATTCGGCTTGTTGTAGAAAATCAAAAGGATTAGGTTTCCGTTCTTGAAGCCAATGCTGTGTGAGCACATGAATACCATAGGACTTGATATGACATGAATGGGAAGATTTTTTGGTCACAAAAACTGTTGTCCCCTGAGGCTTCTTCAAATATACCATACCCTGTCAGCAAAGGTTAGTCATATTTGAAATTATTTATGACCCATGCCTAGCATTATGGAGAGATAAGGTATCTACAGTAGATGTATCTCTTTGTTGGCATTACTTACAAATAGCTCAGTTGAGGTAAAGAGAAAATGCAGCCTGTAGAGAGGCAATAGCCTATTAAAGTGTAATGAACTTGTGTAAAATCATAATGATTTGGAGCTGTGGTAGTCTCATACTTGACAAAACACTGTTTTAGACTTTAAGAAGATTTCAGAAAACCTGAATTGCCTGCTTATCTGTGGATTTCAGTTATTTACGTAATTCTGTGTTCCAGAGAGACACTCAACATATTTTATTACTTTATTTTTAATTGTTTTCTGTAGGTGTAACCCACGTTACTTTTCAAGACCATGTGGTGTGATGTGTTTTTGGAAAGCCTAAATAGGCTACTGTATTTTATTGTATGTTGTAGGCTGCCAAAAAATGCTGTATGGCAGGCAGTGAGAATGTGGGGAAAGAGATTCGCAGTGAACTGCATACTCTCTTACCACTGGCAGCAGGAAAGCTCGTGGAGATAAATGATTTCTTATTTATTTGGAAGGGTTTGCATTGGGAAGATGAGGAGTGTAGAGGGGAGCCTTAAACATCACCAGGTAATTTGCATTGGTTTGGGTTGTAGACTCTCTTACATTCTCTGGTGCTGCCAGTCTCTTTTACTATTTCAGGTTATTCATTCAAGGTTTGCAGCCAGATTGATTAATGAATTACCAGATCTTGCGTAAAATGTCTTGGCCTGACTTTTAAACAGCGACTAATGTTTTCTTTGCCCGTCTTGTGACTGGTGTTAATGGGTTTCCAGAGAAGTGAGCCTATATAGATTTTCTGTACTGGCCTCTCCTAGCATTTTTTCCACGTTTTAATTTTCTCCAAAACTAGTAGCCCAGGGCAGGCAGTTCAAGGAGATAGGATCTCAGGGAAAAAAGACATAGTAGTCAAATCCTTGATGGCTGCTGCCCTTCAGTGCCAAATCAGCATGATTTATCATAGCCATCTATTCAGCACAACAAAGTCTAGAGGTGAGCTGCATGGTGTACCTCACACAATATGCATAACTAGAGCTCTGAACTTTGAAGGAAAGCCTCAGAGCTATTTGCAAAGTGCTGGTGCTTAGTGAATACTAAATTACATTTAGGAAATAGTCTACTGCTACCAGTTATACTTCATTTTTATTCTTGACACAGACACCTAAATCAGAGAACAGTAACATTTCAGAGATTATGGTAGCAGTTTGGGTATGTTCCAACACTATAATAGGATCAGAATTTTAAGGCCTTTTTTATTATTACCAATAGTCACTTAGTTTCTACTGCAGCATACTTTGTAGGGAATTACAGCTTTTACTAAAAAGATTAAAATGCTATTATGCAAATGATTGCAGTATGTTATTATGTTTACAAATTAACATCCATGGCTCAACACACAAATTAACTAACTATTCCATCTATATTATTAAGGATTTAATAAAGTAACTGTTGATAAAAATGAGGAGCTTGGAACAGTTAATAGGAACTGATTGTGATTTAACATAGAACTTAAACATTGTGTTTAATGTTCTAGATGGTATAATGGCAGAATAAAGCTTATCAAAGTGCTTAAAAGAACTGAGATTGTGTGAACAGCATAGCAGCGTGTCTGAGGCCTTAGAGAACAGAAACTAAATAGCTCTGGGCAGCAGTGTGGAGCGGGCAGCCTATCAGTGAATCAGGCGGTAACACAGGACCGTATCAACATGTAGGCTACTGCTCCAGGAGGTGGTTTTTTGAAATTCAGATTAATGCACGTTAAATGTTTTACATGATAAGCACATACAGGATACTTAGGAACTTGTGTCCCTCTAAAGTGCATCCTGTAATGAAATTCTTCTATGGCAAATGGGATTTCACTGCAGAGAGTATCGCTGTATGACAAAAAAGGGGAAGGAGTTCAGACTGAGATGACTTTACAAACAGCGCTGCAAATTGCTATTCCTAGCAGTTCATAAGAGATCATAAAAGCAAACAGATAAGAGCTACTGAGGTCCTAGAGAAATGAATGTACAGTATGTGGTTACAGGATAGATTTAGTAGGGAAACAGGCAACATTGTAGGTTTAATACAATAATAAACATAAAAGGCTAAAGATGCAGATTTGGGATAGGAAACTTTAAAAGAACAATAAAAGATAACAATGTATCATAAAAGCAGTTTTTGAGACTAGGAGAAAGACCCTCAATTCCAGGGGAAGAATATGTCAGAAACTGGGCGAAAGAGCAAGAATTTTTATATTCCTAATAGAGCAGTGTCAAGTTCCGTAGCATTTCAATGTGTTACCTTTTCAAATGCCTCTGGCCTGACTCAGGTTTCTGCCCATACTAAATAGGAGCCCAGTCCAATAGCATTACATCTGTGGAAGGCGTGTGTAAACTATAGTCTATGGCTAGCTATGCTGACATTTGAAAATGCTCGAGCAGTAAATGGAATTTGTTTCACTCAATCCAGCTGCTGTATAATTGGGAAGAATTTATGCAAATGTCCTATATCAAGTGTGCTGCTCCTCTTTTTTTTT
>VXAV01006183.1:551766-576716 GCA_013399715.1 Alectura lathami
TTGAAGATGTGTCTTGGCAGAGTAGGAATGTCTGAAACTTTTTAGAAAATGCTTTGTGTGTGTACTGGGCTTTTCTGTCAGTCCAACCTGAAAGGTCCAGGAATGTTGCCTTCTCAAGTCTGTGTTTCTAAGTTTTGCCACTCGTTTAGCAGCAACCTGAAACGTGACCCTTCAACATGATCTCACATTGTTCTCCCCTACGCAATCATTCCAGCTTGCCCTCCATTAATATAACGTTATATATAATTCACCTGAGCTTTTCTCAGCATACTTTTTTCCTGACGAGAACATACAGGGATGAGCAAAAATCCACTCATGTTTCTTGTCCTTTCCTACACCTGCTTGTGGGAGTGCAATGACAGATACCAGTTGTACTGTGTGCCAATGTTACCGCTCTGTTTACAGCAGATTTAAGAGTTTACATTAGGCCCCACTGTTATCTTCCAGTTTCCCTAATTCTATCTCCTGGCAACCCAAGCTGTGCAGTTGGGGNACAAAGACATTCTGTCCACATCCACCAAAAGAGATTGCCTTTTTTTAGATGCACTTGGAGGTAGATGCGTTGGAAGCTGCCTGTACCTGTCTGATAACTGAGACTGAGCGTCTATGTAGCATGATCCATGCCCTTTTCTAATTTGGCTTTGAATGACAAATGTGTCTTCCCTGAGTCAGCAAAAAAAAAGATCCAACAGTAGAACTCATTGCCCTTCTATCTCTTTCAACAGAGTGGCTAGGTTTTCCCAATTCCTCCCCCAAATCAGTCTTTGAAAAAGCTCTTATAAAGAAATCCCTTCAATGTATTGTCCAGAACTGCATTATATTCTCTACTCATTTCTGACCAAGACTTATCATCTGCTGTTATTTCTTTTGAATCCCTGGCTAACCATACCGGTGTATTCCCAACTGGGAAAAAAAAAAAAAAAAAAAAATAAGNAAATGCTTTGTGTGTGTACTGGGCTTTTCTGTCAGTCCAACCTGAAAGGTCCAGGAATGTTGCCTTCTCAAGTCTGTGTTTCTAAGTTTTGCCACTCGTTTAGCAGCAACCTGAAACGTGACCCTTCAACATGATCTCACATTGTTCTCCCCTACGCAATCATTCCAGCTTGCCCTCCATTAATATAACGTTATATATAATTCACCTGAGCTTTTCTCAGCATACTTTTTTCCTGACGAGAACATACAGGGATGAGCAAAAATCCACTCATGTTTCTTGTCCTTTCCTACACCTGCTTGTGGGAGTGCAATGACAGATACCAGTTGTACTGTGTGCCAATGTTACCGCTCTGTTTACAGCAGATTTAAGAGTTTACATTAGGCCCCACTGTTATCTTCCAGTTTCCCTAATTCTATCTCCTGGCAATCCAAGCTGTGCAGTTGGGGTGGCTGCCCCTGTCCTAAAGGAATTTGTGTCAATTTCTGCAGGAACAAATCCTCCCTGTGCTAAACCGCTTTGCAGTATTTGCTCAAACTGAAAATTTGACAAAGACATTCTGTCCACATCCACCAAAAGAGATTGCCTTTTTTTAGATGCACTTGGAGGTAGATGCGTTGGAAGCTGCCTGTACCTGTCTGATAACTGAGACTGAGCGTCTATGTAGCATGATCCATGCCCTTTTCTAATTTGGCTTTGAANAGGATTAAAGGCTCAAAGAAGAGCCATTTCTGAGGCTTAACATGACAATCCTGATGTATCTGTCAGGTACATAATTAACTTCTTTTGAAAGTAAGAGTGGCAGGAATTTGGAGATAGTCCACATTAGTCCTCATCACTGTTAACTGTAGAGAGTGAAATCTGAGAGATGAGTTTGGCTGACCTCAAAAACTGAAAGGAGGTTTCATTGCAAACTACTGCATTTCACATAGGAACCATGCACGAGTTAGCTGAGGTTCTCCAGAGAGGCCTTAAGACAAGATCTCGGTCAAATTTTGCATGGCTTCAATTTTCATTACAAGTGCTCTGTTCAGTTCTAAAATGATATCTTTTTTAACTTTGCAGCTGCCAAACCATTCTCATAGAAAAGCCCTTAGCAAAATAACTGTGTGTGAGGAAGGTGTAAGAACAATAGCGTGGCATAATAATGTTTATTTTCAATAGCAAAGGAGTCAAAAGGCTCATAGAATTGGAAAGAAAACCTACAAAATCTCGCTATTTAAATGTTCAAATCCATCTGAATTGTGTGCAAGGAATATGCATATCTCTGTGCCAAATCAGTACACTCCAAAATTCTTGGAGATGTCTGCCGTATACTTCTTGAATACTTGTACCTCTGGGTATGTGCAGGTGTCCTTTCTGGTCCTGAACGCTACTCAGCTAATGAAGGATTAGGGCCACTTCACCTGATGTTCTCCTCTCTGGAATCCAATAATTGTTTCGCATCAGGACATAATTGTACCAATAGGTATTAGACAAACCTGCTAATTCAGACTCTATAACTCTTTGAGTATCTTCCCAAATTGCATTCCATGATTTGGTTAGATTATATCTTATCTCTAACCTTCTCGCTTCAATAAACACGCAATATCTACCCTGTCTTCTTCCGCCTTATACACAAGGAAAATCATCAGGACTTAATCTATTGCTGGCGTTAATGGCACAATTCCTCATCCTAATTCCAATTCACTCCGCCTGATATCCCACAAATACCTTTGTGAAAGTATTTTATCCCTGATCCTGTGCCAAAGACACTTTCTTCCTCCGTCGCTGTTGTCTGACTTCCTACAGACTTTGTAATGACCTTTGCAGGCTGTGGTGGGTGATGATCTTACACAGGGAAGTCCACAGACGAGTGCCGCGTCTCAGGCTGTTACTTGAGCTCAGCAGGTTCCTAACGGCACATCTCTGATCTGGAGCTATTAAAACTATAGCCAGAAACAGCAGAAGTTAAGTCTCTGCACTAGCAAAAGAAAAGACTCAAAGTATTAAGTAAAAAGTGAGCAGCAATGCAACAGTGCTTTTGTTCTCTGTTTTTCTGCTTGGAATATGGTCAGATGTTGCAGACACTCCATGTGCTGTCCAGCAGGACTCCACTCCTCGAGGCCGCGTAGCAGTCATCACAGGGGCTGCTTTTGTTAATAACAAATAGCATCCAAATATTTCTGAATAACACCCAAATTATAAAGTGTTTTCCTACTTGGTGTATAGTAAGTCAGGAATCTTTGGGATGAAGCTCTGCTGAATGCCCAGTTCACTCTCTCCTGTGTGTCATTCCATGGGGCAGACCTTTCTGTGGTTCTGTCTGGACAAATAATGACTTATCCAATCTATTTTGTGTATTTTCTGTTTTTCGTCTTCCCAAAGGAATTTATGCAAAGTAAAAAACAAGGACCCCAGTTCAACAATATGCCTTGTGAACCCCTCATCTTTCCAAGACACTTGCTGTAAATGGCTGTTCTACCTCTTCCTCCTGTGTTCTTATGGTTGGCTACAGCTGATCACGTTCAGCCATACAGTCTCAGTGCTCACTTCTGAACTCAGTTGTCACCACGTTTCTTCCCACTGGTCCAAGCTTCTCTCCTTCTCTGCAGCGTGCTGCTGTTCTGAACACCCTCCCATTCATCCAGGCATTTGTGAGATGGCAGATCTGTGTGACACACCAGCCTTGTTCTGTTGTGTCTGTGCACCACCATCTCTTCGTTAACTTTCTTTGGAAAAATTCATTGAGGACATCCAGTAATGTGCAAATATTATGGGCTTTTTTTTTTTTTTTTCATACCAAAAGCAGCAGAATCACAAAGGCGAGACTGGTGCTGCTGGTTGGGGCAGGGGCCTGCACCCTGCCCATGGGCTTCATGTTACCTGGATGAACTGATTAATCTCTACACATCAAATCCCCTGCTACAAACTGAGGATTCAAATCCTCCTTTCTTGTCTGCTTGAACTGTAAGTTTAAGTGCAGATCCTTTCCCTTACAATGTGGCTGGAGATCACAACAGTGCTGTTGTCTTGATAGTGCCAGAGTAACAGTAAAGCAGTAGAAATTTGAAACTGTGGGAGATGGATAGTGATGTTACTCACAATAATGGAGATGGAGTATTACTTGTGCTGCCTGACTGTGGAAGGGGAACTGAGAAATAGACGGCTAAAATCACTGAGTGCGTATTTTCAAGGCAGGCCTTGCTCAGCAGCCCAGTGACAACAGACATGTTGTTTATTTGACGAAGAGGCTGTGAACTTGACTCCTGACTCAAAGAGAAAACTTGCTTCCCAAATGAAGACATATGGAGGGTTCCAATGGCAGTTGCAAGACATGTGGGCTGGTTATGCCACCATGCTTTAGCTGATGAAGGCACCAGGTATATCATCTGGTGAGGGATTCAGAGGATTCCTCCACTATTTAAGAGCAAAAACATTTCTCATTCTGCAAGAATAAAAGAAAAATAGTGTCTAAGAGGACAGGCTCTGCCAGCTCCATAGCAGTCAGATGAGGTGTCTGCCCAACAGGGGAAGAAACTTTGGTTCAGCTGCCAAGCAGGGTTTTCTTTTGACCTTGCTCGGCATTTGTCTCTAGAAGTTGGCCTTAGCCAAGGTGGAGTTTTTACATTTACAGCTCCTCAGTTTGGCTGACAGGGCAGCGTGTCAGACCACGGAGCCTTGCTGATGCGTGAGTCCTCTTACAGTACCAAATAACATCTAGTTTTCTTCTAACGGCCTGGGCTGTGAGCTAAAAAAGTCTCAGAGATGCAGTTTGAAATTTCAGAATTAAAAGCAATAAAGCAGATTTTTATTTTTATTCCCTTTTGATGAGACATGCAATGAAGGAGTGAGGACACAGCGTCAGAGTATCTTTTGATTTGCTATTTGCTGTGTGTTAAACATTTATATTTCAAAGAAGCGTTTGTACCTATACGGAGTGTTTGGCAAATCCAACAGCTCATTAGATGTTAACAATAGCAACACTGCTAAATACAAAGGATTCATAGGCAAAGTACCCCTCAGGCAATATCTCTGAGAGAAAAAGTGGCAAATAGAATCAGAAACTAATTAAATAGTCAGCTAAAGCAAGCATAACTTTAAAAAGCTGTAAAACTACCAAAAATGGAAACATATTACAGTTATCTGCATTCACAGCGCAGAACAAGTTTGGTAGTATTTAAGATAATTCTCTAGTGCCTGCTATTTTTAGTCCAAGGGTAAGCTTCTGTAAGAGCCTTTCAGCATCGCATCCCTTTAACCTGGCCTAACAAGCTAAGCCAATAAGCTGTCTGATTTCCGCCGAACATGAGGAAGAGAGATAGCTCAAACAAGCCATTTGTGGCGAGAACGCTCAGCCTCCCTTGTCTTAAGAGCTTTCTTCATATAGATTTTTCAAGCATCCCAGTATTCGGCGTGCCTTGTCAGAGAGCAGAATGTCAGCCTTGGCTGTTTGGAAATTGTGGAAGCGCAGAAATAAAAGGAGGGTTTTATAGACTCAGCCTAATGGAAATAAACATCGCTGCGCTGCCAGTGGTGAAGCCAAACCCACAGCCTGGGCTGTTCTATTGATGTGTCTGAGGGAGGAGGAATGGATTTCGTTTTTTTTGTGGAGAAAAAATGGTGGACATAAAGGGCCTGATTTGCCTCTAACAATTAATCAGTCCTAGTTTAAAGCCATGGACTTCAGTGGGTTGTTTTCGTTTGTAGTGGCGTAATCCACCGGAGAACCCAACGCCAGGCAAACCTCCTTCAGTCTTGGGGCTGCCTTCGCTGCTGAAACAGGGAGAGAGGCCCTGGGCTGCTGTAAAATACTCTCTGGCAGCTGAGAGTGTTTGCAGAGTACAAAACTTTGCAATGTTATTCACTTACATGTTGCTCTTTTTTACTGGAAATACTATGGGGTTGGTTTTTTTCCCCTCTCTAGTTTATAGGAGGAAGTGCAACCATGTTTACTTTCCTCTTCTCTTTGCTTCCCCTCCTTCTCACTGGTGGTGTGAATGTGCATGCAACCCTACGTCAGTTTACAAAACAGGATTTTATTGCTCCCTAAACAGGAGTGGTGCTGCCACTTGCTCCCAACAGTGGCAGTGCCTGTCCTCAGAGCAGAGGTTGTGTGGCTGCCACTCCAGCCTCCAGAAACACCACTTAAATGGGTTCTCCCTTCTAGGGTGTTGCAAGGGAAATGAAATCGGTCACATACAGGGTCCCACATCCATTTTCACATTCAAATGGCTGCAATTTATGTTTTTATTCCTGGGATTGGGCATATCCTATGCTGAAAAAGCCTTTACTTTTTTGTAACTATGCATCTGGCAGTTAGATAGGCTCAAACTATAACCTGGGTAAACTTCAGTGGGGATAACTTTAAAAATAAGGGAGCACTTGCCATAAGCAGATATATCAGTGCATTTCCAGCAGTGAGTGTGAATACAGCACTGGCTGCATCATAGTCTAGATACACTCAAGCTATGTTTAAGCTGCTCTTAGACATAGCAGTGCAGGGCTGAGAGCACAGCTCTGTTGATGAGCACGATGGGCTAGCCCTTGGTGCCCTCCCACCACTCTGCTGAGTGCGGCTGGTCCCAGTGCCAGCCTAGTGCTGGCACAGCATACAGGAGGTGCAGGTCCCAGCTTCAGCACCAGCAACTTGAAAAGCAGAGGACCAAATCCTCAGCTCTTCTAAATCTTCAGAGCTCCATTAAAACCTGTGGAGAGGCCCTAATTTACAGCAGCCGAACATCTGGGACAAAGTTCTTTTTCTTTTGGTTACGAGCAGGATTAAATAGAAGTGCACAAAATTATTTATTGTAGGTGCTGCAGCAACATCTCAAAGCTCAACTGTAAATCAGGGCACCAGTGTGAAGGGGACTGTGTGAACACATAACAAAAAGACAGTCCCTGCTTGAAGGAACCTACAGGCTAATTGATATGATATTTAGTGCATTGATAGGTGCAGCTGGAATGACTGCCTCTCACGGGTCATTTTTAAAGGCGCAGCACAAAGAAATGCCCAGGTTCATCTTCACCATTTCTGATGATAAAGACGCTGGTTAGCATCAGTGTCTCCCAGAGAAAATGCAGTCCTTTGCATCGTTCAGATGGCAGACTGGTGGCCAAGAACATGCAGTTTTAAAGGACTAGCAGAGAAGGAGCCATGTATTCAGTTTTGAGTACAGAAGAAAGGCAGCTGCTCTGGGGACTGTAGCATGCACCCTAGTACGCGTGCACTGCGTAACTGCTGGGCTGGCGGAGGACACATGAGCAAGGTGGTTGTGGCATAACCTAGCAAGGTAGTTTTGCATTTTGTTGTACATTTGACATACTATTTATTCTACATTTATTTCACATTTCCAGATTTTGTCAATATTATCTGTGAAGACTAGTGAGGTCCAGGAAAGTTAGAAATGAGCCAGTAATGGACTTGCTATAGAGGAAGCTTTGCAATAGATAGCTTTACTGTGATCTTTATATAGTTTTAATGTTTTCTGTATTAAAATCACCATTTCTGGTTTATGATTCTATTCACATACACAAAATTGTGTTAAAAACAAAAAACACATTAAAGTCTTAGCACATAGTGACATATCTAGGAAATCTGTAGTTAGGGATATTATGAGACATCTAAACTAACCTGAATGCTTAACTGGCTGAGAATTCAGACACATATGTTCATAATGAAGAGCATCCTTGGTGGCTATAGCAAAGTTTCTAAGTCTATTTGAAACTATTTCAGCCTGGTAAGAGTAGAGTGCACGTATCTAAAGATCTGTATTTTTCCTCTTCATGGTGGTTTCCTCAGTTTTTAAGGGCTAGTGTCTCCTGTCGTTGTTTTCTCTAGTAAAACCACCTCCAAAATGGTGTGTGTGTCATCCATCAATTCTGCTGGGACATAGCAATACGGGGAGGGTACGTAAAGACACGAGTATAGCAGCATAGGTAATACCTGTACAACTTCAGCCTTGTAAACAAGTTTTTGTGTTGTGCCTGAATAGGCTTTCTTTAGCCAGCTCAGAAGTGTGTAGGAGATCACACCATATGGCAACCATCCGGTTAGATCACAACAAAAATTTATTGGAAGCCCAGGCGTATTAACAGTGTCCTGATCCCATTGTGCTGCAGGGCTAAGCAAAGCCTGTGTTTTGCCTCCTGTGGGGCATAGCAGGAGTCCTCACGTTTGCAGTTGGAGTCATGATTTCAGCGCCTGGTACAGGTGTGAAGAGTAGGTGTGGTAAGCTGAGCACACTGATAAAACATAGAACATTATAAAAAGCTTTAATGAAGTAGACACTTTACAAAAGCCGTTTTCCTCGTCAAACTGAATTCCACTTTTCTGACAATGAAAGCCCCATATGTGTGTTTGTTTTATTATGCTATTTTTAAAAGGAACTTTTGTGTGTGTGTGTGTTCTGTTCACACAAAACAGAGCCTCCATGTAATTGAACAAAATTTAAAAATACATGTAAACTCTTCTCTGGTGTATTGCGTATAGTTTTACCCTACAATTTATATTTGTATAGAGTCATAAATCTCTAGAAAGAAGTAGGGATTACAATAGACGTCTTGACACATCCAATATAATTAAAACTAAAGCAAATGCAACATTGAAATAGAGAATGAACAAAAGGAACAAGATTACACTTCATAGTTTCCAAAGGAAGGATCTGTACTACCACTTGAGTGTGTTTTTTAGAGATGTCTGTCATTATTGAGAGGAAAGAGGGGTTTTTACATCAATTACGTGTGTGACATAATCACTGCAAAATAAATGTAGCTCTTTTTTCACACTGAACATGCCATGCCGCCTAACAAAAGTATATGAATGTTGAAAAATTTTATATGAGTGCATAGAGAGATTAGTGTAGGCATGTACCATAAATCACTCACATAAATAAATAAATCTGAGCAAGCAGCGTTCAAATATTTGGACTGAAATACTGCTGACGTCGGTGAAAACTCTGCAACAGGGAGATCCCCAGCCATCTCCCCAAACACCTTTCCTTTCTCTCTTCCCTCGTTTTGCAGTGCTCATTCCTTATCAGGGCCTGTTGGATTGGGACCCTCAGCCAGCCACTATGACTCTGTGCCCTGCTGCACATTTTAGGAGCAGCATAATAACTAATAATCTCTGCACGGATGGTTGCTCAAGACCTTGCAATCTGCACGAGTGCCAATCTGCAACAGGGGAAGGAGGTGCGTGTCACAGTCCCAGTGGCCTGGCCCCTCATGTCCACAGCAGAGCGGCCTGCCCCAGCTCTCACACTGGGGCAGCCACAGGCGTGCCAGGCCTTCCCCTGCCTCTGCATCTCCCCATCCGTGAGTATGGGACATCTCTGTGATTCTGTGATTGACTGACATCACAGGGCATGGTGAGCAGGGACCATGGCAGGTGGCACGGCACTGGGAGGGCTTTGGTACCGCAGGGTGCTGTGTGGAACCTGCATGTCGTGGCGTCCCGGAGGAGTGGTCAGTGCTGAGAGGTTTTCACAGGGCCAAGTTCTGCACAAGGGAAAAGCCCCTTTGTGAGCTAAGCCAGTACAAAACACAGGTAATGCATTTGTTTAGTAATCAGCAAATTAGCCTATGTAGTCAGTAAATGCTGAGGCCCAAACTGCTGATAAGATCATTTACTTTCAGGTGTTTTCTCAATATTGTGCTCAGCATCAAGCATAAATTGAATAGAGTGACCTTTTGATACTGAGTCAAATTGACTGTGTTTCCAAAGATTCTGTGGTTTCAATTACCATAAATTTTTGATATTGGGTCTACCACCAACGCGCTGATTTGAGCACAGCAATATCTTATCATTGGTCCTGCTAACGCAGCCAGCAGCACGAAAGCTTGCTCTCAGATGAATTTTTGTTTTGTCTTTTCCCCAGAATCAAAGATTACTATCATAGGGAGGAAGGATGCAGTTTACACAAATGAAATTGAAATGGCTCACAAAATGTGAATGAATTCTGGTCAGAAGATGTAAAACGTGTTACAGGTTACTAGCTGGATCCTCAGTTTGGGAGATGAATAAGTCAATTAGTAGCTCTTCAGTTTATTAGAAACTTAATTGCTAGGCTGTAATGGAAACTTCTGAACTGCAACAACTCGTTAGAAGCAATAAAACAAGTGACTTTGTGCTAGAAGAATATTTAGTAGGCTCTTTTAAACTGACGTGTTTAGTTTATAGTGAAAAGGTTAGATTTTTCACCTGAAAAGGTAGTCTGTCTTACAGGAGCTATAGTGGCATTGCTTCAGATGATCAAGGGCAAAATCTTAAAGAAAACCTTATTTGCAAGTGGCTTGTGCCTTGGCTCAAAGTGGTACTGCTTCAATCCCAGATACTTGGCTGAGGTCTTACAGTGTCAGGTCAGCACCTTTTCAGAGGGAAAATAACCTGAGTTCAGATAACTAGAACAAACAGGAGAAGAAGTTTCTGAGAACACAAATATATACTGCATTGAGTATAGGGATAATAACAAATATAGTTACTTTCATGTTGTTACTTTTGGTCATGTGAAAACAGCCTTGTGCTCAGAAAATGCCTTTACTTTGAAAACAAGAGGAGCAGAGTTTCACTGAGCGCGTTCTCTGTACCACAAGCACCCCATGGGGTGCTCAAGGTGTTGGTGTGATCTGTGTGCTTGGGATGGTGAGCCAGACCTGTGAAAACATAGTCAACCCACTGCTGCCACTGCTGGCTGTCACAGTGGGGTTGCGACTGCTGTGCAAGACAGCCCTCAGTTCCTGCTGCTGCACAGAGGACAAGACTCTTTTGTGGGTCTGATGTAGGTCTGCTGTCCTGTCTAGGGACCTGGCTCTGAAAGCCAGGTATTGCAGCACCTGCACTGTGTGTAACTGCACTATTTATTTATCAGTGTTCGGGGAGAGTGGGATGGTGAGCAGTGCATAGAGGCGTGTTGCTTCAGGTGAATACACTGTCTTCAGAAACCCAGCTGCAGGGAGGCTTTTGCATCAATACTAGGATATGATATATCCAACAGGGGCAATACGTGCGTGGTCCATGCATTGGGCGATGGGGCTGCTGAAATCGGAACGTGATCTCTTAGTTTAAGTTTTGCCTACAGGTGGTGTGAAGAGCATGAGTATAGCTGTCTCCTTCAAGAAGAAAAGATCTCTCGTTTCCTCCCCATACCCTAAAGGCATTTGCACAGGGGTGGTGATAATTAATCCCCACATTTCGACTACATATAAAGAAACCTGGCTGTAATTTTCTCCTAGTGGGACTCCATTTTGTTTTTAAAGATAATTGATAGCTCTGGACTTAAGCATTTCAATTATGGGAATGTCTCTTGGGGACCAGACTAACAGACCTTGGAAAACTGTTCTAATGCAAATGCATCATGTGGGTTTTTTTCTGTAAGACAGTGCGGAACGCCTAAGGATTTGCAAAGAAGCTGAACAGTAAAGTAAAAGTTAAAATACTTCCAAATTATATAATGGTATGGAACTGATTGTGAGCAGGTATAGTGGAGCATGTGGTGCCTCTTGGACCACAGATTCCTCTTCACTGGGAGAAAATACTGCTGGTTGGAGTGTGATTCTTCCTGTCAGCAGCCTCAGCCCTTGTGTTCCTCTGGCAGGAACACATCCACCTCTGTCTTGTGATCTCTTCCCTCCAACCATCCCTGAGCTTTTGCCCAGCCTGTGGCTCCTCATCCTTGGGTGGCAAAGGTTGGTTTGGGGGCTGGGGCTGACAGCTGTCCCTACCCTCGCACTTTGGGGTGGTGGTGGTGAGGTTTTCAGCGCCTCTGCGTCTCGAGGTGCAAAAAGGGGCCAGGCCTCTCTTTTCTTCTGGTGTTGTGAAGCTTAAGGACAAGCTTATTCCAAAATGTGTCTTTAAGGAATTAAATCCTGTTAGAAGCCCCAGATGTGCTCACAAATCATTTTTGTGCTTTTGCAAATAGTGCCATAATGTACCGGTATTTTTAGATCACTTGGATATTTTCAGCTGGGGGAAAATCTTTTATTTTCTTTGTTAATTACGCTATGAATAGATCTTAGGCTAAAGAGGAGAAGTGAGTTGGTCTGCTGAAGTGGTGATCCCCTGTGACTTCAGGTACCCACCTGGCTGCTCAGAATGGTTCACAGAGCCGGCTGCTGGAACTGTGACAGCTTCTGCCAGCTGCAGATCTGCCCTGAAGTTTCCTGGACTCTTTACAAAGACATGGCAGGCTGCCACTGCTCAGCTCAGAGCTGTGGGTGAATACTGCAGCTTAGGCCCTGATCTTCCAGTATGAATCAGGAAGGGCCTCCACATCATTCACATCATCTATGAAGAAACTTCAGGGCATCGTCACCATTTGTTAGCTGATTTCACTCCTCCAAATACAGTTGCAAAAGTTGTGCCTGGAATAATTGTAAACAAAAGGCAGAGGGGAATGAACCGGGGAAGATGTTGGAGATGCTATTAACATCTTGAAAAAAAAATATTTTCTGTATGGGGGACTAGACCCTTTTCTGGAGTGAATCAGCATGCACATGCTGACTGCAGATCAACTACAGCATAGTCCTGGGTCAGGACCTGTGTGCTCTGGCTTCAGGGATTACAGGAAGGGATCAGTGACAGTATGGATGGTAGTCCTAAAATTGTCCAGGATTTTTTTAAGGATGAAAAGGATAAGGAAAAATCATTGCATTGCTTGATAAATGTGCCCCAGAGGGATGCCTCAGAAAGACAAGGCGGCCAAGTCTCCATTCTATACTTTCCCACTTGCCAACAGGTAACTTGTGTTGCAGACATGAATCGCTAACCACCAGGTGAACCCAGTTCCATCAACAGGCAGAATAAGCAAAGGAGAAAGAATTGTCAGGGGTAGAGGATTTAAATACCTTTGTGTGGATAAATTATCGCCTCATTTCTTAGATCTTTTCGCTGGCCAAAGAGACAGTATCTCTGGAGACATTTTACTGAAGGCAGAAACCAATTAGAATAAGATTGTTACACAGCTAATAAGGTGTTTTCAGACAGAGAATTATTTTTAGTGCTGTAGAAATATTAAAGCATTAGAGCAAAACATTTAAAAACATGGAAGAGCACAGTTAGAAACTTTGTGGCACTTAGGTGCCTTGATCACTTGTCTTTGAGGATCAGGTGGTGCTCTGGCTGTTAGCTGCACTAGGCGACTTTCCTCATCATGTTCTCTGGTACATGGTGACACCAATTCCAGATCTTAATTTTCTTCAGAAAATATCCATTCTGGATATGCTAGAGACTTGCTCAAACACATGCATGTAGTGCCTCAGGTTCCTTGCCTCCTTCAGGTGGAAATGTACAGGGATCAAGAAAACCTGTGGCCCATATGTGTTTAGGTTAAACTAACAACAAAGGGTTTTAGGAAGTTCATGTGACATGGGTGAGAAGTGATGCATAACTGCTCCTGCATTAAAAAGTAGTTTGCAAGATGCAGGCACTATGAAGGGTTGAAAAATTGCATGTATTTGCTTTTTGTTTGAGGTAGTCCTCCACCTCTATTTGTTACATGCTGTAGTTCCTTTAGGTGGCCTAATTACTTGATAGCTGCTTCTTTAGACGAAAGAAAATAATTTCCAACCTGACTTGAGCTGGATGTTTGGAGAGCAGGTTGGATACCAGTCTGGAACATGGACTTCCTAGGTGACAGCGCTGAAAACGTGAAATATCCTGCATTTGGCCACAGAGTTGCTTCTCCCCAGTGCTGTCAACACCAGGAGTCAGGCTGTGAGAGCAGAGCAGAAAGTTGCTGCTTCAATGATTATTACTCAGATGGTGATGTACCCAACCATCCTGCTCTGCATCTCCCCTCAGCCCCGTTTCTGCTGTATCTAATAAATGTGCTTCTTTATAAACAGTAATTTAGGACAATTAGGAGCAATAGCGTAGTTAAACCTTTAAAAGGTTATCTTGCAATGTCATTTTCCTGACTAATGTGTTCCTGCTGCCATGTCATTTGTGAATAGACATGTGTTAGCCAGCTAGTGTGCTTCATCTGTGGTGACTTTGATTTATTTGCTCTGTAAATTGGGACTGAAGCAATAATGGAAAGTGACATTAATTGTTTAACAGAGTCCTCTTTGTCACATCCTTTGCTTTCTCTGGGGTGTTTGGATGTTGAAACTTGTACAAAACTAATTGAAATTGCTGTGATGAGGACCAGTGTCCACTCAACTTTCTGTTCCTGAATGTCAGTGCACTTGAATGTCTGTTTAAAGCACGAGAGCTAAGCAGCTAACAGCAAATATCAGGGTTTCTCCTGGCATGCTATTAGTGAAGAAGGCACTCCCAGTTAGAAATAGCAACACTAGGAGCTTTCTTGTCAGCTCTGTGTGCTGAAGCAGGGAGGCGGAGGGCACCCTCCCAGCTGGCCTTGCTGGAGACGCTGCAGGGGCATCCAGAATCCCTCTGAAATGCCCTGGGGCAGCGGCTGAGGGGCTCGCAGTCTGCCCAGAGGAGCCCGAAGACCATGCCATTTACACATCATTGCTCTGCAAAGTGCCTTTTTGCCTAATAACCTCTTTTTACACTTTTCTGAAAGTGACATTGTTAATTTTCCTCTTTCCTACTCAAAAACTGACTGTGAAAAGCTGGATTTGGAGCACGATTTTATTCACAAGGTGGTTTCCCTCTACTTCTTTCCATACCCTCTGCGCTAGCGGTGGAGTAAAGCATTTGAATTGTCACAGCACTGTGCATATTTCTACGTGGTATGGTGGAAATTACTACATGCGTAGACTTAGATTATTTTCTCAGTGGTCAAGCCCCTTTTGGCCTTTTAAGTAAATGCTTCTCCTTAGCATTAGCTTTGCATGAGTGTTCATTTGTTTCTGGGGATGATGCTGTAAGCACCAGAGCAGCCTGTGCTCTGCCGTGGTGTTCTAATGAGAAGACAGAGTCTGTCTGCAGGAACCCGTGAGGTGTGATTTGGCAGAGGAGCCTGACAGGAGGAATTATCTGTGTGGTTTATGCCCATCTTTAGAGTCTGGTGGATGCAGTATTGCAGAAAAAAGTCATAGTGAGGGGACGCCCAGATTCACTTGATTTTTTTTTTCTCCTCTGAGGTGTTACTGGCAATGTTTTGATGTTGACTTTTCTAACACTACTAGTTATAAAAGAGTGAGCTTCTATTTGTCTTGTATATTCCTTGCTAGTTTACTTCTCAAATGTGAGATTTGAACTTAGCTGGAATTCTTTTGTAGTGGGAACCCAGGGTGAGATGAGCCACTGTGGAGTGGGTGGAAAAACTCCTAACTGATAGCCTTGAGTTTGGATCATACCCCTGGAATCAGGGAAAGGCTTTACATTTATTTAAATAGCACTAGGATCAGCCTAAAAATGCTAGATAATTGATCTGTCGAGATCAATTTCCACTCTTTCTGAAGAATAAATATAATGATTTTTACACAATTCTATTCCTCAGAACAATTAGTACTAAAAAATCTGTACCTTAATATACAGTAGGGACTGTATTTCGTTAAAAAATCAGAAGGTATTTAAATGTAGTCAATTTGACAAAAAGAAGTCTTGTTTCTGAAATAAGATATCTAATATAAATTAACATTACAGCCACATCTGATTAGGGATTAATCTACTTTTTATAATTGCAGTTGGAATTAGATAAATGCATACAATAGTTGCATTGAGCACTCAAACTACAGAACTCGAAAGGAGAATTTCAAAGGCAACCTGCTTAATACATTCATTTAAAAGAAACCCAAAGAGTCTGCTATTTACAGTGTGAGTCTTGATTGCTAGTGTTGTGCCAAAACGCCCAGGAATGAGAAGTTTCTCGCTTGTTTTTTGGAGCAAGTGTTTCCAGAAGTGTGGAAGGCAAAACTTGTCACTCTTACTCTGGGCTACGTACATGAACAGATTTCGCTGGTAATTCATTCTGGCCTTCTGATTAGCTGTCTTATTCTGTGATTGTTGTAATTTTGTCAGGTCAATTAACCGGCATTCACTGTTGAAAAGAGAAAGAAAGAGACAGCCCGGGCTGACACCATTGTTAGGTGTCAGCAGCCTCCACGCATCCTGTAATGCAATTCCTACGTGATTATTTGTTGGGGTTAACACTGGATTGAAAGAAGAGTTGGGGAAGAAAAGTAAACCAGAGCAATACACTGCAATTGCAGAGATTTCTCTTGAGTGCAGAGGTGGAATAATTTTCTTGCACTTAATTCCATCTCCTGAGATGGCGCTGCAGGTTACTGTTTCAAGGCAATGTTCACCAGTGTTTTGACTGCCTTTCCACATACAGAGTCACTGTTTCATTCCTTTGTCTTCTCACCTGGCTCCTCTCTTTTTTGGTCTCCTCACACAGAAAATAGATGAAGAGAATGAGGCAAACTTGCTAGCAGTTCTCACTGAGACGCTGGACAGCATCCCCGTGGACGAGGATGGATTGCCTTCATTTGATGCACTGACAGATGGAGATGTGACCAATGAAAATGACGCCAGCCCTTCCCCGATGCCCGACGGCACCCCTCCGCCCCAGGAGGCAGAAGAGCCGTCTCTAGTAAGAACCCTTCCTACTGTTTAACAGGAATTGGATGTGCCTCTGGCTACCCGCTGCATGGGTATGATGTAGTCACAGTAAGGTCTGGACTTTTCATTTAGATTGGAAAGGAAAATCGAGTAAAGAACTGAACCTTTAGTGGGGGAAGAAAACAAACAAAACAGTCATAGGATGACTAATAAGGGAATCCACTAAAAGTGGATTGAAGAGATTGTTTTTGAGTTTCTCATGCTAATGAATGACACTTTTGCTTATTATTCGGTTCAGATAAGTCAGGGTGATGGTTTTTAATTCACATTACATTTCTTGGGGCTCTTTTCTGTGTATGTTTAGGCTTCACTTTGGGTGATCTGTAAAGAAATGCCCATTGAGTGTGGCACAATGCGGGGCTAATTTTGTGCCTTTAACACTCATTTGACCAGTAAGCACCAGATTAGTGCTAATCAGGGCAAAACTGGATCTTGGGTAAGGATGTGAATGAAACCTTATACGCATTTTGCTTTGTAAAGAGAGTTTGAGATGGGATTCTATTTCTGGTGAAAGCCCCTTATCCCTGACTTCTGCAGAAGCAGAGTCAGATAAAAGCATCCATTATTCTGTTAAAGTTAACTTCTCTATTTAGATCAGAGACCTGTTCTGTCAAACAGATCACCAAGAATTTCACTTTGCCGTGGATTCAGAAATCCAAGGCCCCTGCCATTTCTGCTTGCCCTGCAGTATACTGCAGTAAGTGGAACAGAAATCTGTTGCCAAGCCTCAGAAGAAAGTGAAATCTGTTTGCTCTGGGGAATATTGAGCCCTTCCTTCTGTTTTAATGTACTTTGCTTGCTGAAATTGTTACTGCTAATTTTAAGTAACAATGCAAAAAATGTAGATAAGTCATTTTAATCCATAAAGATGCATAACTTTACTCTTTTCCTTCCACCTCCCTTTCCCTGATGTGTTTGTAGCTTAAGAAGCTCTTGCTGGCTCCAGCCAACACTCAGCTAAATTACAATGAATGCAGTGGTCTCAGCACACAAAACCATGCAAACACAAATCACAGGATCAGAACAAGCCCTGTGGTTGTTAAGGTACAAACTTAATCTTTATAATAAGGGGGAAGAATGGAAAGAAAAAGTGTAACAAGGTCTTTTATGTTTTCAGCAACCGCGTAAGCAGTAGATCTGTATGTGTGGTAATAATCTGCCTACTATCCTGCAACCGCTTCAAGAAATGTGAACAGATTATAGACTGGGTTCCAGAAAATCACCTGAGCTCCTTTATGCTCTGAATATTTCATTTATGCTTTTTCTCTTGGCAGAGTTCAGCTGTAGTCCCACCGTCTGTTACTCTTGCCTACTTTATTGATACACTGAGTAGGGGATGCGATAAAATTTGCTGATGGGGTGGTGTTGTTTATGAGTGACTCCAGGATGCAGGACTGCCGTTTTACCAGCTGTCTGGGCTAAGAAAAATTGCACTGGATTCTTGGCAAAAGATGTATATCAGCCATTAATTGGAAAGAATGGCGTCTCTGACATAATTCTGTTAGCTGGCAGTATTAAACAATGTTTGTCTTGCCGTTCACTGTAACTGAAAACGGAGCATTTAGGGGTACTTAAGAGAGTTGTGAATACTGGGCTTAAGCAATCAGCAGCAAATTAAGGTTTAAACCAGCTTATTTTTTTGTTCACAGTAAAGGCGCTGTTGGGTCTTGTTAGTTACATGTTGCTGAGTAGGAACATTGAAATGTTGGAGAAATGAAATAAAAAGCTGCATAAATGTCATTTAGGAATTTTAAATGTAATTTTCTTTTCTTGTTCTGCAAACAATTATTCACAGCTCATAGATCTAGTGCACTTAGACTGAACACTTCATTGAAAATCTCATCTCTTCAGAAAACCTATATCCATTCTGATAAGGTTCAGTTCACTAATTTTAGCTTTCTTTTTCTTTCTTTTTTTTTTATTTTTTTTATTATGCCCTGGTTTAAAGACTGAGAATTCATGGAGCAATAAAGCAAAGAGCATTTGTCAACAGCAAAAGCCACAAAGACGTCCCTGCTCTGAACTTCTCAAATATCTGACTACAAATGATGACCCTCCTCAGACCAAACCAGCAGAGAACAGGAACAGCAGCAGAGAGAAATGCACCTCCAAAAGGAAGCTCCATCTGCAGTCTCAGACAAATCACCTGCAAGGTGGGTGTGGGAGCACAGAACATAGCTTTGGTATTGGTATTGGAGGCAAGCTGAGATACAGGGCTTGTGAATACCCTCATACCTCTTCTTTTCCTTGGATTAGTATTGTAAATCTAGCATCTCATCTTCATAAAGAGAGTTTTAAAATGGTTGAAGGAAGTGAAAATCAGTTTGCTAGGTTTAACTTTTAAAGTTTTAATCCTGACTCTATCACCCCCAACCTCTGAAAAGGAACCTCAGAAAAAATAAGTTTAACAAATACCACATGTTAATATACCAAGCTAGCTGGAGATATTTATTCACAGAACACTGTACCACCAAGAAATCATTATACCCCTAAACAAGCTGGGCAGGCTGGTTCATTAGTGAGCTTCATTCTTTTTGCCAGCGTAAAACTGAAGGCATTGTTAACCTGCCACATCGTCCTTAAGAGACAATAAATAGTGCTCTCACTGCTACAGAATAAGCAATAAATGTGTCATTCCTGTTAAAGCTGGAATGCTGGTTTGTAATGTTATTTTGTAAATAGTTGGAAGTTTAGCTGCCATCCTGATCTTTCTCTCTCTTTAGATTCTTTATGGCGGAAGCTAAATACTTGTGTTGACTTTTAGTACCCTCCGATGCATAAAGAACTGGGCTATATTACAAGTAGCTTCTTTGGCAGAGATGCAAGAACTTAAAGACCCCTCTTCTGCTTTCTCTTCCCTCCTCCCCTGCCTGTTTTCCCAAGATAAAGAAGAGATGTAAAAGCTTATGAGCCCAAAGGGAGCTTGTTTAAAGTTACTCTTACTTTAAAATACATCTGTGGATATACTGGCCTGGCATGTAGAAGGCCAGATACTTATCTCAGCTGCATCAGTGCAAATCCTGTATGACTCTCCTGAAGTCAATGGAAATTATCCAGCTGCAACAGAGATCTGGATATGACCCGCTATGTGTCGTCTGGGATTTTTAAAGTGACAACTGGGAACTGCATATGTTTTTTTTTCCTCTTCCCCTCCCTCCCTTCCGCTACTTTTTCAGCCCCCATCAAAACTATTCTTTCACTCTTTGTTAGGGGGTATAGGCAAACAATAAAATAATCTTCCCTTCTCATCATGAAGTACCCTTCTCACAGCAGTGTGATCTGACATCTAAAATATAGTTTACTCCATTATGATTTCAAGTTCCCTGAACAATGTTTGTTGTAAGAAAGAAATCCAACTGCCCCTAGAGTTTCTGGATGCCAACTGCCACTCCTTCTGGCTGCTCTCAGCAGACTGCTCCAGAGCAAACTCCTGATTTTACCATACATCTCAAACCTGGGTCTCATACTGCGATGCAGAGGAACCAGGCACAGGCCTGCCAGAGGTTACAGGGGTGTTGTTAACACTGCTGGGTGCAGTAGGGCATATACACACATGTATGTTATAGGTAGGTGTACGTGTACACATACATAAATACTGATTATAAGCTCTTCCTGTTCAGATCAAAGATGTGTTTTACCCAGGCTAGGGTAATTGTGCAGATTTCATGCAGAGAACAGAAGCAAAGTCGATTGTGACAGCAGTGAGGAAGGAGAAGTTAGGGAAGTCCTAAAAGGACATATAGCCAACCTGGCCAGTGATTAACAGGTGACTGTAACTTTTGTGGTATTGCAGGTGAAATTACAGGCGGAGAGAGATAGTTCTCTTTTTTTAATTCCTGCAGTTTAATTTACAGGCTTCTGAAATGTTTTTTCATTTAATTTGTCTCATACACCAGTATATGACTTCAATATCAATGGATGTGCAGATAATACAAATATAAGAATATAATGCTTTCAGCTTGGACAGTCAATTCATGCAGAATTGACCTTGCAAATTTAACTAGTGTTCACAGATGTACAGTCATTTCTTCATACATTTAATCAAAACTAAAAAAATTTGGCTCCTTTTTCTAAAATATAATCAAGTTCTGATATTTTCTCTCAAAGTTAGGGAAAGCTCACAAAAGATAAGTCAAATGATATTTTCCTTTAGGGTTACTGTTGCAAACATATTGCAAACCCACGGGAATGTCCACAAACCCATTCATGCCAAAGATCATCTGTGGTTTTACACTGAAATTTGCCCATGAGGAAATTTAGTTCTTTTGAACCTGAATGTTTTCAATGTACAGGGACAAGCAACTTCATGTGAACCCTTTTTTAATACAAACACACCATGATAGACCTTGAAACTCCAATAAACAGGCACCATGGAAAATGATACTGTCTTGGCTAAATATTTACACTGTCAATGTCTGTAAATGAGGATGAATCCTTTGCAGGAATCCTGTTTGGTCAAGCCCTTGCTTAGCAATAAGAAAAATTAAGGGTGTTTTGGTATATGAATTTCACAGTGGGAGGGCTCAGTGATATTTGCCTAAAATGAACACAGAGGAGTGTGAGATAATGCCTTGGTACTGTGCCCTAGTGCTTCAGATTTTATATATTCTGATCTGCTTCTCTGTATGAGAGCTAGAAGGAGACTTTCTAGAGGCTAAAAGAACTCTTACACATTCAGCTTTCTTAGAAAGTCCAAGCTGGGTAAGCGTGTGTAGATTTTTATCCTCTAAAACACAGAGGGATCGTTTGTACAAACTTTCTTCCTGAGCCTTTTGGTAAAATCTGTTCTTTTAAAGGCAGTTTTACCTCTAGGAAGCCACTGGCAACAGTCACAAATAGTAGTATCCTAGATGCATGTAAACTGCACGCTAAGGTGTGTCATCTTACGTTCAGTCTTATGGAAAACTTCTTTATGCAAAAATCAGTGGCAGTGCTGGATCAGACACATAATCCGTTTCGGTGCATTTCCTCACTTTGGCAGTGACTTCTGAGGAAGGTGAACCAAAGGTGAACACCTGAGTTTCCATTTCTAACTTCCATAGGAGGAGGAGGAACAATATGCAGCTCTTGAGAATTGAGTTAATTTTTTTAAAATGTAATATTACTCCAGGAATGCTCTAGAGCTTATAAAAGTAATCAATTTGCATATAAAATCCTTTAATGTCGATGGGAGCTCCAAGCTTGGAATGAATACGAAATACGCAGTAGTGACACTCTGGACAAAAGATCTGCAGTGCAGGGGTGTTCAAGGGGAACATTTTGTCTTAAGTAATTAATTTGCAGAAGAGATCCCCTGCTGTTTTTCTTGGTACAATGCTCTCTGCATTTAAGCGTCAATCTAACTTCTGAAAAGTAAAATTTGCAAGTAATATTATTTTTATTTTTTAAACATTTTTCTGGCAATTAGAAGGATCTTAGTTGCATTAAAATATCCTAGTTCTTGGCTTGCTTTGGGAAAATACAAGCTTGCATGAATAAAAGCTACAAAGACTTGTATTTTTATAGGTAGAGCTTTGTTTTTTGTGTATGTTGGGATTGTAGTGCTGAGAGCATCAGCACCATCTGTGCCTGTATCCACGGCTTGTCATAGTTTGCAGGATAATTTGCAGAAATTTGGACTATAGCAAATTGGACTCTGGTCTCATAAAAACAACCTATTCTCAGTGCTATATATAAAAGTGTGTATTATAGAAGTAAAATTAACTGAATATTCATAACGTTCTGTTACTTTGTAGTTATTCTGCCATTCTTGTTTCCAAATAAAATGTGGACTATACTCTAAATTAAATTTAGGAGAAAATAACATTTTCATGGTGCATCCTGTAGATTTCTTCATTGATCTTTAACATGTGCTACTCGTCTTCTGAAAGGTTCTTGGCATTTGGGCTGTGTGCATTTCAGAGGTACAGTAACTGGTGTAAATCATTGTTGAAATTTAGGTGCCCTTTTGGTACCAGTGATGAGGAATCAGGCCGAGTCTCCTATTTATCCCAAGTACACAGAAATGGCTGTTGACCTATCGGAGCTCATCCCTAACTGACTAGTAGGGGATTCCATCACCAAAATAAAGAACACCTTTTCAGTATATGTTATGGAGTGCTTAAATATTCCATAATCGTTTTCTTTTTTCCCTTTAGCCAAACCAACAAATTTATCACTTCCGTTGACGCCTGAGTCACCAAAGTAAGTACTAAAAAGTGTAAACATTTATAAAAGGGAGGGGGTTTTAATACATTTTGGCTACAGCAACTCCATTTCAGCTTGTTTTTATAAATGTGCCCTGTCTTCCAGTGATCCCAAGGGTTCCCCATTTGAGAACAAGACTATTGAACAAACCTTAAGTGTGGAACTCTCTGGAACTGCAGGTGAGAAATGGGGAGGGTTAGCTTTCCTTTAAGCATGGTTTGGTGTGTGTTTGTTCATTTTAATATACAGCATGTACACTGAGATCTTACAGAGGTCTCCAGTAGATTAATTTCAGAACAGTTTAACGTTGACTTTTTGTCAATGAGAGGGAATGTGTTTGAAAATATGGCTCGAAACCTACACAAGAGAGCATAATTTCTGGAAAAATATGAATGGAACCATTTATCTATTATACTTCCCCATTTCCCCATAGATTTGTGTACTGCTGAGCACCATCTTTCAAAGACAAACCCCACAGCAGAGTGTAATAGATGTTACAGATGGAGAAGTTATGTCATCCAGTCTGTCTCCAGGCCAGTCTAGGGCTGTACGTGACTGCATGTTTCAGTGCTTTGTCAATTCTAGATTAATATGTCACAAATAACAGCTTTCTCCTCTTCCACTGAAAAACTATTCCATAGCTTAAAGGTAATTTTTAAAAATTGATATTCATTTTATGTTCTTACTTTCTCTTTATTTCTCCCATTAGCACACGTCACACCACCTCCCTTCTGTTCTCTTCCTCCTGTCAGATCCCTGGTGTTTGTACCTTTGGAAGATGTGTAGATTTTTTTTTCATGTGCAGCTGCAGTTGATGCATTGCCCATTACTGTCATTTAATTCATCTGCTCTTTCCACAATAGCCAATTCCTTCAGACCTCAGATCTGTTTTATTGCTTTCCTCTGACCTCTGTTTTGCCTCTGTTATCCTGAGGTGTCCAGAACTGAGCACAAGAGCACATGTAGAGCTCCACTTGAGCTACCCCGGAGACTGTTTTTTTTTTTCTCAGTTGCATAATACTGAAAAACAAGTACTTGGCATGTGTTTCTCACAGGGGCATGCCTAGGGGATAACAGTGGATTGCAAATGATGTGATACCTAGCATTTCCAAGGCATTGTAAGATAGGTCTTCAGGTACTGACATTGTCTTGAGCACCAAGCTCTAGGTTAGTGTATGTACCTTTGACTGTTGCTTTCACAGTCCTACAACTATCATGTCACTTTTTCAGAAACTTCTTCATTAGTTCAGCATTAGAGCATGCACACGTTCCTCTGACCCATCCTGAAAATCTGCAGTCTTACTCATTCATCCCATGACAAAATGCAGCATCCTTGCAATGCACCTTCCTTTTGCAACACCAATCTAGACATGGCGAAATTCACAATATGCAGCGGGGTAAAATCCTGTTCAATGGCAGCAGGCCTGAAGTACAGAGAAGTCTTTTTTTTGTCATTACTGGAGACAAAATCTGCACAAGAGTGCCTGTTTGTAGGCACACTGGTGAGTCAGTGCTTGGTGCTACCAGCTGGAAGGGGCAGACGAGGTGACAATAGCAGAGCGGTTCAGGCAGCGGTTGAAATCGCTGAAGGGAGCAGTACTTTCTTCCATGCAGAAAGACAGCAGCCTGCCTTCACATCAGCTGACTGGACAGAAACTGGGAGCCAATCTGACCCCTTGACAGTCCTCTTGTATTGCCTCAATAACGACAATAGGAATGGGCCTGGTGTTAGTGAATTCATTGCACTCTGTCTGCGGTGCACAGAGGAGGCAATGAAACAACTTTGTGGTTTTTTTAGATAATATAACCAGGAAAACTAGCACATGGCAAAATGCATCAGAAGCTGTGAAATAGCACAACTGGATGAATATGTGAACAACAATGTTATGGTATGAAAATATGAAATTATTTCCTCTGGAAATAAATACAATCTAGCTAGAAAATTAACTGATGATAATCAAGAAGAACAAGAGTTGGTGGAGCATATGTGGCCAGGGAGCCTGGGCAGTGTTCACGAGCTGTATAGGTGATGGTGGCTGTAGGACCTCATGTTGCACTTGCTCTGTTCTTTACAATACCTGGTGACGAGGTTTCAGGAAACTACATTTCATCACTTGACAGTTGTATTAATCTCTGCCTTCACATATATATAGATTTTATTTTTATATTCATATGTGTATGTAAATCTATAAAAAGATGAATTGTTGTGCATGAATTACTCTAAGTCATTTATTTGGATTGCAGTAGTGTTTTTTGTCATGAATTTACTTATGCTGGAAGCAGACAAGTACATAACAGAATCAAGCTCATACTGGAGAGCTT
>VXAV01006183.1:580768-654911 GCA_013399715.1 Alectura lathami
AACTATTTGTTAGTGAGGAGGTAGATACGGTATGAAATCTATGCTGCTGCCTCAGGTG
This sequence comes from Alectura lathami, assembly GCA_013399715.1. NCBI lineage: Eukaryota > Metazoa > Chordata > Aves > Galliformes > Megapodiidae > Alectura > Alectura lathami. The sequence goes on from VXAV01006183.1 coordinate 580,827, forward strand.
AGTTTTTGGGAAGGAAATGAAAACTGAGGACTCAGATTAGAGGAAATAGTTGATGACTTTGCACAGAACTGTTTCACTTTTAAATTCACATTTGGACTAACTAGGCTTACAGCATCTTTGCTTCAGTTTCTCTGACTTCGGTGTCATTAGACAAAATCTTCACATAGCCATGGGTTGCTCATAACCATTTTTTCCAAGCGTTCAGACAAAATCAGTCTTCTTTCTCACATCAAGTATTCATGTCTTAGTACTCCAATCTTAGTTTTTTTTTTCTGGGACAAATTCATTGCAGCTAGTGCAGTGGAACTCCCAGTCTCCATTTCTGATCCTTAGGGAGCACTATGCATTGATGGATGCTTTTTTTCTTTACAGCAAAACGCTATAAAACATGTTCCATTTGCATTGATCTGCAGAGCTCCACTGTATGGTTAAAAAGACAAAACTCTGTAGCCATGTTTGAAATACCCATTTCCTGAAAGTGTCTTCACTCTGTTTTCATTCTTGGTAAGGAAGTAATGGAAAGCTCATTGCTTGGGCTAGAAAAGGAAACCTTGGACAGCATGATCCTCTGTAGTGTTTAAGGATGAGCTAGATCATCTAGGATAATATCTTGGTCTCAGTTCCTAACTCAGGAAAAAGCTTACTTATTCATAATTCTAAATTACGTTAGGACAGATATAATGATAGAATTACAATTCTGTCAATCAGACAAAAGCAAGTTTTTAAAATATAGCATAATAAGTACCTTTCTGAAGATAATGATGATTTCCAGAACAGTGGCTGGTGTTTGCTGTTACTCTGCACAGATGTCCTGGGTTATCCTTAATAAAGTCAGAAGAACTTCTGTGATTTCTACAGGAAATACTGACACATATTCTATAGACAAATAATTGGTAGTTGTTGCTTTGGTTCCCAGGTTTTACTAGAATGGGCTATGGTCCTTCCTGCAATTTCGTATCTGCATAGTGATGTAATGTATTACAGTTATGTGAAAAATCCTGGTAACTAGTGATGATGTTAGTCTTGAAATTCTTATCTGTTTTATATCTACTCCCTACTTCATGACTTTCGTGTCATGTTTAGTTCCAGGTGCAATGGTTCGTTACAGTTGTAGGAGCCTTATTGTTCACTTCAATTTCAGTTGCAGAACTACATTTCAGGCAAAATGTGTTAGTTATGCTTACAAGAATGTATTATACATACATTAGCAATGGTTTACTAAGTTAATGAACTGTGGAGACAAAGAGTCGTTTTAGTCAAGTTGTAGAGTTGCTGTACTTCCTTGCATTCAAGTTCTGTGTACTACAGAAGTTGCTTTGGTAGCGCTCATTTAGTTTTCTTGGACTTCCTTTTATTCAGGTTTTTGTCTGCTAATTTCTTTAGATGTTTAACAGCACCAGTCTTTTACTTCTCGTTTTTTATATCAAAATCTTTTTGATTTTTATCAAAAAAGTCTTTTGATTTTTATCTCTTGATCTTTTCTATTAGAATCTACAGAGAGAGAGGCGGATGTCGTGGAAGAAGGGGAGGGGCAGAAATTGTGTTGAAGATTAATGGCAATGCGTTAGTACTGTTGCTATTGTCACCAGAACTTTGGTGTCTCAACCACTAAACACTCATTGTCAGCAATAGTTGTATTAAATTAAATTGACGTAGAATAGGTCTTGCTTTTTTATCTATTTTAAAGAGGCACATGTGCCTTTTTACTAAAATTTGTCTGCTTAAAAATATTCTGTTCCTCCTTTTTCTTCCCCCTCAGGCCTAACTCCACCTACAACCCCTCCTCATAAAGCCAACCAGGATAATCCTTTTAGGACTTCACCTAAGCCGAAGTCATCATGCAAGACTGTTGTACCACCTTCAAAAAAGCCCCGCTATAGTGAGTCTTCCGGTTCTCAAGGAATCAACCCGATCAAGAAGGGTCCAGAACAGTCTGAGCTGTACGCACAGCTTAGCAAGACTACAGCACTGTCCAGTGGACATGAGGAGAGAAAGACAAAACGGCCCAGTTTGCGGCTGTTTGGTGACCATGACTACTGTCAATCTGTGAATTCAAAGTCGGAAATACACATTAAAATATCCCAGGAACTTCAGGACTCCAGGCAAAAGGAATTTAAGGATTCTTCACCTGGGTGGCAGTGTCAGATTTGTTCTTCTTTAGAACAAGACCAGTATTTAATGAAAGAGACTTTACAGACAAGTAAGCAGGGATCCCAAGGTAATAACAGAAAACAGCTCCAAGACCAGGAAATTCGGGCTGAACTGAATAAGCATTTTGGTCACCCCAGCCAAGCTGTTTTTGATGAAGAAGCACATAAGACCAGTGAATTAAGGGACAGTGACTACAGTAATGAACAATTTTCCAAACTACCTATGTTTATAAATTCAGGACTAGCAATGGATGGTCTCTTTGATGACAGTGAAGATGAAAGTGATAAACTATGCTACCCTTGGGATGGGACACAAGCCTATTCATTATTTGATGTATCGCCTTCTTGCTCTTCTTTCAACTCTCCATGCAGAGATTCAGTGTCTCCACCCAAATCCTTATTTTCTCAAAGATCCCAAAGGACACGCTCTAGATCAAGGTCCTTTCCTCAACGAAGGTCTTGTTCCCGTTCTCCATATTCCCGATCGAGATCAAGGTCGCCCTGTAGTAGATCCTCCTCAAGGTACAGTGCAGCAAATTCATACATCAGCATTGTAGGTAATGAGAAAGAAAACAGCAGAAACACAGAGTGACTTGAAGGAAGGAACTAAATAAATAAATAAAAGAAATAACTTAATCCAGTGCAACTCTTTTTATTGCCCCTGAACTGATTAACTCTGAAGGTTACAGGATTGCTACAGAAACACTCGTTGCCATTATCCCTTAAATTTGCCAAGTTTACACTTTCTGAGTGGAGCCAGTCAGGTCATAGGCAGAGCAATTGGTGAGATGTACACAACTAACCTTTCCCATTATCTGCAAGCTGCCCAGTGCCAATCTAGCTGCAGGCCCTATCAGATGAAGTTGACAGTGGCTGACTCTCCGCTCTCTGTTAGCCTCAATGAGAGACATTATAGAAGGGAGGCAAAATCACTTGAGGCCCCTTAGGTGACTAGGAGATCTCAAACTGTCACTGGAAAATTTTGCTGGTAACTCCGAAGAAATTGTAAGGTCAGGTAAGAGGTAGCTCAGGAAAAAATAGTGTCAACAGATTCAAAGTGAATGACAGAGGTGAATGTTTTTCTTCCTGCAGATCTTGTCACTGTTATGAGTCCAGCCACTGCAGACACCGTGCACACCGAAGTTCTCCCTCACGTGCAAGATCGCGATCCAGATCACCGTACACTCGCAGAGCCAGGTAGTGCATTTTGTGCGCATTTGGTTCGCTTTTCAGCTGGTTCTCAAGAGATAATAAATCATTCCAGAATTGTATTACTAAATTTACATCAACAAATGCAGGTGCTTGATTTAATGACTAAGTTATGTTTCCTAGATATGACAGCTATGAGGAATATCAGCATGAAAGGCTGAAGAGGGAAGAATACCGCAAAGAGTATGAAAAACGGGAATCTGAAAGGGCCAAACAAAGGGAGAGACAGAGGCAGAAAGCAATTGTAAGCACTGTGAAGATAACTTTCATTTTGAAATAGGTTTCTGTTTCTTTTGGTAGATTTCTGAAATTAGAACTGAGACTTTATTTTATTTCTTTATAATGGAACAAACAAAATACAAAAAATCTACTTATGTGCATTTCTTAGTATTTTGAATTTTAGGCAAATATGTGTTTTCATAACAATTTGTGTTTTGATTGAACAATACTGCTTTCTCAGGTTCTGTAAATTGCAGCTCTCCAAGTTAGTCAATAGAAAAAGGATTTTCTAGAAAAAGGTTTTATCCCAGACAACAAAGAATTAAAAGTGACCCAAGTCTATTCCTTACACTGATCAGTGAATCTGCAGTTTATACTGTATGTCACTTACCAGAGGGCCAGTAGTCAATGTCTAGTTTCTGTATTTCTCTTTCTTTGCAGAAGCAATATAGGGAGCCAGTCAGCTTATGTACTGATCACTGTACATTTGTAGTAGCTGTAATGATTTATACAGAGGGTGCAGAAAACAGAATTTGGAACTGAGATCCAAAGGCATGACTTGAATTGTTTTTTTTTTTTGTCTGTGACTCGGTTAATTTTTAAGTTATTTTTAGCAAAATAAATAGTCTGAAGACATTATGCAATTTAAAAATGTCACTTAGCACTGGCCCTTTCATAATGAATATGTGTTATTTAATTATTTTATTCACCTATGTTAAATGACTGAAATACCTGAGGCAAAGGAAATACTCATGGAGGGGGATCAGCAATTCTCTTGGCTGTTGTAGCAGTAGAACAGAAGAATGCCTATTAAATGGACATGTGGCTTTTGCCCCTTTTTTAGTTCCCTATTGGCAAGTGCATGATGGTTTTGATAAATTGGGAGGTGCTGTAAGTCTGAGCTCCACATGTGGTTGTTAAACCCGTTTGGTGGGCTCCCTTTACTGCTGCTCTTACTCCTGTGTGAACTGGTGCAGACTGGGATACTTACCTTCATTTCCATGTTTCCCTTTAGTGTTCTATCCAAAGCCCACCAAAATGAATAGGTCTCTTTCCAATGCCTTTAGCAGACTTCGTAGCAATAGGTAGTTTGTCACACACTCTGCAGCATTTCTCCAAATACTTACACCTGAACTGGGAGTACTTACGTATTGACAGAGACTGGTGTATTCCATGGCAACAAGAAGTTCTGGGAGGGAATGAGCACCTTTAGCTTATGGGTTTTGTCTGCTCCTGTGGTTCTTAGTGAGCTTAATCAAATCATTTCACCTTTCTCTGCATCAGGTGTCCTATCTGCAAAATGTGGGTGATAGATTTTGTAAAGCATGAGGTACAGACATATAGCATGTTCTGATCTGAAACACAGGGAACGCAATGGAAGGATTTTGCATGGCTTCAGAAAGGGCCTTATTTTCTGGCTTCCATTGGTTTGGAGATGAACACTAACTTCCAGCAATCATAACTTACACTGGCTGTTCTTTCTTAGATCCTAACACAGATTAGAATTTTAAGTAGACCTCTGTCATGGATGTATCTTCTACTTCTCAATTACTGTATCTTACTGGTATAAATAAAACTGAATCCTGCTGAGAAGGTAAAAAATTTGATTTAGTTTAAAATGAAGAAATGTTTGGCTGCTAGCTAATCAGGAGAAAAGGAGGAAAGAAAATAAACTTTAAAAGCTTTAGATATGCTGCATCGCAATGTCCTCCAAGTTAACAATTTTAGTTTCTTTAAAATCAAGGCTGAATTTGTTTTCTCTTCTAAAGTGAGCATTGTTATGTTAATTAACTTCCTTAATGAAAATGTGTATTAATAAACATAAACAAATTAGAACTGAAATGGTCTAGCGGGGTGACAAATCATTAATTTATAAATTATCAATAAATAAAACATGGCAAAAGCTTAAAATCCAGTCACCCATGCAAGAGCTGCAGGAGATGTAGATGAAGTCCTATTAACTCCTTTCTCCAAAGTCTACCAGGCACTTTAACAGTCCATGTTGAATCATGCCAGTTTATTTCCTGTGCAAGTAAGTGGGGGTTAAGAGGCAGCAGAGAAAGGGAAGCCTTGATCTCATGAAGTCAGTGATAAAATGTGTATTAACTGAACAAAGGTGCTATTTTTGTCTAGCGTGCTCTGTTCCTTTTCTTACTCCTTTTGGCTTATGAGTCTCTTCTGTGTCACTCTTTTCTTTCCTGAGGGGCAAGAATCCCTTCTCTCTTTCCTTGAACTCTTTATGTAAGTTCCAGAAGTTTAGATTGCCACAAATTCTGCATTAGGGTTTTTTTTCCCTTTCTTTCTAGCTCATCCTCATACTGCAAGAACTGACTCCAGGCCACATGGATCCTAACACTGTTAACAGAGCGACCCAAAGATTGTGCAGTACTAGTGCCCCAGGTGTTCCTGCACAGGGCAGGTGGCTTTTCTTCATGAGAAGCACTGTGCTGAGATCTCGGGAGTTGGTAGTACAAAAGATGCACAGAGGAAAGGGAACAGAAATCATGAATGAACAACAAGCCATCAGGTCTTATTGGTTCAATTTCTAGAATTAGTCTCAGTGTGACAAGAGTGTGAAACTGAAGACAAAGAAATGAGAAAGAATTTCACATATTTTAATCTGTCAAAACCATATGTGTAGCCATGCCCTCTGATTGTGCAAGCAGCTTGTGTTTTGGCAGATGCAAAGGCATATTGGCAGACTGTTGAAGAGGCTTGTTTTAGAAGCCCGTGTTCATGCTGCATGGCAGAGGCGTGTTTAAATGGTCGCCCGGTCAGTCTGCACGCAACAGTAGCTTCAGATCAGCTGAAAGCGTGGGCTAGCATTTCCCTGTACGGATTCCTATCTAGACTTACAGCTATATTCAGGTGGCTTGACTTCAAATGTTCTGTTATATTTTTCTCGTTTCTTCTTCTCTATCTTCCCTTCCCCAGTGACTGGAGATTCAATGTCTTTTCAGTGGGACTGGGGTCTTAATTTTGAGCAGTCACACTAGAAAAATATGGGCTGAACACGTATGTAATTTTTCAGTTAGAAAGAATATTTTTGTCATTCATTTATTTGTATTCTTGGTTATGATGCCTTTGCTAATGGAACGAGTTTAGTTTTGCTGTGTGTGTCCACATTTCGTTTTGGAATGAGTCCTCACTGAACATAAGGACGGTCTGCCACCAAGACTCCCTTAGCTTAATCGTGATAGCCAGACCATAGCAGAGATGTGTTCATTCATCTTGAAACTCCAGCAACAACTGCAGGACAGGACAGGCTACTCAGGGCTTTGTAGAAATTGAGATCCAGCCCCCAGCCAGGGCAGATCACAGTGATTTGCCAAGAAGACAGGACTGCTTTTTTTTTTCTTTTATGCCCCAGGATATTTCTGAGGCATGCAGGCTTTTCCTGACGCAGCTCATTAGTCCATGAGGCAAATACCTTCCTAGGCATGGCTTCTACCTGAGTAGAAAATTAGTGTTAGCATTGCTGCTTTCATATCTAAGTGCCTGCGTGAGACAAGTCCCTGTCCCAGAGAGCTTACGGATGCAAGAAAAATGCACTGTGAGGCCACTGCAGTGGAAAGAAACACATGGTTTTGAAGAAAATAAATTTCTCTACAGCAGGAAGGCAGGAGAAAGGTGGTTTCCTAAATGAGTGCTTAGGTTCTCTGAAGGCTGAAACCAGACTCAGCCTGTAATGGAGTAAATTCCCACAAATGAAGGAGCCAATGCATATTGGTTATTTAGTTTGGATTTTTTTTTGTAATTGCTCATCTTGATGGCCCTGATCCCAGGCATTCTACTTTTGCTGTACTGAAAACGTTTCAAATGGATTATCTGATATACTGAGTTTACTGGTCCTTCACTATGTTTTCATCAGTCACCATGGAGGGTGCCAGGACTTTTCCAGTCTTCAGCCACACAGCAAGATTTGAGAATATTGTGCAGTGTTCTTTCTTTCTTTTCCAGTTCTTGTGAGTCTTCCTTACTCTTCAATTCTTCTTTAATATAGAATCTAAAGCAATTTTTTTTTTTTTTACTATTATTATTATGTCCAAATCTTAAGTTTTACTGGCTCTTCCACTCACAGCATTTCCATTTTTCAAACTCTGCCCAACCAGTCCCACTGCACTTGTAAAATGGTTTTTTGGCCTCCAGCTCTAAGGATGGACATCTTCATTGCTTTGTAGTGAAAAAGGAGACAAGTGCCTCTGGGCATGGAAGGCAATGCAGACTTGCCCCCAGTGGAGCTTGCCCCCAGCCAGCCACCTGGGCTGCAGAAACAACCCCGTGGCAGACCTCAGCTTTAAAATGCCTCCTGGTTTTTAGTTTCATCTTCAGACAGAGTATCGTCTGGCTCTTGGAGAACAAGGTATGCACCATAAATGTGCAGACAAAAAGTGATAGGGGAAATGAGGACAGCAGCACCCCAGGGTGCAGTGAGGAGAGGCAGGCAAAGAAAACAAATGTTGGGTGAAGAAGCCAGGTACAAAAAAAAAAGTGGAAACTAATATGTCTGTTAGTCTGGGATTTAGTGAAATTAAAGGTCAAGAATGAGGAAGGGAAAACAAAAGGTTTTGGAGGAAGCATTAGCAAGACAAAAGGACTTTAGCATTAGAGAATGTTCTGGGGGGTGACATCCTTTTATTGACACAGATGTGCGTGGTCCTGTTTTGTCCAGTTTCGGCATGCTAATGCTTTAGTATTTTCATTTGAGATTTGAAATAGAGATTTTCAGTGTGAGATTTTCTGCCATGTTTGCCTGTTAGAGTGTTCTTAGTGCCTGGAATAAAGAGCAAGATTAGGAAGAAAGAGCTTTAGATTAAGCAAAAGACAGACATACAGGGCTTGAGGGAGCTGGCCAGCCTCTTCTTTTTTCCTTTATTTACCTGGCAAAAAATGAACTTTGTATGCTTAAAACTTACAATGCAAAACAAATCTGCACATTTGGGAGGGAAATATGAGCAGTATCATCTGGAGTTTCTGCAGGGTCCCTCTGCCCACGTTAAATTGAAAACAAAAGCTTTTCTCTGCAGTTCTCTAGGTTCCCAAGCCATATATTATCTCCTCTAACAAATGCAGTAAAAAGCATACTTAATATGCACATATGGACTTATGCATGTAAGTTTTTATAAAATAAAGGTGTTTAACATTTAGAGGTATGCTGTAATCTTGTTAAGCTTGTATAGCTTTTATTATTAATGGGAATAAAAGGCAAGTGTCTCTGTGAATACAGATACATTTTTTCATAATTGCTTTAAATAAACCGAAGTTAACTGAGACAAAGACAGTGCTGTGTGAATCCTATGTTCTCCAGTATCTGATACCATCATGGCACTCTGCTTAAAAAAATACTTGAACAAACATCTCCTCATGTATGCTTGCTGGAGTACATATGGTACATTTCAGCTTTAAATGTGAATTTCCTTTATTTTGCAGGTTTCCCTTATTCCCTTAATGGCAGTTTAACAGGCTTTTTTTTAATTGTTCAGCATTGTTTTATTACAGTTGTCTTAAAGGAATATTAGATATATAAAAGTTATTAGAAGGATAGAGGAAGTAAAAATTGCACAGGCATGCACAGACTTATGGGAGAGCATGCAGTAGTTACTTCCATCACGCTGTAATATAACAATCTCCATGTCAGTGAGCGAAACATTATGTTTTTTCAGTCGAGATGTATTATCTCAGCTAAAGTATATTAGGCAGTCTGCTATGTTATGTTCTGCTCCATCTGGTCAGTCATTTAGGTTCAATAGCAAGTATCAATGGAATTGTTTCTTATCAAGTGTTTCAATGCAGTTAAATCCTTGATTTGGTAAAACAGTCTGAAAAAGTAATTACTGTGCATATGCAGATTTTCCTCCTATTGAAGTTTATGGTACCCAACCATACTGAAAGTAAGCAGAATTAGAATGGGGAACATGGAAGAAATGCAGATTTCAGCTGCTTGCTGTCTACATTCCCAAGTTCATAGAAGCTCTGCCCATCAGGACAGTCAGACCTGAAAAGCAGCAACTGCCTGTGAAGAACCCCTCCTTCATAAATGTATGTCCACCCATGAGCACACTTATGCTTCTTTTAGCTGTGCTAGCTGCTCCAGGCTGCACTGTTACAGCAAAAAGCAAGAGCAACTTTTGGACAGTGAACTTTAGAGGGCATAACATTTAAAAGTGTCTGTCCCAGCAGGGCAATAGAGAACTATTATGCCGGTCACATTGGTTCCTTTTATAATTAACAGAAGCAGTAGTTTCAAGCATCTAAATGAGATACTTACCTGATCCAATTGATCAAGGAGAGCACGTGTGTACTTTGGTGGAGCAGTCAGTGTCTCCACTGGGCCAACCCAGCTACAAAGGACCCAGATGGTTGCAGTGGTCCCTTTTTGTGCCATACCTTAGTGGGTAGGCCTTTTTTCCAAAAAGTGAGAGTATTTCATTCTTAGATCTGTTTTCTGGGGCTTTGGACTCTTATCTTTTGTTTCTCAGGAGCTTAGATGAGCTGGATTTGGGCCCTGAGATTTGTGAGGCCAGGAAGAGTAAGCAAAACTAGTTGACTTGGTATGCTAGTGAGAAGGACATTCTGTTGGGAGGCAGGTGCATTTATTTCAGCTTCCTGCAGGAACTGTTCATTTATTTTGCATTAAACATCTTCTGGGAGCAGTGTGCTGTCCTGAGAACAGGGAGCCAAAATTTTGTGTGCCCATATGAAGAGGAGCTCTGATGATCCCTTTATCTCAAATCAGAGCTTGAAGAAATGCAGAAGAGGCACCAGGATTATTTCTATTTCCACCAAGCACTGTGGTCTGATCTCAGCCCTACTGTCTTAGCTGTGACAATTAGCTGTGGTCTGAGAATGGCTGGAACCTTATGCTTCTGTGGGTACTCACAGAACACACACATTTTGTGCTCCTGCTGAACTGTAACACTGTAAGCTACCTTTCTCTTTAGGCTAGGATGTTTCTCAGCAGGAATGGAAGTCTATATTTAGGTCCTTAGAGCCTTTAGCATTGCACAGTTGAGGTGCCATTAGCCTTTAGGCACCTCCAGGTTAAGATAGTCATGAATTCTCAGCAGTCAGTATAGGTGCTTTGGAATTCATCACCTAAATTCTACACAAGTCTCAGGTGCCCAAGTTAATGGTTTAAACTGACATTGCTCCGCTGACTGACAGATTTACACCAGCTAAGAATTTGATGGTGGTACAATTTATGGGACAAACGTGTGGGTGTATGCAGGAGATGAGCAAGAAGCCAATAGTTCCTCAGGCCAGAGGCAATCAGAGACAGGAAGGCTGAGCACCCAGGCCANCACTTTGTCCTCGGTAAAGTCCTTATCCAAATATTCATAAAGTGACTCTTACAGGGTTTCCAAGTCTTTCTGTCATTGTGCTGAGCATTTGCACTCAGGAAGGAATGATATGACGGTGACTTGATTATTTTTAAAGTATCTTTGGTGTTGTGCACCAAGTATCAAAGGGACATGCAAATGGCCCCATAACCTGCAAAATCAGGGAATTTGGTTCTTTTTCCTAAGTAACCCAAAGATAGTGGTGACCACAGGAAATACTTTAATATTCTCCCTTCCCTGCACAATTTTGTATTTTACTAAAAGACATATTCTAGACTCTGACACAATTTCCCTCTGTTTAAGGTATAAATTGTGATGGAACTGTCGACTGCGGGGTGAGTCAGCTAATGACTCATCTGAGTTTATAATGTTAGGTTTATAATCCATTTTGTAATGTTTATGGTACATTTCTGCAGTTGTGTTATTTTATACTACTCCACAACTAAGATGGGTTTTGTCCAGTGTTGTGCAGATTGCAAGAGAAAGGGAGTCCCTAGTTCTGAAGCATTTGCAGTCATAAAGGGCAAGTGGTGGGAAGCTGGGGAGGGAAGAAGATGCAGTAAGATATGAGGGAAATGGTCTGTCAGTGCGTAGCAGAACAGCGACAGCATGCAGTGAAGCCTTCTGGGAGCACACCACCTGAAAATTTTGGCATCATTTAAATACCTTAAATGCGTTCCAAGAGAGAGCTGTTTCAATCATTAGCTGGAAGCAGTAGGGCTTCCACAAGAGTAGTTATGCATTATATGATGTGCATCCTCTGCACATCAATGTGAATGTATTTGTATGCATGTATGTGTAGGCTCATCTGTATTACGCACTCGGTAAAAATGTGTCTTCCCCATTGCTCTTTTTTAACAGGAAGAACGTCGCGTGATTTACGTGGGTAAAATCAGACCTGACACAACCCGAACAGAACTGAGGGACCGGTTTGAAGTTTTTGGTGAAATCGAGGAGTGCACAGTAAATTTGCGGGATGATGGGTAAGAACTTTTGAGATTACTTCTTGTTTGGGAGCTGCCATATGTAGAAAATTATGGCAGTAAGATTGCTGGTATGGGAGTTACCAGTGTAAGTACTGTGACAGATGACATGCTGAGTTCAAAACCTTATTTATTTTCTTTCATCTTTATTTATTAATCTTGCTAGTTGAGATTTCCTGTCCCAGAAATAAGTGTTTAGCTGCATGACAGGACAATCATGCTGATAAATGGATGCTGTACTTCTGGCATTTCCACTGCTGGATCTCCTGCAAGTTCTCGCTTTCAGGAAGGGGTTACACTAATGTGCATTAACTCTTTTTAGCTTTAGTTCACAACTGTGTTTTTCAATTACAGAGACAGCTATGGTTTCATCACCTACCGCTATACTTGTGATGCCTTTGCTGCTCTTGAGAATGGATACACTTTACGCAGGTCAAATGAACCTGACTTTGAGCTGTACTTTTGTGGACGCAAGCAATTTTGCAAGTCTAACTATGCAGACCTAGGTAGGTATTTTGCTCTATGTGAATTGAAGTACGTAACTGGAACCTTGTTATAACTCAGGAGTTTGCTTGCTTTTTGTTTACTGCTTGTGCTATTTAAATGATTGGTGTGAGGGATTTAAAGAAGGTGGGTTTTCACATGCTGCAGGTGAAAGTCTACTAATCTGAGCTGTGCACTGAGTTGACTTTTTTCAGATATTTCAGACTGAAAATTCTTTTAAAGCCCATTTCCATCATTCATGAAACAAATGCCCAGTATTCAGCAGGACATTGCTGTGCTGAAATGATAACACCACAGAATACTGGTGGACGCTTTACTATTCATTGCTGTGCAATGGCTTCTTGGTTCTAATACGTGATTTATTGATATGAACCATAAACAGAGCACATAGTAGATGCCTCATGCTGCATCTCCCCCAAAAATTCAATGTGATCCTACTTTGCTGTGAGTTGTGTGGTAGAACTTGCCAGAAACACTACTTAAACGTGATTCGTAGTTTCCTAGGTTTGAAAGCTAGACGGGCTCCTGACCAAATCTGACCCATAGTACAGCAAAGGGCACAGATCTCAGCTGGTGGTTCTCACATTGTCCATTAGTGTCTTTGCGTGAACGTGTCTCCCTGCAGGGACTCCTACTCATTATGTGAGAGGCTCCTGCCAGTGGAGAGCTTGGCCCATCCCTTGGTGTTTGCTGTCTCACTGGTGAGGGACAGTGATGGCGGCAGTGAGAACTCACCGGGATCTTCCCCAGTTTTGTTTCAGCATAAATGTACTGTTCCGCCCTATGCTGTAGGTCGGGGTGTGATGCTTCTGCTTGCAAGGATGTTTGGAGGTGTTCAGACTCTTAGAGGAGTAATATTGATGTTATGTGTGTGCATAAGGAGACCATGCAGACTTGCAAAACATTCTCTATAACATTCTAATATAAACTCACCTCTTATTTAATTACCTTTTTAGAAGTAAAGTACTCATTAAATGTTAAGCCTTTCCTGATGCCTGTAAAAGTAGTCTAATGGTATGGGAGATTCTCTTTTCTGAATAAAATAGCAAGGGTCAGTTTGCTGTTGAATCTGTATTAATCAGATATTGTGGTTTTTTTTAATGAATAAATGACCAGTCATTAAAATCTCTGCATAACCCTGTAACACAGTGCTAATGAAATCTTGTATGTGCTGCCCTTGGCTTTGTGCAATGCAGGAAGTGAATACAGATACATTTTTTCTAACCAATTGATGTATTTTCAGAATAAATGATAAAGATGATACACATTGTTCACAATGAATATGCTATAATTCACTTCAGTGGCTAAACAGATAATGTAAAGCTAAGAAAAGGCAATTGTCTGCTGAAGAGATATAAGGTTGGTGTTGAAAATATAAAAGGTAGCAAGGCATTTGTCGAAATTTAGGCTGATAAAAACAGTAAAAACAGATTGAAGTCTTGACTTGATTTGACTTATCTTTGGTAGTGGAAGCCAGAGTTGTCTCTGTATCTCAGAAGATCTGGGGTTAAAATAAGTTGTCTGAAGGGAACCCTCTTGGAACATTGTTCATCACTGGGAGTATTCCGTGGCAGATCTTTCCAGAGTCTGAGTGGGATTACCAGAGTGTCTTTGAGCAGAGTATTTTCACTTTGTCCTGCTGACAGCTTGAGCTCCTCTACTTCAGACTGCGTTCTCTGTATTTCAGAGTATCTGATATAGCTGCATAGGCAGGATGAACTTTAAAATTCATGAGCGAGTACAAGGACAGAGAGAATTAATCAGCCTTGAGTTGAGTACAGAAAAAAGGAAACACTTGGAAATAGTAGTCAGAAGTTTAACACCTCTCCTCTGTGAGAAGATATTGTCTTAACAGGACTTGTAATGAACATTTAATTCACAGTATGTCTTACAGTGGGAGATGGGGAGTTCTGATTAATTCAACACAAGAAATGGCAAGAAAAGGGCGTTGTCATAAAGCAGCTGTGACACAGGAACCAGGAAGACCCTGTGCTGAGCACGGATGACTCCAGAAGGAAATTCGGTTCTTGCAGTCATGTCAATAATTGCCTTACTGGAACTGTATGGCGACAAAGGCGCCATCCCTCCTCTCCTTAGAAAGAGACTGATGTCTGTCCTAGCAACTATCAGCACTGGAGCAGGTCTTACAGATTCCACAGGAGCTGAACTGCTGTTCTCACTGGTACATTACGAAGAGCCAAGGGTGCTACCTGAGACTGCTTGTACAGCAGCGTGAAGTCTCTGCCCTGAGTTGCTCACGCTCTGAACAAGCAAACCAAAACAGCCAGTGCAGAAGCAAAAAGAGAGATAGAAGGAGGTGTAGTGATGAGCACCAGGCCCTGCAGCCGGTCAGGCAGCAGCATGTCCCCTGCGTGCCTCTCCACAGGCTGCGATGGCTTTCTGCACAGCCACACTCATCTCAAGAGAAGCGAGTTTGGGATATTGCATCTTGCAGAACAACAGCTGCAGAACCGTGGTGGAGTTTTTGGTAAAGCTCCTGTCAAGGTTATCTGGACTAGATTTGTACCAGCTTACCTCCAGAGGTCCTTTCCAACCTCAGCCACTCTGTGAATGCTGAGAGACCTCTAAGTAGCAGTGTGGCAGTGCTCAGTCCTTGGAGGAACTCTTTTGAGATTACCAGCTCAATATATATAGTTCTCTTACCCTACCTAGGACACAGTATGCGGTTTTTTTAGGCCTTGATTCTTATCAGAAAGCTATGTCCATACCTTTAGCTTCTCTGATGACTCTTGTTGGGCCTTTAGCATCCCGTTCCCATATAGTTGTCATGGCAAGTGGATGGTTTCTGCAGGGCTCGTTCGTACTGTCATAGAAGGAAAATGATGTCAGCACTCGCCAGTGCCTCGCATCTCTTAACTGAACTTGCGTCTCTTTGGGTTTCAGATTCAAACTCAGATGATTTTGATCCTGCTTCCACTAAAAGCAAGTATGACTCCATGGATTTTGATAGTTTACTTAAAGAGGCACAGCGGAGCCTGCGCAGGTAACATGTATCACACCCGAGGAAAACGGAGGGATGGCGAATACCTCACGGACATCACGTCCTTCAGTAATGGACAATTACAAGTCATACTTAGGAATTTCTCCTACTTTACACTCTCTGTTCAAAACCATGGTTTACATGAACACAGCTGCTCGAGGAGGGAGGAGGCAGGATGGCTTTCCAGCAAGCACACGCGTGTCCATGGGTGTCAGCTTTGCTTTCGCGGGTGACCGGTGGCAGGGGAGCCCGCGGTCCTCGCGCGGCCGAGGGCAAGCCACATGTCATGGCAGCAGTTCCACAGAGATACACTTACAACGTAGAACTTCAAAATGTGTACATAGTGCATTTTAACAAAACAAAAACAAAAGCAAAGAAAAAAAGAACAAATTTGAGAACTACGGCTGCTTACGTCTGGGAATCAGACACTGCGTTTTTTTTTAAATGAAGCTTCTTCTCACAACATGGTGATAATATGACAATCCAGAAGAAACCACAGGTCCCAGAAGCCTGCAATGTGTTTTAGTTTTAAGATCTTTCTTTTCTTTTTCCTTTTTTTTTTTGTGTGTGTGTTTTTTTCCTTGCAGAAGAGAAAATGAAAGGCTAAAGCTTCCCTAACATTTTGAAGTTTCATCTTTTAATTCTGACACCCATGTAAATGTCTACAACGTTGATCTTCCACAGCCAAGTTTTCAAAGCCTTGTTAATGGTCAAATGTGCAGCTTGTTCAGCGATTTATTCTAACGAGCGGACGTGGTGTTACATTATTAATGAGAGTTGGATAGAACTATCTGGGTGTATTTGCTACATTCTCTAAAGTAGTTGAGTATTTACAGATGTTAAATGGAGTATTTTTATTTATGTACATACTGTATGACAATGTTCTTTTTTGTTACGGCTATGCACTGTAAATGCAGCCTTCTTTTAAAAACTGCTGAATTTTTCTTAATCAAGAATACTCAAATGTAATTATATGAGGTGAAACAATTATTGTACACTAACATATGTAGAAAGCTGAACTTACGCTTATATATATTTGATTGTAAAAAAAGAGAAAAGCGTGTGGGTGAGGGTGTGCGAGTGTGCGTGTGTCTGAGTGCAGAAATGCTTTACACACATTCATCCCTTCTTTGGTGAGCTTATATAAGAATTTTGTCGACAATTATCCTAGCCCAAAAGTTATTAACCACTTCTGCAGTATTTTTCCACATTTTTTCTCATTGCTTGATTTTTTTTTGCAGTTTTATACACTGAATTTGTTAGGGGAATGGAATTTTCTCATCTAAATTTTTCTAGGAAATACCATAATTTTATGTAAAGTCTCTCAAATGGGTAATCATTAAGAAGTGTTTTTATTTTATGTATCAACAGTAGTTTTGGAACTAGAGGTCAAAAATCTTTTTAAAATGCTATTTTGTTTTAATTTTTGTGATTTTAATTTGATAAAAATATGCTGAGGTACTAGGTACAGTATGATTTTTACAATAATTGTGTCTAAACACTGTTATTGAAGCCAGTAATCTTTTCATTGGCAGAGTTTAATGATGGTATTTATCTATATTTTTTACAGTTATGCATCCTGTATAAATACTGATCCTTCATTCCTTTGTTTACTAAAGAGACATATTTATCAGTTATGATTATCCTATTTATTATAAATTATGAGATGACTAAAATAATAAAACGGCCAGTGGAAATTTTATACCTAGGATGCATGGTGGTTGTCAGTTTGGAGTAAGTGCTTTGTTTGGAAGTTCAGCTTTTGCAGAAGCAGTGTTTTTTAGTTTTTTGTTTTTTTTCTTTTTTTACTATGCACTAGCATGGCCTCAGATGTGCCCATGACATTGTTGCTGATGACATTGCTTCTGCTAAATTAAATAGAAACTTCAGGAAAGAGAAAAAAAAAAAAAAACCACAACAGTAAACTACTACTATTCTGAGCATCAGAATTTCATCTGATCTTGGAGTCTCTAGACTGAATCAGCAAAGTTTGGAATTTGCTTGCGAATGTATGGATTTGGTATTCTATTACTGTTTGGCATTCATGACTCCTCTTAAAGGTATGGCACACCTAACTATTTAATCTCCTTTCCCGCTCCCAATCTTAGAAAACTGATTCCACCCACATGCCAGTGCAGTTGATTTTGATGGCTGCATTCATTTTATCACCAGCATATTGTGTTCTGAGAGATTCCACTGTCTGTCCTGTTGGATGCTTGCTTGATTTTTTGGCTTCTTATTTCTCAGTAGATAGATAGCAATAAAAAAAAAAAAAAAAAAAAAAAAAAAAAAAAAAAAAAAGAAAAAAAAGAAAAAAAAAGAACTTTTTCAGAGGTTCTGTGTTACGACTGTAACATTCTTTAATCTGCATAATTCTTGTTGTTGCTCTGTAGGTTAAAAATGCAGGTATTTTAACTTTGTGTGAATGCCAAACTAAAAGTTTACAATTTTCTTTTCTGGATTTTGAGTATCTTCTGTTGTAAAGAAAAATATTAAAAGCAATAAATTATTTTTAAGAAATCAATATTTAGTATATCATATTATGTGTTCAAGGACCAGATGCATTACCTATTTTGCCTTTAAATTTATGTGATTACATTTTAAATACATTCTCTTTTGCCCTGTATTGCTGACATGAATAAATTGGTGTGGGGTTTTTTTGGGGGGATTGCTTATTTTTCACCAAGCAGGCAAAATGTCATGAGTCTATTTTTTTTTTTCACTGGCCTGGCAAGCATTTTTATCTTGAAGATGGCTTTCCTCTGTGGATTTACAGATTACATATGAAATTAATGTAGAGCTAGGATTGCTGAATAAAGCTATTTGTATCCTTTGTAGGCCCTGCAGCAGATAACCCATCAAAATATAAACTCAGTGTTTCTTTTTCTTTTTTTCTTCTCCCCCCCACCCCCCAAGAACATTTCGAATTAGCACATGTGCCACAATGTCACTAGAGGCAAATTGCAGCATAGCTCTGTATGTCTTTGAGATGAAGATTGTACTGTTGCTTTCATGCTGTGGTAAGTACCACATCTGCAATACAGGTAACAGAATTGGTACTTAAAAACAATGGTCTTTTCTGGAGCTACAACAAAGTAATTCCTACGTAAGGTAAAATGATCCAAATTCAAACAGAGGGAGCCTAAAATTGAGGAAAAATATCCATGCTGAACTGCTCTGAAAATCAGTTGGGCTGCCATCACCAGGAGAAGCACTGAGAACAAATCTTGTGCCTCTGGGTTATAATACTTGGGTCAGTTGAAAAAAAAAAAAGAAAAAAGAAAAAAACCACGCACCTTCTTATCCCTTTAGATGTAAGCTTACAGTAGGTAATGATTATGTGTCCTTTTTGATGGCTGTAATGAGAACTTCAATCACTGTAGTATAAGATCTGATCTATAAATGACCTAGAATAGCCATGTAATATAATGTGATGATTCTAAATTTGTACCTATGTGACAGACATTTTTAATAATGTGAACCACTGACCTGCTGATGGAGCTACTGTAAAATTTGTACAGTAGGTGAACATGTAAAGCTATTGGTTGGACTATGCTGAACAGGGAAAGCGAGCTAGTAGTTAAGCCCACACTGGGCTATTTTCCACCTGCCAATTCTACATGTACTTTTGTGGTTTAATTCATTGTATGAAAATTCCTGTGATTTTTTTTTTTTTTTTTTAATGTGCAGTACACATCAGCCTCACTGAGCAAATAAAGGGAAACGAATGTTTCAAATCCACTTCTGTTCCTCTTTTTTTATCAAAAGTGACAGGTTTCCCCCTCAACTGGTCATTGACTGGGTTTTCTGTTACTCTTCCTAATGGTCGTAGCTGATATCAAATAGCCCAGATCACACCTACGCTTCTGCACTTCAGGCAGAAACAACAGTTATAATAACAGAATAGTAAAAAGGTGCTACGTGCCTTTTGGCCATGAGTACTTTAGGCTTTTGAAGGGCTAACATAAACCTTATCTGAAAACTTTTGAAAAATGCTCAGTGGAGAGTTAAGAGTTACTGGCTCAAGGTATGCGGGGGTGGGTGATGTAAGGCCATGCTTAGATCCAAGTTGTGCATGTAGGAGGCACTCACAAGTCCAGAACGGTTGTTATCTTCCATCCTGAGATGATAAATACCTTTGCTAGGAAAAAGCAGCGTCCTGACATTTGTTGGCAGCACCTCTCAAACAGGCTAGGAGGATCAGACAGGTAGGTGAAGCAACAAGCGTGGCTTTTCTGATTCCTTCCTGGGCAATAAAGCACGCAGCATGGTTGCCTTCTACTCCAGCATTGTCACTGGGATGCCAACAACTCCATGCAGAAGTACACATAGTATTCACAACCCTTTAGTCTACAAGTGGATAAAAAGGAGAGGGAATTGGTTTGGTTTGGTTTGGTTTGGTTTGGTTGTTTGGTTTGTGCAGGCTCATTCACCAGTAGCCTGCGTACCACTAGAGGCCTATCCTGGAGGTCTCAGACTGGGACAGAGCTGAGCCTCCTGTACTCTGGCCATGAGCGTGCTCACCTTCGACATCATGATACAGAGAGAGGGTACCTGTGCCATGGGGTGAGCGCAGCCGGTGATCTTTAGCTGAGAGATTTTCTCATACTCTAGCAAAGTGTGCCTTGGGAATGCCAGCTGTGGTCTCAATGCAGCCAGACCCTTGTGCTGGGGCACAAGGCTGGGGCGAGGTGCCTGTGGGGAGGGCAGGCCTTCCCCACCATGCTTGGCTGCTGACCCTCGGTGCGCCTTGCCGGGCTTTCCCATGCCCTCCATTGCGTTGTCTGCTCCGCGCTCTCTTAACTGCCTCCTCCTCAACGACTGCAGGAGGAGTCAACCTCTCTGCCGCCCACCTGGGGTTCACTAGCTCCAACTGTTGTTGCTGCAGTTACTCAAGGCATGAATTCAGCTTGCTATTTCTTGGCTTTTTAATCTGATTTGTTTATTCATTTCCTATTTTGCAAAGCACGTTGATGCTTGCAAAAACCGCTTGATCAGATTTCCAGAGAAGTATTACTTTATGTCCCCCATCCCCTCATTTTAAATATATATATATATTTTAAAATAAAATCAAGATCTCATTTATTAAGAAATCATCTCTTCCATTCCCTGTTCTCCTGGGTTAACATTTTCTCCTACAGTGAACACTTGTGAGCTAAGCACCTGAAATCACATTCAGGCACCTCAGTGAGTGGCCTGATTTTCAAAAATGCTGAGCATCTCACGGCTCCCATTGACTCCAATTAGACCTGCCGGCTCTCAGCACTTTTAAAATCAAGCCACATATTTAGAGCCGCAGTTCAGCACAGCATTTACATTTGTGCTTAAGTCCATCCTGATTCAGCAAAGCACTTAAACACGAGTGTTCTTAGATCCATTGAAGTCAAGTGCTCTGCTGCTTTGAATAAAAATAGACTCCTGGATTGGGGCCTAAGAATCCAAAAACAGACACCAAAGCCTAATTTTAGGCTCTATTTGGAAAACTTTGGCCTTGCCTACCACCTTTAACCTTTAATGCTTACAGAAAACACAAAAACACCCAATAGGTCATAATGAGGGTGAAGGGAAGAAAAACAAGCTAGGGACAAAATTCTTTCTTGAAGAGGATGTTTTAAAAAATTTAAATACAACTCTAGCATTCCACTTCCAGAATCTCATTCAAGATTAACGTGCAATTATTCTATTGTCCTCCACCATTAATTAATAAACTGCTATATTAAACTGTAACCAATATAGCTTCCCTTGCTTTTTGTAAATCCTACTCTCACCATTGATATTCCATGTTCACAAGCAAACTAAACTATAAATCAATTTTCTCTACTTTATCAAACAGCAGAAAGTAATAAAGAAGGTCACAAATAGTACAGTAGTTCCTTGGAGGTTTGTAACATCATAATTTAAAGCTCAGAAAGATTGAATCAAAAGTTGAATTAATCCCTAAGGGAAAAGATTCTATATAGATTCTATTGATAGACACAGGGCAGCCTGTCTTCGTTGGGAACAGGTATATTTGTTAATACTGTGGGACAAAGGAAACGAGGCTTCTCAGCAAAGAAGAAAATGAAATCCTCAGCAAGAGGAAGTGGATATATCCTTTGCACTTCCTGTTACTTTGCTCTCCTCATACCATTCCGCTGAGAAAAAAAAAGAAAAAAGAGAAATCTTTTGATGCATGATGTGCTCTTCTGAGTGGCTGCTGTCTGCATAATGCAATTATGAAAACCGCATCTGAATGGAATTCGTATATAAATTGTAAATGCTGCACTTCATCAATGCTTATTCCTAGACTGATGCTTTTTCAGCTGAACAACTTCAACCCCAAATCATAGCACTCTGTGAACCCAAAGCAAAATGAAAGGTTGTTTTTTTCAGTGACAAATTTTGGTGAAGTTACAAATATTTCTTCTGAAGCTGGCAACATATTTCTCAAAGCATGCTTAGCTTTTGAGTGTCCTTTGAATGATTGCATGCTTCTGAAATCACAGTTTTGCAAAGGAATTTCTGATTATGTGTTTAAAAATATATATAACCTTCATGTCATGGCTGAACCTGATGAGTTAAGCTCTCCTTCCAAATTCAAATGGTGTTTGTGGGGGAAGAAAGACTCCTATAGAAAGAAAAACAATTAAAAACAAATTTCACTCGTATCTTCATTTGGAATAGTTGTACCTACAGACGCTGTGAACAGTGAGGCCTGAAATGGAGTTTGTCATTTTGGAAGACATGCATGGTGAAGTACAATATGATAGAAATGCTTGCACTTACTGTTTTCTTACTGTATTTGCTGGTAGAGAGGAACTGCAAAGCACTGTGATAAAGGCAGCTGAACAGAAAGCTGGGGTAAAATTCCAGCCTCTCTAAAATCAGAGACTGAACTCCTGCCCTCATCAGCCCTTTGCATTAACCCCAGTTTTTGTAAATAGAGGGCAGTGATCAAATATAAATAATCTCATATGCCTAGTTTGCACCACGATAAATGTAGCATAAATGAAAGTCAAAACTAAGTGTGAAGAAATCCATGTCCTAACGAGCACAATAAGTAAATTACTATTAAGACTCTTAATCGAATAAAATATTTGCTACAATTTATTTTTGACAATGTGCATTTCTTTCTCTATTAAATTAGTGCTAGATAAAGTAATAAAATTATTACAGCCATAAAGTTACTGCGCTATACCTTCAAGGGAAGGCATTTGAGGGATCTTCTCGTTGTCCTCGGATTATTGACTTTGGCATTATGAAAAACGCACATCGGTGCCTTATACTAATTCTTTCCTACTGCATTTGCAACTCAGGCCTATGCTTATTCATGCAGTGTGTTGGCAGTAAATTTAAGAAAAAAAAAAAAACAACACCAGCTACGTACTTGAAAACTAACTGAGTGTTTTCTTTTTAACCATTTATTGTAACAATACCACAGATAACTGTAGTTTTCTATTGCATGAATAATGTATTGTAGTAGCTAGGCATGCCCTCAGTAATACACTCCTGCCAGCAAGAAGTGGAGTGGTGAGTGCTATCGTTGAATAATGATTAATTACTCGCCCTTCTGAAGGAGCCTGGTTTTGTAAACTGGTCACACAGCATGTTACGTGGATTGTGTCTGCTACACAAAAGGTTACTTGCAATCACATAATGAGACATAATGATGCACATCACAACAATTCTTTGGTACAAATCTGCACACAATGGAATTCAGATAGAAACTCATTTATTTATGTATCCAGTTCGCCAGAGGGTACAAAACGTCACTGCATTGCTGCAATGCTGCCATTGCTCCTTCTGCAATGCTGACATTTTGGATGAAAATACCGTTATGGCTTCTTTAGCAACACTGAGCTGTGGCTTTGCAACATTGCCCATTGCTGACTGCTGGCAGACTGTGGGAGGGACTCAGCTCCTACTGCATGATGGCTGTGTGAAGGACATACTTTGCTGAAGGTGTCCGGACTCTTGGTGGGAAGCTGGGAGGCAGCTCCTTGCTGCGAGGTGAGGAGTTCATCTGCAGTGAGCCTACCTGCATGTGCTTACACCTCTCTGACCTGGGAAGGTTGAGTAATGAATCCGTCTCCCATGGTATGTTGTACTTCATTGTGTGGGCATTTAGAAGAACTATTCTAAAACCTAAAGTGGTAACTTTTCTGAATCTCTAGTGGAAAAGATCTAGTTGTTCTTTGCTCCTGCTCCCTAGGAAATTGGCCAAGACTATCCCAACAATAGTGGAGCCACAGCTGGCATTGCTGATGGCAGAGCAGTGATATCTAGCGCTATGCAGGTGGGATCGGTGTACTACTGTTCATCTACTTGTGTGCCACTAAGACCCTGACGGCCAAGCTCTTCAACATCTGGGCTGCAGAAGTTTGAGCTGCTAGAGACGTGTCCTGGGGCCTGGGAGGAGACGGGCCTTCTCCTGCTCTGGAGAGGACGAGAAGGGCTAAGTGAGTCTCCATGTCCCACAACAACCTGGCAAAACTTGTTGCAGAGCCCACGTTGTCTTCTTTCCTTGTGCCATGAACTGGATTGTCCATCAGCCCCTATGCTGATTTGGGCAGGTAATATGGTTTGGGCACGGGAGATGCATTGCACAGGTGAGGATGTGTGTGGTTTGAGAACCACATTTTAGATACTCCTATGGTACTGTTGCATGTCTCAGAGTCTGGAAACTCCATGGCATCTTATATTCAAACTGTTTGTTTTGGCCATTGTTGTCTTAAGAAGGACAAAATGTTTTGGTATTATTTATACATCAGCGTAACTGCAGTAGAAAATCAAGCGCCCTCTAAAACATCTTATTTTCCTATTAGTGAGATAGACTTCTCTTATGTGGTATGGGTTGCTACAGTACATATGAGGCAATAAACTGCCTCCTATGAACAGATCATCAGCCCATAAATATGTACTTACATGGATCTAGAGAAGGCTGCTGGGGGTAAGACCAGCTAATGGCACCACTCTACAACCAGCATGGCAGATACTTCCCCTGACCTTTCCCCAGCCCTTGCCTTTCCCTGCCAGTAATGTCGCGGTCTCATCTACTGCTGTGCCCTCTGACACATGATAGTTATGCAAACCATGACAGAGTGCTGCTATGTGCCCTTTCAGCAAGCACAAGGCAGCCATGGGGCACATTGTGGGGTGCCAGGGGCCTGGCGCAGTGGGAGACACCCCAGTGGGAGGGTGGACATAGGGGAGGGGGCACAGCACTATCAGGAGGTGCAGCTAGCCTAATGGCTGAGCCAGCAGCTGGTGTAATTCTGCAGCTAACAAATATAATTTTTCTTCCACAAATAGTTCCTTGTATGGTAGATCATACCCAGGCTGATTTACTGCAGCGCTCTCCCATGTGGCTTCTCTGATTTGTAATAATCTCACTGAGGCGGCTCTGCAGCCATTCACTCAGCAGCGGCAATAACAAGAGTGTCTCTGCCTCTGTCCCTTCCCTGTTTTCATGAAATAAAAAGAAGTCTGTTAGGCTGCAATATGCTGAAGGCTTCTTTCTCTCTTTCACATTTAACTGAGGGGGGCCGACGTGATCAGAAGTTGCTGTGGAAAGGGAGCCAGGAGGACAGAGTGACACATGATCTCAGAATCATAGAATGGTTTGCGTTGGAAGGGACCTTAAAGCCCACCCAGTTCCAACCCCTGCTTGTGGGCTGTTGCCACCCACTAGGAAAAACTGCCCAGGACCCATCCAGCCTGGCCTTGAACACCCCCAGGGATGGGGCACCTGCAGCTGCTCTGGGCAGCCTGTGCCACTGCCTCACCACCCTCTGATAAAAAATTTCCTCCTAATGTCTAACCAAGATCACCCCTCTTTCAGTTTATAACCATTCCTCCTTGTCCTGTCACTGTCAGACCATGTAAACAGTTGCTCTCCCTCCTGTTTATAAGCTCCCTTTAGGTACTGGAAGGCTGCAATGAGGTCTCTCCAGAGCGTTCTCTTCTGCGGGCTGAACAAGCCCAGCTCCCTCAGCCTTTCTCCACAGGAGAGGTGCTCCTGCCCTCTTGAGCATCTTCGTGGCCTTCTCTGGACCCTTTCCAGCAGCTCCACATCTTTCTTATGCTGGGGAGCCCCAAGCCTGGACACAGCCCTCAGCAAATGAGACAAGAAGCCAACAACAGTGGAATCCTCCATTTTGATGGCTCAATATTTTTCATATTATTTCCAAGCTGTCCAGAAGTTGTACACCTAACTAATAAGGTGTCAGTAGGTTCATATTTAGACCTTTGCACATTTTCAGCTAGGCAGCCGTACAGAGATTTTTCTGGAAGCCCTAATGAAAGAGGACAGGGAATGGACATGAAGCACTGAGCATGAAGCCTCATAGCTCTGAAGCTGCATGGAGAGACTTATCTGGCATGTATCCCAATCGCATCAGCTCTTTCTTGTGCTATTACTAAGCTGTTGACACTGTATGAAAGCTGATATATAATTGAAGAACCTACATGTTCATTTAACAATGGGAAAGACATAGCAATAATAGGACAACTCCACAGTGAGCCTCCTAGCATGCCTCTTCCTAGTGGAGGCAGTTTTGCAGGTAGCTATTTACGCTTTTACTCTGAGTCTCATGGCACTGGTCTTGCTCCACAATATTGGTTCTGATGAGATCGGATGAGGTTAAGCTGCCACGAATAACTGCTGACTGGCAGTTTATTCCCTTGCTTGCTCAACAATGCCAGACTCAGTACATGTCTGGGAGGCAAAGAATACAGTTAAGCTAGACAAATGGAATAGGAACGAACAACAAAGTGAATCCTGTGCTGTCATATACGTTTTTTATTCACATTGCACATAAATCTCAGCCAAGCTCATGGGAGAACTTTAGCATCCCCTTAAACTCCCATTTATTCTCCATCCTTCTCATTCTTTGCACTATTAAGAAACAGATTTATTTTCTGAAAACTACTCTTAATCATTGTGCAAATAGCAATGGAACATTTATACTCAAAGTAATAAATAGACGATTCGCATCTTAATACCAGACTGGAGATTATTCTGATGTATTTGTGTTTATTGCATCTAACCACAGATGCCATTCTCAGGCTCTGATAGAAATGTTAATTATGGGATTTCATTATTCTTATTTAGATTTAGTTTGTTGTTGTTGTTGTTGTTTTCTGTGCCACATGATGCTTCGGACAGCTCTACAGGACATGAAATGAAGACCTTCAGTGCTCCAAAATGCTGTAGACAGGAAAAACATGAGGTTTAACTGGAGAGGGCAATAATATGAAGATCTGTGCAAAATGCAGAGTAACAGAGAACATGGAAATCTGTCTGGTTTTGTGCTGGTTAGTGGTCAATTTCTAGAAGGATCAGTCACAGCTTTCAATGATAATGAGAATACAGTAAAAAGAGTGTATGTTCAGTTCCAGGGTTTATGTCCTTTGCTACAAAGCTATTGTCAATTCCAGTACCTCTGAATGTGGAAAAGTGGGTTGTCAAGTCTTGTTAGAGTGGCTCTTCTTGGATGAGTAGGAAATGTTTTTTCTTTCTCCTGGTTATGTCTGCCTTTATTACTTTATACTGCCAAGGGCAGTATCTGGCCCTTGGAACTATTTATTTCTTGTGTGCAGAGGGAAACATGGTGCAATCTTTTCATTGCTCCGTTTTACTGACACAGGTTCCAGTGGAACCAAGGAAACTGTTCCTCTGGTCCAAGTGAAAGTTACATGGATCTCGGGTCCCTTTAACAGGGCTTGTTTAGCACTTAACCTTCTAAGGTATGTTTAATCTTCAGTAAACTGCTGGCATGCTTGTTCGTCAGAGTATGCACACATCTGTATATGTATACCAGATGAGCATGTTTATAGGTGTGTATATAAGCATATAGAGATACCAATACCCCTTTAATATATATATATATANGCCTGGGTCACTAGGACAAAAGGAAACAGAAGGAATGCCTTTTGCATTGTGTCAATGTTCATGGGTGTTCATGGCATCAGGTGAAACCCAGTACCTGCTTAACTCATGGTAATCCCAGCATTTCCAGTCATTTGTCTGAAGCCTGTTTTCTGTATTTTTGCAGTCATAGTAGCTGAATTCAGGGCTGCTTAATAAAGAAATAATTATTTGTTAAGCTCTTACTTCCAAATCTATAGTATCATATTATGTGTGTCATTTGTGTGCTCTGTAAGCTGTTGGTAATGGGCAAACTCAGACTCTCGGAGTTTAACCCAATAAGACCATGAACAATTAAAAGATGGAAAACAGCAGCACCTGTTTTTTGCTCATGCTGAAATAGCATCTACTGAAATCGCTCTGCAGATACCCTGTGTACCCTGTGTCCTCAAGACTGTAGGTGCCAAAGTGCTTCCACACCACCTTGGCTCCTTCCCAAAAGACAGGAGTGAGAACAAGCCCAGGGTTCCAAAGACTCCCAGGCTTGGCAGTGTGCAGGTACAGTCAGGGAACACTTTGGCTTGAAGGAAATTTCACTTTGTTGCATCTGGGAAGGTATATCAGCCACTCCAAGACATGATAACTGGCAATAAATATTTTTAGCTATTGAATTCCTGTGATCCCCTTCTTCCATTTTTTCAGGACCCCATCCAGCAACTGAACAGAGATTGACTGAACAAGGATTTGATTTTTTTTTCCCTGATTCTGTATGGTCATTCTGTGATTAAATTCATACTTGGCTGGAGTATTTTATGTCATTTCCAATCCCTGGTCATAAACCAGGAAACAGTCTCTTTCAACACATTCAGTTCACAGTGATGACAGGGTAAGGATTTGTTCCAGCTCCTATCTTTAAGAATGCATTTATTTGTTTATTTATGGCAGCACTCTTTCTTGGTACTTATCACTAGCATCTCTAAACCAAAATTGTTTATGTTAGGCATGACAGCACCAGGTGGTTTCCCAGTGCAGCCTTCCCAGATCATCTCAAATCATTACAGCTTTGCAGAAAACGATAGGAGCACTTTGGCTTCTGCAGGAGTGCCCAGGACACTCATACAGTGACCATGAAGTCTGTTTTGTGGTACATCTCAACCAAGCTCAGCATTAAATAATCTTGCTTTATTTTTGAGTGCTACTACTGTGGCTCTTGAGGGGTAAGTATAAAACAACATTTCTTTTGATTGTATCTGTCTTTATATGTGGAACTATCCTCTTTATTTAATAAGATCTATCTACCTCTCCCATTTAATAAAAGTTTCAATTCAGATCTGTAAAGAGAAATAATTGTCCAGTGCTACTGAATGCCTATTATTGAAGAAAAAGAATTTAAAGATTCAGAGATACCCCTGCTGCACCCTTCAATGGCTTTACAATCTCTTCCCTGTGTTTTTATCACTCCAGCATTGCACTAGCTTTCCTTCAGCTTTTGATGAAATCACCTTCTTGATGAAATCACTAGAAAAACAGGCTCTCGGAAAGTGCTTTATCTGAGATCCCAAAGACAAGTTTGTTCCTAAGATGTTCATGCTTTACATTCTTCATATTTAGCCTTGTCTGGTGACACTACAAAGTCTCATATTCTTTCTCCAGGCTCTAGGTTACTTTCCTAGAGAGATGTTCTTTTGTGAATTAAGTGCTCTTTGAGGATGAAATGTTCATTAGAAGCCTTCAGTGTTATATTATCCCAATTTTCATAATATTACTTTGAAAGGACATAAATTATGTATTTGTTTTACCTATTTTCCTAGGGCATATGTAACAAAGGGCTTTTCCTGTCTCCTCATTGAACTTCGTAGCAATCATGTAATGGGTCAGAGTAAAGCCTCCAGCCAGCCCACTCAGCTGGATATCTGAAGTTAAAACCATCCTGTGGATTAATTTTTGGCATCCTTTTTTGGTCATACATTGTTTTCCTTTCTCTCTCTTTGTACTTCTCCTTATTACGCTGTGCTTACTTTCAACAGCATGTAGATAAAATGAAGATATACAAATGGAGGCAATTAACAGAGTAGTTAAAACTGCTGTTGTCTGATGGAATAGACTAGTGGGGTATATGCATGCATATGTTTACATAAGCATACACATATATGTGTAGGTGTATGTTTATATATCTGTTCACTGAAAATATTCTCAACCATGGAGAACAAACTCTAGAAGAAGCTGCGTAACAGCTTTTGCAGGAACAACCCCAGTTGACCCTTGAGGATGGTCTGATAGATATGAATTGCTACTGGCATTATGCAATTTGAAAAGAGGGTGACTTTGCCAAAAAATGAAGCCATTTAGTCATAAACACTGCAGCTAAGTTGATTCAGGGTTTATCTAAAAAAGCCCAGCCGGTTTGGTGTAAAATGAGAGGCAGAATACTGATTTGGATGACAATTGTTTTTCAATAATGCTAATTTGCACTAAACATCCTTATTTACATAAGTAAAATGGGCCAAATATTAGGCCGAGGAACATAATCAAAAACAGGGTTCAGTTATGGGAGAAAACAGGCTGTTGGAACCAGTTGAGTAAAAACAGCTTTTGCAGTTTTTTTTTTTTTTTTTTTTTTTGGTCACCTTTCAGTCCCTTAGTCCTTCCCCTCCAGTGGATGTGTGGACACCTATGTCGTGAAAGTTAGAATGGTACAAGTGCATTTGTTTTCCTTAATTGTCCCTCATAGATCCCTTGAAAGTAATCAGAGAGGTTTCCAGGCCACAGGGTGAAAGCCTTTGCGGTGTTCTCTGAGCTCATTTCTCCCTCATTTTCTCCTTGGTTTTTCTATTTCCCACATGACACTTATCTGCTTCTTTGGTGTCTTATGATCTTATGCACAGTTCCCTTTGCTCTTCTCTTTTGACCCATCTCATAAAGCAGTCTCTTGATTGAGCATGTGTGGTTCTTTCTCCTGAAAAATGTGCAGAAGATTTTACAATCTCATCAAACCCAGGGCACTGCTTCTGCATCAGACTCCTGGATTCATTTTGTGCCTTAAGACAGGAACTGAACTGATGACTCTGATGGATAAGAATTTCCACTGAGCTTGTGCAATTGGGTATATCTGTGCTGTCAGTTAGGTGAAAGTTTCTCCGTGAGAAGCCTGACTTCTCTCAGTCTCCTGGTCAAAACGGATGGGTAAATGCAGCCCATCAACTGGTTTCTTGGATCTGTTTCTTCTCAGTTAAAAACTCAGAACTTATTCATTTGAAAGCAAAACAAAACAAAACAAACAATTTTCTCAGTTGGAAAGAAAAAACTGGAAGTCTGGAGGAGATAAATTGAAAATCAGCTATGATCTCAATGAAACATTTTTCTAGAAATATGAGTTTACCCTGTGTCATTTATTCTTATAAATTATATCTTTATAACATTACATCATTGTCATCTATCTGAAAACCTGGGGTATACAAAACCTTTGATTATGATAACAATATTTTTTCCTTATTTATCCAAATATATTTGAAGGAATTTGAAGGAATGAACAGCCATACACCTCCAGAGTTGTGGCTGCATTTTACCTGTCCTTAGCTATACAAGCACCTGTTACCCTGCCCAGTCTGGGTACCACAACTTGCCCCCAGTCTGTGGACTTCTTGCTCTGTTTCCTGACCTCCTTGCCCCATGCAGCTTGCACAGTGGTTAGGAGGGAACAGTTGCCAACTGAGGTGCCAGTTTCCCTTCATTAACTATATAGGAAACACAAAGGCAAATTTAGAGACCTAGAATTTGGACAGATGAAATTAGGTGCAATGAGACCTGCTCTTTGGGTAGCACACTTCAGTCCCTAACAGTAGGCACATTTGTCATTACTAGAGGTGAGGAACTCTTGCTCATTTTTTATTTCATAACTATTTGTATGAGCCCTCTGTGTGCTGAATAAATTGCATTCAATAGCTTGCTGCTTCCTGAAGAAGCAGAGGAAATCCAGTTTAATAATCAGAATACCAGTGAAATGTTACTCTTCTCAAATTTCCCAGTTTCTCGGAGAGGAATGTCCTGGCTTCCTCCTCCTCCTACCTTCAGCACTCAGCAATGTAGGCACGGTGTCGGTGCCTAGACCAGACTGCAGCTGCATTATTGCAGCAAAAACATCTTGTTGCCTAAAGAGTTCAGAATATACAGTTCCAAGTCCTCTCCAGCCCAGAATCTAGCATAAGCTCAAGTTACATCATTGCACTGTGCTATGAGGAAGATTTGTGAAAGAAAGGTAAATAAAATGAAAAAATCTCACCAATACACCAGATATTCCTTTGCAGTCATATAGAAGTGCAAAAAAACATGCCAATTTTTCCTCATTTGTCTGTGATGGAGCAGAATTAATGTACGTGATGATTTACTGTCTCTGAAGAGATATGTCCTTTTTATTTTTAAACCGATGGCTCCAAGTGCAAGTCTGTTAAAAAATAATAAAAAAATAAAAATAAAAATCTGTCTCTAGCAAAGTAAAAGTCACTTTCAAAAGAAAAGCAGATGTTTCCTTAAATTAATTAGACAAACACTTCTACCATTGTCATGTGTTAACATCCTATAAATCACTTCTATATTATTTTACCTTATCTTTGTACCCACCGTTCAGATCAAGCTTTAAATGTATAAAGAACCATTAAGATTTTCTAACCTTGTTGTGCTCTACCGTTCTTGCTTATTGAATGGTAATAAAATTAGCCAAAGGGAACTTGAGGTTATACTAGTCAAAGAAAAGCAGTTGTTATGCAGTCTATTTCTTGTTCAGGATACGTGTCCTTTTACCACTGGCAATCATACACTACACTGTGACCCAAAGGTTGCTGGCTATTTTTTTTTTTTTCACACATGCCTATGCAGGAGCATGGATTCTTTAGAGTGGGCTTTAGTTTGCCCCTGGCCTTTTAGGCATTCTTTCAAAGCGTGTTCTTGCAATAGTAACCAATTAAACTAGTTACCAAGAAAGAAGCATGTTTCAGCACTTAAGTTAATTGAACTGTTACAAACTAAATATGATTCCAAATAGTTTCTGTATTCCAAATCACTTCATGCATGCAGATAAAATGAAAAAATTACTAAATCGTTTTGAAATGTGCAAATCAGGCATGCAATACTGACATTTAGATCTGTGACCTGATCACAATGTAGTAAGTACCTTTAAGAACTTTGTGGATTTTAAAGCTGTCATATGAAACCCTTGAACCACTGCTTGATGTGATATTCAATAAGTGGAAGTCAGGCTGCAATCAAATCGTGGAACTGTCTGCATCAGGGTTTTACTACCAATTTACCCAGAAAATAATCTTTCCCTGATTCATTTCACGGGCCAAGTAAGAAAGGAGGAATGACTTAATGTATAAAACACCATGCTTTATTCTTTAGGACCTTAGTTTGAGTTCAATTTGTGGTCCTAACTGAAATGAGCAGCTCAATCCCCAATGAACAGTAGTCCATATCGTTGAACTACCACACACAATTAGGCACAATTGGCTGTCTCTGCTTAGGAGTTGAAGACTGATTTAGCATGGAGACTAAATCACTTCTTTCAACTGTAAAGTGGGATGGCCCTTTCTGGGACTCTAACAAAAAAAAAAAAAAATCCACCACCATATTGTTTCTCTATTTCAGCATTTCTCTAGTAAAGAAAAATAAGGATAGGAAAAGCTCATTCTCTCATAACAAAAGCCAGATGGCAGCCCTAATTTGCAGCTATTCTCTTTTATTAAGGAGCTAGTAACTACCGTAACTGGCAGAGTGATGGCGAAAACGCTGGTACAGGGAACAAATGGACTCTGCTAAAAAGAGAAGGGGAAAAAAAAAAAAAAAAAAAAGATGAAGAAGAAGAAAAGAAATGATGCTGGAAACTGGCAAAAGCTTTCCTCCCTGAATCCTGTAGCAGGAGAAATGCTTGCTGGGTAATGCATCTATCTAGTACATGTCATACATGGCCACAGTATTGAAGGCTTTAGCTGTCCTGGGATTTAAACTTGTCACTATGGGATAAGCTGCATTCACACAAAACAGAGTAGTGTAAACTATTTTGGCAGTGGAATGAGTGCCTTAGTGGTGAAGCTCTAGCAGAAAGACGATTTGAGAGTATCAAGGTTTGCACGGTACCAAAGGGAGGAGAGGGCGAGAGCTGGATGGGCTGTGGAGCCGCAGACAGAGCTCAGTGAGGGGTGAAGGGAGCTGCAGAGCTGCTAAGCAGGGGATTATAGGGAAGCTGAAGGAAAAAAGTGAGCCTACATCAGTGTGGTGTAAAGACAGAATTAAACTGAGTCGCTGGATCTCTTTCACAATACACCAGCAGAGGACATTGGCTAGTACTATGGAAAAGAGAGATTTAGCATCTGCAGCTAAAGCCTTCCTAAAATGTGAGGATCAGAGCATATCTTTAGTATATTCTTGGGTATAAACAGACTCTCTCAAGCACTGGAAGACTGTTAGTGTGGTGCTCTGCTCTGAGAACAGGCCGGAGCAGGCAGGGCAGCGTGCTGAACCCAAGCTGGTGCAACTGGGGAGCACGGAGCTGCAGCCAGCCGGGTGCTGCCACAAGGCACAGCACAAGGACACACAGGCCAGAGCAGGTGGCCAGAGAATGCCATCAGACCTCGCCCTGCAAACTTCGGTACAACTTACTATGCTGACATTAGACCTCAGAGAAAATTGGCAAGCTTTTATTTTTGACAGCGGCTTTTTTAGCTCCTCTTGGGGATTCCATTAATTTTCATTATGAACTCTTTCATCTAAGGAAGAAAAGGCTGCAACTGGAGGTACACTGCAGCTCTCCTTTTTTTTGCTGCTGGAAATAAGTTAATAAATGCAGTCACAATACAGGGTATACCATTCTCATTCCTTATTGATACCAACTATACTGTAACAATGAATTTCAAAGTGCTGCTGATGTAAACTCTACCTGAAGCCTGTTTGAT
The DNA here is from genome assembly GCA_013399715.1 of Alectura lathami. Lineage (NCBI taxonomy): Eukaryota > Metazoa > Chordata > Aves > Galliformes > Megapodiidae > Alectura > Alectura lathami. Next base: position 615,025 of record VXAV01006183.1, read on the forward strand.
CTCAGATAAGCATCTTCATCCCATTCTTCATTTCAAGAAAAGAAAATCTCACCGCACAGAAACATATTCATTTGCTTTGGGTTCAGTTCAAGATAAGCCATGCTTTGCAGAAAACCTAATTAATATCAATCACAAGGAAAACAGAGATGGGAAGGAAATGTGCTTTCATTTCTTGATAAACAGATCACTCATGATACATACGCAAATGGACATTCCAATTTGCTTTATTATGGAAGTATCACAAAAGAAGCAGTCCCAGTAGGGAGGATGATTTTAAAGAATAAAGGGGTAGTTGCACTATGGTGTGAGTAATAGAGTAACTTCATGTGGTAAATGAGAGTCCAGTGGTAAGACTTCAGACCAGAAGTAAGTCTTGCAATGACAGGTTTAGTGGCATTTTAAGTGCTTACTCCCAACACTCAGAATAGTAATTATTAGTGATACTTCATAAACATGTTTTTAATAGTTCCTGTAATGTATTTTAGGCATTTCTTTTCTCTTTTCTCCTCCCTTCTGCCAAAAGAGAAGCCATGACTTATGGCCTAGGAGACCTTATACGCTTAGAATAGAATATTTAGGGATAAATATTTATATTTGGAAACACTGAGGCAGAATCAGGGCAACTAGCTTCTGTCACAAGTCCACTTCACATAATAGCATTTCAGCTGACCTGTAAGGAAATTTCTCTTGACTGTCACACTTTCCCATCCGTGGATTTTAGCCTTGGATCTGATTATATAACTACTGACTGTGTAGCAACTTCCAAATGGTGTAGGACTTGCTTTAGATCTGATTCACAAAATTTTCTTGCACAAACTGCAGTTATGCTCTTATTTGTGCTCGGGGTCATATTGGAAAAGAGACGGTTTGGAGGGAAGGTCACTAATTCTTAGAGACGTCCCTGCCTTGGCCATCCATCTACCCTTAAAGTCCTTGACATTAACATTTCAACTGACAGTATGGTATATAACAAGCTTGTAAAGAAATACAGGAGTCAGATGGTTCAGTTTTATTAAGGCATTGACTCAACAAAGAGTATATCTGTGTAAAATATCATTCAATCTGGCCAGAAGTGAATATATATAAAAAAAGAAATATTCAATTTTATTATTTCCTTTGAGGTCCCACTATTCCCGCTTTGTTCTAAGCTCGCCTTTAGCTGTCTTCATATGATACAGCTCTTTTAGCTGTAACGTTACTAGGCTTTGCCTACAAAAAATAAAAACAAAAACAAAAAACAAAACACAAGCTTTGATCTGTTAACATACAAAATGTTTACAAGAAAGGCCCAAGCACTGAATCATTGGGATAGCTTGTACATGATAGCTGAGGAGGCATTTTCTTCTTTTTTTCCCTTCTCCCATTAATACTCATTGACATGACATAATTTATTTCAGGTCATGTCTCCTCACAGCCTCTCCTTTCTTCTATTAAGCGGTATGTTATGTTTGTCTTTGATAATAGTTTTCTTTTAGCATCTTGTGGCATTACTGGGGAAGCTTCTAGTGTAATGTGTCACTCTAAGGACACAGGAACCTGCTGCCTAAGTTGAGAGGGCTGGCTCTTTCATTCCAATAGAAAGTGAGGAAAGAGAAGAGCTGGAAAATCTGCCTTTATGAGCTTTAACGAAAACATAGACACGAAGAATGGAAGGGATTGGCTGAAGACAAAGCTCTGGACCTTGGGCTGATTCCTGATTCAGTGAGCAAGCCATTGGAACACTGTTATTTAGCCAGTGGTCCATACAAGTCATTTTTGTCAGTGCTTGTTGGCAGGTATCATTAGTGAACTGCAAGCCAGTCCTTGGCTGTTGCTGAAAATCAATGCATCTCCAATGAAAAAAAAAAATAAAAGACAAGAAAAAAAATAGATTAAGCACTACCACCCAAGCTAATGTTACATACTCCTTTTTTTTTTTTTTCATTCATTTCTTAGTGCTTATTTGCACTGACACTAAGATATGACCTATCCAGCCCAGATTTGACTGTAGAGTCCGTCTAGCAGTAAGCTGCAGTCTAGTTGCATCAATGTCAGCTTACTGCCAAAATACATCCCCAGATTCCGATTTCTCGAACTCCTGCACATGTATTTTCCATTGAAACTTCCCTAGCTGAAAGACAGATAGGCTATGTCTGTGTGCCAGGTCTGTAGTAATAAACCTTACCTACAGCACGGACCAACTTCACAGAATGCATCTGAGTATTAAGCTGTAAGTAGTATGGGAAGTATGCAGATAGATGGATTTATGTTGATACTTTTCATGTAACAGTGACTTTGAGGCATAGTGCATGTATCTGTAAAAATAATACACACAGCTCTGCAGTTAACTATTTACAAAGGATTAAAGTTTAGCTCCTTATAAGATCTTCTCTCTGATACTTTTGCATTTGCTGCCTAATACCACAAGAAAGTGCTGTACAAATTATGAAGAGAATGTAGAAATTCATGCAGATCTGAAATGTTCTGTTCAAAGGTGGATATCTGAAATAGAAAAAAACAGTCCGGACAAAAGAATTTCTTGCACACTGTGAGAAACAAAATAGAATCAAAACTTTATTGAAGTTCAGGAATGATATAAACTCACATCTTTTTTCATTTGGGTTTCTGTAAGGCAAGAGAAGCAGAAAGCTGTAGTACCACAGCTCACATTTCTCCCAGCATTTCAGATGAAATACTCTCCCTCTTCTAAAAAGATAATATATCTAAGAGAAAAGGCAATTTGAAAGAGTTTGACTATTTAAAAGCTACAAGGAATTAGTTTGAAGTTTACCAGTAAATACTGCCTATTTGCTTTTTGTTGTTGTTTTCTCTCTATATATCAATTTGAAAAGTTCTTCTCCACAGCCTCCTTTTTGCAGCATATGACTCTTTGCATGAGGGAAAGCAGAGACTACATGGCTAAACCTCTGAAGCTGTGTTTCTAAGTTAGCTATTGCTTATTTTCTAATTGGAAACCACATTAGCATATGGGCTCCCCTTAGGTAAGTGATACCGGCATTCTGCATGTATCCACAGAATAACTGGGATTTTGGAAGCAAAAATGTCTTTATTAGAAACAAAATGGAAACAGAAAAAAAAAAAAAGACATTTAAAATTCAAAAGATTACATGAGAGTTTCAAAAATAAATATTAAAGGAGTGATGAAATCTGTTGAACATAATTTTCAGGATGGTATGTCCTTTCAGCTGAAATCATAGAGATGCTGTATTATGAAAGGCAATACATTAGAAGTCAAAACTTTAAAAAGGTCAGCATGAGCAAATTAGTTCTTATTTAAGCAGAACTCAGAAAAGTGCCAACTGGATTAAGTATTGGTACTGCTTCAGAAAGTCTAGAAGTCTAAAATTGTATTTTGGGAAAATAGGCAAAATAGGTGTATGTGGGTTTAAACAAGGAGCTGCCATATCATAGACTTAGTGGAAGAAAGACAATCAGTCAGACCACTTAGTACTAGAAGACAAACTCTGGAAAGATAAAGCATTTCATGGAGGGGAAGTAATGGTGCAACACTTAACAATATTCTGAATATTAAATTTCATTAATGATTTGAGGCCATCAATAGATACTCTGGGTTCTATACAGACAGTAATTCTATACCTACACATCGAGGTGACAGTTGTCTGCTGCTGTCAGCCACCCATTCAGATTGGTTCCAGTGCCTCATGGTGACACATAGTAAGATCAAAGACTCTACTATGGTAGGATACTTCAGTTGTAAATTAGGATGTAAATTAAGATGTCACAGACACAATATGATGCCAAGGTTAAGTTTTTTGGTGTAATGAATGATTGTTTAATGGAGCAGACAGCCAGGAGTCCCAGAGGAGAAAAGCATGTCTTTACTACAGGAAGATCAGGCTCAAAATTTTGCTATCAATAATCTAGTCTGACAGTGCCTATGATGTACCTGTATTCAAAAATGTTGCTTGAACAGCAAAATCCAACTCCAAAACATTTCAGAATGTGAAAATTAAAAGTGGATACTTCAGAAATGGAATCAGAAATGGAAACTTTCTTTTTCTTATTTAAAATTTTGTTATTTTAACTACTAATGCAGTAGGAACTCTTCTTGTTGCTCTTGATGTCCGTTGTAAACCTCAGCTCCAGGTGAGCTTTGACTTTCCTAACACAATCCTTATATGCACAGGCCTTACATATGTCCTTCCAGAGACTGAGAAACAAAATTAAGAAACAAAGGAAGTTCACAAGCAAAAGTGGGAAAATTCCTAAGGCTTATGAAGCACAAGATATGCATAAAAGGTCTAGAAAATTGTCTTGTATTTGCTGGGGATGTTAAGCTATTCAGCTTTAAAAAGCCCAAAACGACTGCAGACTGTTGCCAAAGGATTCTGCAAAACCAAGCTACTGAGCAATGAGAAGGTAGATATATTTGAAGTTGATAAATGCAATTTGACATGTGTTTGGAAGAAAAATCTATGCATTATATTCATAACGTTTACTCAAAACTCTGTATTGGTCAAGAAAATAAGATGAATGCTAGGAAGTGCTAGGAAGAAGATAGCAGCAGTGAACTTCATTATATCATTACTTAAACCTATTGTGACCATGACTTCAATACATACAGTTCTATCTCTTCAGTCTTGAAAAGTACATCATAGCATTCAAGAAGGTTGGAAAGAGGAAGGATGATCAGAGGACCAGCTTCTGTATGAAAAATGACTGGACAAGAACATGTCAGCCTGGAAAAAACATAACCGAGGGACAAATGTGATGAACATGATGAAACTTGAGCAGAAAGAAGGACAAGACAGAAAATTGTTCACCAAATCTCATAATATCTGAAGTAAAGGACATAAAATCTAACCGTGAGAGGTGTCAAACACAAAAAGAGGAGGAATTTCAGTGTGCTGTGAATATTTAAACTGTGCACTTGACTGTCACAGGAGGTCAATGTGGTAGATGCCAAATTTTTCATTTGTTCAGAAGGCGACCTGATAAATTCATGGAAAAAGAATTATTAACATGAGAATACTCAGGACAAGTTCAAGCTGCATATCACTAGAATGTGGAAGATTTTACTAAAGCAGATAGCACTGTCTATATATTCCCATCCATCTCACCGTGCCCTGACACTCGTCGCTAGGCGTTATGTTATGTGTTATATACAAAACACACACAAAGCACAGCCAGCTGTATACTTGTGTGTGATGCCCTTGTCCAGCAGAACAGGAGCAATGCTCAGTCTTTTCAGTTGTCCTAATTGCCCCAGTGTGGGGTAAGAGTAATCTCCACTGATTTTATAACCTGAAAGAAGCTAAATCAAGCACTAGGATGAAGAAAGATTTTTTCTTAATGGCCGTTGGTCTGTCCCTCTTGAAATCAGCCCAGGAGTGCCAAACATGTAGCTGGGGAAAAACAGAAATAAAAAATAGAGGGAAATTAGTTTTCAATTGCTCATTTAGAATCGCTAGTTTCAATCAATGACAATTTTAAAGCATTAAACAAATTCCAGAGTTACTTGTCAAAAACAAAAAACCCTGCAGTTGCTGACATTCTCAGAGGTTTTTTTAATAAGATCAGGGTCAGTGATGGGAAATAAGCAGGAAGATGAATAGGATGTCAAAATTAAATTGAGTTCCAGAAGAGTTACCTTAAGCTACCAGAAAAATAGAAACTCGTGAAACTTTGTCTCAAACTAAACGGGGAATGCATGTTTTGGCTTAGAAGGTAGTGGGAAGGCTCCTGACTATCTTTAGAGGCATTAACAACCCATGCTATTTTAGCAGCTTGAAAAACACCTACATCTTTTGAATTGTGGAACAGAGAGGGTTCTACTTATTTTAAATCCTAATGATTTCTGCTGCACCAAGCTCTTTCATTTTTATACAGGAAACCCAGATTAATTGTTCCAACCATCTGACTATCCATTACAATCAGAGGATGTACTTCTTGTTAAAGTTTCAGAATTGTTGAATAAAATACCATTTTAACAACCCATATGTGCATGTTTTTGTTTAGTTCTGTTTTGCTAAATGTTGTAGCACTTTGTTTTCTGGAGTGTAAATACACTATTGGCCAGGCTGTCATTAATCATCATTGTTGTCAATGAACAAAAATCCAGTGAGAGAAAAGAACTGAATGCCTAGGACTGCAGAACAGTTCAGGTTTCTGAGTGACCACTCTGATTAATAATGCTACATTCACTTGAGAATTTGTGTATGCACCATTCAGGAACTCTGTTCAGATCTGTAGTCTTGCTATATGCGTATGACATTGTCTGGTATACTCTGTCTACCTACTCCTTAGGCTCAGGAGGCAGGATACTGGGTCTGTATTAGAGGGTCATTAAAAACAGTTCGCTCTTCTCCAACCAAAATCTTGCAATGACTCCATCACAGGAAATTAAACTTTCTCCAGCTTGTCTGTGAATAAAACCTGGAGTGTTAAGGACTAGAAAACCCGTGGAAGAAAACAAAAAGACACATCCAGAAATGTACAAGTGCAGGGCTAAGTAAAGAAAGCCTGACAAGCAAGGAGTCACACAGGAACAGATTTTGTGCTGGAGTTAAAGACTGCCAAGGTAACAGGACCATTGGAAAAGGTGAGATTAAAAAAGCATCATTTCAAGGACTCCCTCTCAGCTGGGTAATGCAGTTGAGCAGGAAGGACCTGAAAATCAGAAGGTCATTAGATCTTCAGGACACTGGGGAAAGGATGGAGATGGAGATGTTTCGTGCTTTTCATAGAACCGTTGATCTCTTGGCCTGTATGAAATAAATAAAGAACACATAGTGAGTCCTGTCTACCTGCTTTGAGCAGTTAGACTACTACTGAAACTACCCTCAAGAGTGGGGGTCTGAGCAAGGATTTTGCTAAAAATTTTAGGAGCTCTGTTATGGAAGAGACTGTCTTCTATTTATGGATTAAGCAGGAAACATATAGTGTTGCATTTAATAAGAGTACTGAATGACGTAGGCCTGGAAATGATGGCTGGAGGAAACCCTGGTACAAAGGACAGCTTTAAAGTACGGAGACCCAGTTTGTAGGTACGTGGAATCCCATTAAGTGATTGGATGGGTTTCAAAGAAAATATGTGAGCTCATTCCTTATAAAGGTTTACAATATAAATGTTGGATCTTCCTTTGTGTGTTTTCTGCCATATTCCAGCTAGTGGATTAGCTGTATTTTTGCTAGAAGTACCCAGTATAATGAATTTCTTGTTACACTTATCTATATTAAATTAGTGCTGTTTTCTCCCCCAAAACTTGAGATTTTGGTTTAAGTTCTGCTTTTAACTAGAAACCAGCATTTTATGTCTCTTTAATCTACAATACAGTCTCTTAACTAAATGTCATTTCACACCTTCTTGGTTCTACAATAAGGTGTTCTCGCCTTACTACTTTCTAAAAAGCGCTGTTGTAGGGACTTAGAGCATCATTAGTTTCTATGCTTAAACATGGAAAATGATGTATAAGAACTAAGCTTTATTATTCTTAATGTTTTCATATGCTTACAGGGAACTGAAAGTCCACAGGGGACAGAAATAGAAGTGGAAATGTAGTAACATTTTACTAATATAGGAGTGGCTGCGAAAGAAGGACTGTTATGCTCCTGAGCTCAGGGAACACCCATGCAGAAAAAGACTGACTTATCTGAAATCAGACACCAGAGAGCACTTGCGTGTGCTAGCTGGACACAGAGGAAGATGCTGGACTCTCTCACTTAGGCCTTCTGATACCTCTTAACTTGAATCCCAGGCCATGAGACTGCCTCTTGGACAAAGCAAAAGATGAATGCAGCTCTATCAGGCTGTATGACGTGTATCTTGGGGGGTAGTTGTATGTTGGGTGTGGGTCCTGGTGCGTCGCGGTGGCGAGGTAAGACCATTGGCCAGTGACTGCTGTTCTGTCGGGCTCAGGGGCAACCTGATATTCCTGCTTTTCCACCTGGAACAGGCTTCCAGTCTTCTCCTCCAGACTGAATGCCATGACATGGTGGCATCTGTGCATACGTATGTGTGAGTGTCTGAATCAGAGTCATAGGCATAAGGTCTTGTGCTTAGTATTTACTCTGGGCCTGATGGAAGAGAGCATTAAAAATGCCGATAAATTTTCAGTGTTAACAGTTTTTAAAGAAAAGTCAGATATCCTGGGTGACGGTGTAGGATGTTTATTTACTTCAGTAATTTAAAATCTAATGACTTTCATGGTTAATCCTGTTTCCTTTGCAGGTGCTTTATCTCTTTTGATAATGATGTAAGCTTGGATGTAAGTGTGAAGGGCGTAAGTTTATACCTGGAAAATCACTGAGGTCCTCTGTTTGATCATGCAGATCTGTCTCACAAAGACCTGAAACGCCGTGAGGGACTATGTACTACACTTATTCCAGTGACAGTATCCATTTCTTTACTGATACTCTCACTGAAAATGAAAATTGCCTGCTTCCTAGTCCTAGAAATGCATAATTTCCTGTGTATTTTTCCTCCTACTTATTTCAATCCCTTCTTCTAATCTAGCTCAGTGTTATATGTATCAGCACTGGTGACAATTGAAAAAAGTGAATTTAGAGTGGTTTTCTTCACCGAAGGCTCTTGCCATCAAAGCAAAATTCAATGATTTCATTAGTATGTAGAATCTGTTATAAATAATTGAAGTCAGAATGACAGTGGTCAAGCTATTGGAAGGAATGGTCCAAAATATCTGAATGCAAATTTAAACGAAAGTCCCAAGAAGAACAGAAAACCCCAGAGAAAAATGAAGTTCTTCAGTTTAGATATACACTGATTTTTTGGGAGGTGTTCTCAGTGAAACATTGCTGGGATAAAGAGTTTCTCCATATTTTGCTACTCCCTTTAGCTCATGGATGTCAAGGGCAGTTTGTGTTTCTTTCCGGGGATGAGATGTCCTCAGAAGTAGCTGAGCCATATGACACAACCATGACTCATTTCTTGACTCAACTGAGTTCAGAAAGATTAATGGAGGAGAGTAGAGAAAGCTAGGGCAGAAAATAGAGCACCATTTCAGTCAGTTTGTTTGCTCTAGAAACAAAGTGGGCAAAATCCTGAATCTCAAAGAAAAAGTAGATTATGGTAGCAAATTGCATAAACACTGCAAAATCAAAATTTCTCTGTAAATTAAAGGAAAAAAGAATCATTTTTCACCTACTTAATAACTTGCATGAAAATGAATAGAATTCCATTTTTTTTGTATTGTATTCCTTCTCTATTGAATTATGTCTTTCTCTCATTTAAAAGCCCCATCTTGCTCTGTCAATTTCTGAAGGAGCTATTCAGCAGCCAGCCTACACAACAGCATTTCTCTGTGCTGAATGCTCTTTTTCATTTTTGCATTGTGTCCTGCTCTCCTATTATAATGGTGCTGCTAGCAGAACTATAGGCAAGCATATGTCAATATTTCTATGCCAAACCCAGTTTTATTAGTAGATGTTTGTAACAAGACCATTGTAATTTGTATAATCAAGATGAAGTTAAATACAACTATTCTCTATCCTGACATTAATTTCCTCTAAAAATATGCTTTATTTTCTCAATCATTTTTAAAAGATTGACAAAAAAGTGCTGAGGTTTCAAATCTCCATGTTGCTGGCTACTTCTCTTCAAGTAAAAGGGGAGAAGAAAGAGCATAAGATGCCACGTAGACATTTATCATGAGTGTTTTGACACAGAACACTGGAAGCAAGGGAATTCCTTGTCATGGCTTAAGGATTATTTTGTCTTCAGAGTGTTTATTTTGACCTTCCTCTGCAAAGTAAGAGGCTATCTGTAACTGCAGATGTTTTATCTTCCATTTAAATCATTTTTGTCTGCAATTTGTATTTTACATTGCATTTTTTTCTTCTCCTCACAAAAGCAGAGAACATAAATGACAATTGTGTTTATGTCATGTCTATTTTCAGACACAGTGTTTGTTACTGACCATGGCTATGGCTGTGAAGGGAAAAGATAAGCTTGTAGAAACTATGGCCTCATTTACATACTATTTTTAGTAAAGACTAATTTTTTCATCCTGGTAATGACTTCACTTCTCACACAAGGTGAACTAAAAATAGAGTTTGTTTCTCCCTTGGTAGTGTATTGCAATGAACTGTACTGCAGCTGTCCAGCTTTCAGATCTGCTGAGTTTGAAGTCCAGAGCTCTTGACATGTGCAGACTTTATAGGCTCTTTTAAAATAATTGTTGAAAGTTCAACCAATGACCAAAAGATTGTTGAATTCCACCTGATCTTATGGCAGATTTTCAGAGAAACAGACTTTTTTTTAAAGCTGAAATCAATAATTTGAAGTAAATCAATAGTACGGTTTTGCTTAAAGTGATGCTTATAGACAGAGCCTTACAGCTTAGTGCTGCAAAGGAGCTCTTCCCTCTCCTCTCTCATGTCTCCTTTTCCTTACTGTGTACCCATCGGTATTTGTCTTGCCCTCTTCCTTGCAGTAGTTCAGATGGCTTTTGGCCACTTACGTGGGTTGATTTATCCACTAACTAAACAGGCAACTGCCTATATTTTTGCTGATGTAGTTTTCCTTTGAGTCAGTGAGCTGAGTCAGTTCAGACAAGCTCTGATGGCAAATGGCAGGGGGACACACAACCAGGAGCACTGAGACAGAAGAAGGGGTCTGCTGGCAGTGAACTGTGACATCATCTCACCCTGTTCCAATGAGCAGCACCCTATGTAATCTGTAATATTGTAGAAGTGTAACTACCACCATTTCCCCAACACACCTGCCAGAACGGAGGCTCAGCAATCCTTACACAACAGGAATTTGAAATATTTTCTTGCTCAAGACTGTTGTTCAAGCTGAAAGACCTACGAAAGTGGCTTGTTGGACGTGCTCCTCAGAGGAGTGCTTGGGACAGTGGGGCTTAGCACTATGCCATGCAGCTCATTGTGCTGCTCCTGGACGTGCAGTGATCACTTGTGGGCAGCTTGTTATAAAACATTCAAGTGGCTGCTCAAACCCTTGAGCTGGAGGAGCATGTTGGACCAGCCAGACTAAAGCTTCATGTATTCTTTAAGTGGACAGAAGAGGGGTTTGTGCATGAAATTTTGTCCCTGGATAAATGCACAGCAGGTGAAATTTGCATTTATTCATATTTTTTTTTAATCTGAATTTTGCACTAAAATTCCCCAAATGAATATAAATATTGGCTTCTGCTCACATCCTTGCTTTTTATGCTTTTCCATGGTAGTAAATTTGACCTCTACTAATGGCAGGTGAAACTGGTCTTCATGGAATAAAAAGAGACTGCTTAAAATCTTTAACTTTTTCTTGATGGATGCAGCTGTTTGTGAATGCACATGGTTAAAGCTTCATTTACATTTTTAATATATCACTTCATATGATTTTTTAGTGAATGCCATTGCTTCACTACAGAGTAAAGCTCTCCCTTTGGTAAGCAGTCCTCTCCCTCTCCCTCAATAGTACCAGTCATCCTTTTCTGTATATGCTGTTATACTACTTCATTTTCTTTGCTGTGGCTGTCCAGAACTTCACCTACCTTTCTGGATGACAATTTCCCAGAATTACAGTGTGAATAGAATTTTTACCCTGAAGAGAAACATTAGCAACATAGGAAACAAAACTACAGGGCATGAAAGCTTTCCTGTTTCTGACTGTATTTCCTTGTGTTTGTAGTAGGACCACATAAGGATGTATGTTCAGCAAACTGGATAGGATCTTTTCTTGCCTTTTTTGCCCCTTTTATTGCCAGGGGACAAACTTGGAGTTTATGCATGAATTCCTGCAGTAGAGCGTTGCTCTGTATTCATTTGTGATTTTGGCTGCTTTATTTTGCCTGGAGACCACCACTCTCTCTCTGAGTTCATACTGCTTGGGGAAGTATTTTGTTCTGTTCCTTCCTAAGAAGACTGATTAAAGTGCAGAGTGAGGTATACTTAGTGTGACCGAATGTACAATATGTACTTGNAATGTCCTACCTTTTGCACTGATGTGTTTGTTTATTTTTGTGTTTATCAATATTTCCAGTTGTGCCACATAATCTTTTTTATGCTTAATGTCTCGCTAAATATGATTTTCTTTCAAGGAGTTATGTTCCTCTCTTTTAAGTTAACATTCACTGCTATATTGCATTAAATGTTCATTGCTGCTTGGCAATTCCAATAAATCAAGCACTGTCTCTCTATTCTTTTGTACTTTCTACTGGTGGAAATCTTAAGTACCCAATATTCTGGGTTGAAAAATTGAGAATATAAACCCTGCAGAAACCACTAATTGATTTACATGGTGGAATGCTCTGTAATGTAAGAGTTTTTCCCAGGAAAAAAAAATGGTACTCCTAAAGTTATTAAATATGTACATTAAAAAAAAGAGAGAGAGAGAGAGAGAGTTAGAGAAGTTAATTATCATACAATTACAGTAATGGGGAAAAAAAACCAACTAATCAAACATGAGAAGCTCGTATAACCATTAACCAAGCTATGGTAAACCATTACTTAACTGTGACTTAAGAGATCCATCATGAGATTCATGGCAGTCAGTCAACTAATGCTTAAACAATTCCAGAGTAATTTAAAGCTGTGGTAAATAGCATCACTCAACCAAGCAGTCAGTCTTAGTCTCAACTGTTATTTTTAACCGGTATGAAGTTATGCTAACCCCCTCCTCTCTCTCCCTGCCTACATGGCAAATGTTAACAAGTCTTTACTAGCTGTGTGACACAGTATGAAGTCCTTTTCTAAGTCCATGCAGATGATATTCATTGTATTTGTTTTTGCTGAATACTCCTTCGCTCAAGAGTAGTGTCAAATGAATCAAAAATGAATCAAATGAATCAACCTGCCTTGGCTGAAACTGCATTTAGTCTTTTAATGAAGAAATAAAGATACAGATATTTATATTCATTTCCTCTATTTTTTTTTTTTTTACATTAAAAGTTGTTCATAAAATGTCATGTTATTAAGATCAATCTATCAGCTGGTGACCATCAAAATCACTTTTTGGTGTTGTTGCACTCTCCATGATTAACAACCAGTCAAACTGGTAGATGAGCTGCATAAGGTGGGCAAAAGTTGACTGGAATGGGCATGGCCCTGGTGAGTGTTGAATATAGGGATAGACAGGACAGAGGCTACTGCTGGAACTTTGCAGTGGCTGAAGGACGGTTCTGTACTTATTTAATATTTTTACTTCTAATCAGAGGATCAAAAGTGGGAACAAACTGATAAATTATGCTAGTGACACAAAACTGGTTGCCATTGCATTTGTGGAGGAGGATCAAAATATCACACAGGAACAACTGGATCACTGAGGGCAGAAGTAAAAAGAAACCGATGAAATTTAATAGCACAAAGTTCAAGGTCACAAAGTCTCAGGCCAGCAAGAATTTCTGCCAAGAACTAGCAGCCTGTGTCTTGGAAACAGCTGAAGAGAAGGAAAATACTTGAGGCTACTATATGATCACAGGTGAGTATGAAAATGAAATTCCGTCTGTGAGTTGTTTGGCAGTAAGGTCACTTCTGTGCTTTTCCTCCCACACCTCACAGGGCACTCATTCCTGTCCCTGTGCCACAGACTCCTGCCTCCTTACTTGTGCCAGTGCAATGGGATCATCCTGTAAATTAGTCAATGTGAAAAAAATAATTTGGAAGCTGTTTCAGGTACAGTAATTCCAAAAGTCATTGTGAGGTACCGCTGTACATATGGAGACTGCATCATGGGGAAAGTTGTGCAGTCAGACATGTGGAAGAATAAATAATGCAACATAAGAGGTTCATGGGTGGACTACGAGGCAGATTTGGGGGCACAGAGATCTTATCTTACTACAGGAAACAAAAGCTGCCTTGCTAGTTTTGCTTAGCAAAATGAAGTCTTAGAAAGGACTTGTTTGCCATAAACATATGGGAGCAGAGGAGAAAAAGTAGACACAAACAAGGGAGGGAAAAGTGATTGAAACTGTTGGGATATGTTACTCTGACAAGTAGGTCCAAAGAAGAATTTATTTGACACAGGTGTATCTTGCCCTGCAAATCAGAATCAGGTTTCTAATCACCAGCTCTGCAAACTGGGGAGTCTGGTCCAGAACCATTTGCCTTGTGGAACAGAAATCTATTAACGTCAGACTGCAGATTGATTTGTTATGAAAAAAATACCTGACATGGCACCCGTGATAGTAGGGGCATGAACTGTGTCTCAGGAGGCTTCCAGCCCCATGTCTCCGGGAAGTAGAAAGCATCTGATGTAGGCAGTATGCAGAGGATTGATCTGTAACAAGTACCTGACAAGAGCTGTTTTTTTGTGTTGAAATTCAAACTTCAGGACTGGTTTTGCTTTCAGCTACACATATTTTCCTGTGGACATTCTGTTTTATAAAGCCTAGGGAACAAGAACTGATTTTGTGAGAACCAGCTGAAGTGTTTAATATAGAGCTGACTGTAGGTGACACCGGTAAATAACAACACAATAATTTTCTGCTTTCTATGCTTTTTTTTTTTTTATTATTATTATTGGTTTTGCCGTAGAACAGCAGGTATTTAGAGACTCTGCAAAAGCAGTCAATTTAAACAAACTCTCTTATACAACTGGCAAGGCAGCACAAAAGAACTTACACAGAAAAGATGAGGCCTCTTGCACCAACTCTGATGTCCTGCTGTCTTCCTCCAAGCCCTGGCCAGTGACCATGTCAGCATCTATGAGGGGCAGACAGTAGCACTCCCCTGTTGTAGCTGCTCGCTCCTGTAACTTCGCTGATGGCTTCCCCCAAGCACATCTATGGATGAGCAAGCTGTTAGTGCGGAAGAACCCACCTCATGTAGCAGTTGTGGGGATTGTAGTGTGCCTTCCCGCGGACACGGGTACTTCTGCTGACAAGGAAGAAGGTGGCAGGCTTGGCTGGGCTGCCACACAGAAAAGGGGAGGGCTGGGAAGGCATAAGTGGAGAGAAAGATGACAGTCTGGTGTTATTCCAGAAGGAATGGTATGTTAAGGGTCAGCACTTATAATTGTCATGTTACATCTCAAGATTAAAGAGTTTGAAAATTAGTTTAAGATCAGTTATTGAATAGAAAGGGCTGCAAGGGAAAAAGCGTCATTCTTCATTACACAGGCCTGAGATGAGATCCAAATCAGACCTGCCACATAAATTTTCCCAGCTGCACATGCTTGTAGCCAGAAGAATGACAGCCTGATACCTACTTACATGTCAGTCAGCCCCTTTACCCAAGATAAACTCTTGCTTCTATGGTATCCTTTGCTTCAAAGCAATGCTGACAAGGATTTATTGAATTAACCTAAATGGCTTTAAGCCCCAATTCATGCTGGTGCAGCATGTCTCTATCAGGGGTTTGCACTGGTATAACTAATTGATTTAGTTACAGATGGGAAAATTTTCTTAACAAGAGAAGGACTAAACTGCTGGCCAGGCTGCCTTTGTTGTTTGCAAGTAATCTCCCTCAGCCTGTTGTTAGCATAAATCTGTTCTATTTTGGATTCCCATAGAGCTAATTTGCGCAAGAGTCACACAATAGCATGGTTTATATTTCTAGCTTCTTTTCAAAATGGGACTGTGGGATGTAAAAAAAGGACTTTTCAGAAGTTGTCTGCAATTCCGTAAATATTTCATTGCCTCTGTCTTGGCCCTCATGTATGTTGTGGGAGAGCAATTCATTTGATAAATGAAATTTCTCTAATTGGGCACACAGAGCAGAGTGTTCAGGTCTGCTCCCTGAGTGACTGGACTGGATATACAGCGCCCTTTGAATCACATTTCTGATACAAAGAATTATATTAATAAATCTGACAGCTGCTTCCTTTGGTTATCCTATAATGCTTGGTATGAATTTTGTCCTGTTCTCAGCGCTAAGCTTATCTGCCTCAGTGTCCGCCTGATCTCCGCTGGAAACCCATGCACGTATTTGAAACCAGCAGGATGAAGTCAGGGTTGATGTTCCCAGAAAACATGCGTTTGCTTACCTGAATGAAATTAAATTGAAAGGTAAAGCAACTTTTTTGGAGGAATTAGATGTGAGGTCCAAGTCTAGGTAAGTCAGTTATGGAGGCTTGTTACATATGGTTTTAGAAGCTGGGACAACAGGGTCTAGGTCCTATTTGTTTTATACACACAGCTGTAATCATAATTAGTTACTGAAAATGTTCCTGTTCTTACATGGACACTGGACTTTGGGTCCATTTATGAACTTTCACATCTATAAGTCTTTTCAGGAGAATAGCATTGGAATCTGGAGACAGTTATACAACTTCCAGTGACCAAACAGCATTTATTATCACTCCTCAAAACAAAAGGTGTTGAAAGCCACTTTTTATATAGGATAGTATGGAGCATTAATGGTTATTTTAGACTTTGTTACTTCTCCAGAAATTGTTTTATTTCATTATCAGCTTGATCCTTCTTCAGTTCTAGTGTACTACGTTTTTCCAGTAATTATGAAATAAAATTGGTACAATGGAATGGACCCAATTAGTTCATATGAATTTAGGGTGTATATAATATAAAGAGGTCTCTGCCACAGCAAGAACTGCATTTTCCTTGAGATCATTTATGCTCTTTTTCATGTATTTGAACAATATCAATTCTGCAGTCTAATCCAAAGAAGTAGTGGGAAACTGTGGTATTGTGGAAGCTGCTAGAGAGTCATTTGAAGGTGAGTGCGTCATAGTAATATTAGTAATGTTAATAATAATTGGTAATATTAATACTTAGTAATAAGTAGTCTTGTGGCTGACTTTTTGCTCAAATTAGTTCAAAAGAAAACATTGTTCTGACATCAAGAACAAACAATTCCATTCTCTGAGGTATATTGTTACGGCCACACACTTCTTTTCGTACTTACTTATTGTAAAAAGATAGACATGAATAAGTAACGCAATTTTCAAGGAAAAAATAGTTACTGCGGTCCAGAAATGGGAGCTTTTATAGTTATTTTTTGTGTTGCAAAGGCTTTTGAAAATTAGTTAACAGAATGCTTGATAGCTGGTGAAGGAATCAGTGCTCACCCTGGCTCATTTTCCAGATTGTGACTGAATGCCCACGTGTACACTTCACAGACAGATTTCACATTGTTCAATTCATATCCTGATTTTTCAAGGAAAATGTTAAAAATTTTCTCAGTAGACTCTGAAACATCCTCAAAATTTATTTATTTGTCAATGAAATTCTTCATTTTTATATAGCTCAGAATTAAATTCTCTCTGCAAAGTCAGTCAAAAATGGCAGAAACTACTCACTTATATGATCTGGATATAAATATAGATTTTACTTTTCATTGCAGGAAATGTCCTACCATGTCTAACAATGCTGATCATTTTTCAGTGCTTGTGTGGTTTGTACCACAGTTTCTCTCTGTATTAGGAGGGTCTCTGGCAACCTGACAAAGTGCAGTGCTTAGTTGTGCAATAGCCAGAAGTCAGGCAACTGGCTGAAGGAACAGAATTCACAGTAATAGGCATCAATATTCCTTATACACTAAATGAAGTAGTTAGGCTGCAAGGATGGAATTTACAACAACCAGCATGATGAGAGGGGAAGATTTAAGCCAGGCAACATCATTAGGCATTTCTCCATCCAACTTTTATTATACTAGGCCTTTAGCAGTTCCTCTCTCACCTCTTTTAGTTTGCTCTTACTTTCTTATTTTTTTTCCTAATTTCCACACACTCTCTTTCCCTAACCCCTCTCTTTTATATGCTTGACACCGAATAACACTCTGAGGAGGCTTTGTTCCCATACATCTCCGCAATCCTTCCCTCGTGCTTGTGCTACACAGCTATGAATTTGCATGCAAGTGAAAGGTCAACAGTCTCACGGAGTTCACAAGAAGTCCCACTTTCCAGATGCCCACATTTCTCTGTCAATCACTTGTTATATCTGATTTTTTTTTTTTTGCATATTTTTTTTTTCCATCATTTTTGTGTATCTTTATCTTAATACTTTAAATGTTGTGAAAAGTATGACAGCTTTCATCCCAAAGTCCTGTGGGGCTCTGTTGTGGGCTCGATTTAAGCAATGAGGAAGGGATCCTAGGGATCCCATCCTCTTGAACACAGGCAAGGTGCCGTGCTGTGACACTTGAGGCAGGAGATACAGCTCAGCTCCTGACATTTCCTTATGTAAACAAGCGCTAAGCCTAATTATGCAGGCACCAGAAAAGCTCAAAAACTTCAAGAGTGAGTTTGTGCTTGCTACTCCTCCATTGGCCTACATCCCTTCTGTCTTTGAAATAAAGCCTCTGAGGACATGCACAAAGAAGAATCTGGGTCTCAGTGTGGACAAAGATGTTTGGAAGGAAGCGGGAGCTAGAACAAATCTTGTCTTTCTCTGGTGAATCACCCAATGATGAGACTTACACTCTTACCTGGCCAAGAAAGCACAGAGGAGATTGGTTTGCCACGTCATTGAGGGCTTCTTTGCTGGGATATTAATTCAGGTTTTCCAAAGCCCACTGTAGTGTCTGCTTCATCATACACCTCTTTTTTTGTGCAAAACAGATCGTCAACTCCTAGTCTACAAACTACGGATCTCAGACCCTATGTCTCTGCGTACCTGCAGAATTGCTGAGTGAATTAGGACTACAGAAGTCAGATAAATACTATGGATCTGGGTTTACCAAGAAGGTTATTGCTAGCTCCCATTCTGGCATGCAGACTTCACATCTCAAATGTACCGGCTGCAGCTACAATAATCATACATACTGTGTATTTTAATATTTTTGAAAAAACAAGGCAAAATGACACTAAAAGAAAAATAAGGGATTTTTACTTGTTTAAACTTCACACAATGATTGTTTATTTGAGAAGCCAATACTGATTATGTTGAAAAAGTTTAATCTATCAATAAGATTTAAAGAACACAGCTGCATAAAACACAGAGGACAGAGAGTGGCTCTCTGGAGTCTAAACATACCTGACGCTTGCTTCTGATCTCAGTTAACATGAGTAAATTAGGTTGCTGCTCATCTGTTCTCAGATTGGTGTCAAGGGCTACTTATAACATCTCAGAACGTGTTTTATGTTAGGAATATATGACCAATGTGGAAGTGAAAAAGGACCCTCTTGGCACCTCAGGCATGTGTGGAGGGAGAGGGCAAGAGTTTATATAGCGATCTAAGCAAACCAGCTGGAGAATAACTGGTCGGCTGAACAGCTGACATGAGAAGAAGCCTTCACAGGAGCTAGGATGGGTCCTGGATGCCTGTGGGATGACATAAGGAAGTAATTTTGTTCGTATACATACTCTCATCCTGTGAAGATTTGTTTATATATTTACTCTCATGTTAATGAGTAGCTCTCATGACTTCACTGGGACTATTTACTTGTTCACGATTAATCATACGCTTTTCATGTTTTCCCTTGCTGAAGACAAATTTTCAGGAAAACTCTTCCCAGAACATTTTTCACCTTACATTCATGTACTGCCTCAGATCTGAGATCAATAGCATTGCCTATCAATTTACACCAAACACTGGATTTGCTTCATGGGAACTGGGTCAGCACCTGGGCCTGCAGCCCTTGGCTGAGGATGGAGGAGGGCACGCTGGAGCCAGGGAACAGCACGGGATGAAGGTCAAAATAGCAGGACACTGGAAAAAATGCAGTGGGAAATGACAGAAAGGCTCCTGGGGGCAACTAGTGCTGAGAATGGAGAAATGTAGCAACGCAGAGGTATGAGCTACATTCAACATCAGCCTTTTCAATGGACAAAAAAATAACACTGGTTTAATATTGGAGTCATGCTACAACACAGAAACTTTTGTCAAAGAAAAAAATATTTCTGCTTGAATTAGTAACATTTTATTTGTTTCTTTCCAATAAAGTAAATATTTATAGACGCTGTCTAATCTCTTTGTTTCTGAGTTCTGTGTACAACTGACACCCCTGCACCCCTGCTCCACCCAAAAGGACCTAAATTTCTTGTTGGTGTTGAATGATCAAACTCCAGCAGGTAGGAGGTAACACCTGAGGATGTGACTCCTTTCCTCCTCTGGACCCACAGCTTTGTTCCAGGCTATGGACAAATGACTTCCTCTACTGGTACACTTAGTGGAGATGGTATGGATGGGGTGCCCTTTGGTACGAGGGCATAGGAGTCCTGTGTCCTGGCTGAACACTCTAGCCAGCAGGCTGTTTTGTAAAAAGGACTTGAAACAGAGGTGGAGTGGAGCCGGATTGTGGTGGAGTGTTAGATGGGACGTAAGGATTCATTGCCCCAGGAAGGGCGCTTACGATTATATGGGGAAAATAAATGCCTTGAGAAATTTCAGATGAAGTAGGGATATGCCTGATAGATGTTGGTCCTTCAATAGACCTCTGATGAATTTTGATCCCCTAACTTGGAGATAAGGTGTTGTTGGAATGGATCCTTCTAACGCTAGCTCAGATAGCCAAAAAATCTGACAAAATGCATTTAAATGAAAAACTTAAATGAAAATGTTTTTAATTCATTCCCTCTCTCTTTCCTTTTTATGGCCTCTTATGAATTTGAAATCTTTCTCAGAATTTCTCTCTGGAGGCCTCCTCTATCTCACTCCTTGGGTTTCTCAGATTTAGAGAGAAATATAAAGACTATTTTTACTTCTACACAGGGATTAATAGAATCCTGCTTTTCTAGCTGCAGGGTAAATCAGCACAATTTCCCTCTATGCCAAATGCCAGGAATTTGTCATAGATGTGCATAAGCCCTACCATCAAATGTGGCTTGCAGTACATGCTGTGTACTAGTAGTGTTTAGCAAGGGGTGAATGATACAAATGACGACCAAAAGACTAAGCAAGACCCACTTCCAAATGTCCTGTGACCATATCCCCAGACTGACGGCAGATCTGCTTTGCTGATCATAAATGTTATGTTATTTGGATGGACTCTTTAAACTCTGCCATTTTTGGCATTTAAAATAAAAGGATAAACAAAACCACATCTGGTCTACAAATGTGCGTGCCATGTTTGAGCTTGACACAATTTCGAATTAGTTGTTAAACATTGAAAATCAGGGTTCATAAGGGAAATGCCTACTCAGCTGATTGTAGTTGAACTGGTGCAGCTATAATGGACACCAGACACTCCTGGAACAGCAGATAACTGTCTATGGCTACAGAGGCATAGACAGGAAAGAAAAGCCAGATGGTGTACTTAATTGCACTTAAAATCTGATTGTGTGTGTCAATAATGAATGCCCAAGTTGGATTCTTCCATAAAAAAAAAAAAAGAAAAAAAAAGAAAAAGAAGCAAATGTATGTGCATACTAGTAGAACAAATGCAACCCTATAGAAAAAAATGTGCGGATTCCATCATTGTAATTATGGTTATTATGATGATCAGTTAACCTGCATTCACTGCAGTTTTCTAAAGCCTTAAGCATTAAATATGTTACAACACAACAACAAAATAATTAAATCATAAGGATAATTCTGACAAACAGAAAACTATTATTTTTAGCCCATTTTCTTAAAAATACAAATGGTCTCTTTTGCTTAGATCGCTGGAAAAAGTTTCTTACTGGATGACACAGTCATAAAATACCTACCCTTCTTTGGATGTCAGAATGAAATTCTGTCAGGTTCAACTGAGTCCTTCGTCATTTCAAAGTAGATTAGGATCTTTATTAAGGGTGAAAGTTAGGCCTTGTGTTAACCAATGGAAGCTTTACTATAAGCCACAACATCACACCTATAAATAAGCTTTTCATACAAGACTTTAAAACTAAGAACTTCTGTGTATGGAAATTAAGGTTTCCCAAAATTACTTAGTCTTGCAGAAAGAGTTTCCTTGGTTCATTTATACAGGAACAATTAAAAAATAAAAATATCTATAATTCCTCTATATTCTATTCCTCCCTCCCTCCCTCCCTTCCTTTATTTTGTTTTGTTTTGTTTTGTTTCCTTTGTTTTCTTCTCTTTCTGTTTCCGGACAGACTGTGAACCCCTTACACTGAGTATATTTATGTTAGTAGCCCCACTGAGTTCAGCAGAAAAGCTTTTGCAGTAAAATGTTAATCATTTTGAGTAAAGTCAGCAAAATATGTCCATAAATAAGCATCAAATGCTGTGAAACTTAATCATATTAATCAGATTCATCTCCATGTCTTATTTGTATGTGTTCAGATGGCACTGTATAAAGCTATGCAATGACAATATTCCAGATACATTGGCTAAGGTCAATTTAGTAAGCATTTCTTCTCAGAGTGTTTTCTCTCTGAATGGAGTGCCATGAAGACATATCTTTGTAATGCTTCCACATCTGGAACTAGCAGAGTTTCCTCTAGCTGTAGTAACGGCAGCATAGGTTACAGTGATGCTCACAGAGTTTAGGCTTTCAAATCTCTAAAGTACTTTTGAAAATTCTATGCAATATTTATTACCCCCTTCAAATTGCAGTTCAGTGAAATAGCAGAAGAGAATCGCATTGCCTTTCATTAGTTTCCTGACCCTTTATCTAATGTAAAAAACCATTTTTAATTGCTACTATCTTTGCCAAATCTTAAAAATTGCCTCATATGGCCTTAAATGAGCCCCAGTGATTGTGAGCATTACGACATTGTCTAATTACATGATCACATTTGAATTTTGTTTTAAACTATGTTCTTCAGTCTGTACACAGGACAAAAGGAGCTTAGCTCAAAAGCAAATATTCAATTTTAGTTCTCTTCCCATTGCTCAATATGTCCCCCATGCCTTATTTACTGCACAGTATTCAAACCCTGCTATGAAGATAATTACTATGTCCCTTCCAGGTTTTTTTACGTTGCTTGTTGCTATAGTACCTGAACATTTTACAAACTTTAATGAATTTATATGCACAAAACCCCTCTGAGGTGAGCAGTCTTATTCCACTTTACAGATGCTGAACCAAGACACAGAGAGATGAAAATTTAAAAACCCCTCCAGAACCTTCTAGTATGTCAAATTTGAGGTGACGAGGTTTTAATTTTTGGTGCACTAATTTATATATTCAAAATGCTGTATACTTTTTATACCAGAGGTATCAAACCAGTCACCCAGAAAATCAGGTGTGAACAAGCAGAAGACTTAGGTAAGTAATCTGCCCAGTACCTATGGCAGTGACATTAATTGAGCTTTCCAGACCATTGCTCTGTTGTCTTGACTTGAAACAATCTTTCTCTTCCCAAAATCCTTGCCTGAGCAAAACTTATAGCAAATGAAACACAGGTCTATACAGCAGAGCAGGTCTAAACCCTTCTCCCAGCATGCCAGAAGGAAGCTCTGCATGTTCTGTAGATCAAGTGATGATGGGGTGCTTAAGGAGAGCTCAGCGAGGGCAAGGCTGTGGTAGAGACAGCAAACGGGTGTTCTGCTCTGATGCTCACTGTAGAGAGACTGGGAGGAGCCCCAAACCCTTTGAGACGGCTCAGCAAGGGATGTCTGAAACGAAAGAATCTGTGAAAGAAATAATTGAACGAAGAGACAGAATAAGTGCTCAGATATCACTGGGACTGTATGGTATTCACCCAAGGGTCTTAAGAGAACTAAAGGATGATATCATTGAATTATTGATAGCAGTGTGTAACCTTTCTCTTAAAATTTCACTCATTTCTGAAGAGGGGAGAGTTGTGAATGCAGCACAAATTTTTAAAAGGCTTCTATGGATGATCGCCAAGATTGCAAGCCTGATGTCTGCACTTTGTAAATTAATAGAAGACACAATAAAAGACAGAATTAGTGGAAATTTGGATAAATCTGACTGACTGGGAAGATAAAATATGGTTACTCTATGGAAAGTTAGTCCTAGTCTTCAAACACAATGGAAGTCTCTGAAGGGTAGAACGAGTATGTCAGTAACAATGATCTTGCTGATTGATATCCTGCATGGATTTCCAGAAAACTTTTGACAATAAATCCCTCTCTAAAGGATCTTAGGGAAATAAAGCAGCCATGGCATAAAAAAGAAGGTCCTAGGTAAAAAAGGCTAAGAAACAGTAAAATAGTGTATGAGAAAATACTTAAATTTCAAAATAAATGGAGGGCTCCAGCATTCTTCTAGGACCTGTGCTGTGAAACATGTCTGTGAGTGACCTGGGAAGCCCAACAAAGAGCAAAGTGGCAAAACTGGCTGAGCTGAGCAAGTCAGGCCCTAGGCTGGATGGAAAGAATTACAGAAAGGGATTACAAGACAAGGAAGTAAAAAGGCGGGTGAAATTCAATATAGATAAAGTGGTGCAGGTGGGAAATAGTAATACAAAATTTACATGCTAAATAATTGTCTCTACCAGTTTTATCATAGGGAGCCCAAGAAAAGCAACAGCTCAGGGCTCAGCAACAAGCAGAAAAACAAACTGGATTTTAGAGGAAAATTTGGAAAGGAACTGAAGACAAAACATCCAGTTGCACCCTGGGCATCGTACATCATTCTTGTCCCCCTGTTTCATAAGTGTATAGTAGAGTAGAAGAAGATAGATACAAAGAAGGGAATCAGGACTGATCAGAACTATGTGACAGTTTCTGTATCAGGAGCAGTGAAAGGGAAAATAGAAGATTGGAACATACAAAACAGATATTTTGAAGCCATGGATACTGTAGAAAGGGGTGGCTAGGAACTGACAGCTGTTCTTCCAGAAGAGGAACCAAGGGGTCATCACAGACCTTCACCTATGCATGATAGACCTGAAGAACTGCTGGCTGAAAGATGTGTGCCTAAGAAGCTCTGGGAGAAGATGGAGGAAGCACTTGGAAGACGGATGTGTTGTGGGTGACAAAACAGAGAGGCTACCACAGGCTCAGGATTTCTCCTGGCTGAAAAGCATCACAGGTGAAAGAGTTCTGGGGCTACACTGACTGTGCTCACCTGGCACGACACTCTGCCCTGGGTGCCCACCTCTGGCACAGCAGCAGGAGAAGTGCCAGGCAGGAGCCTGCTCCTGAACCAGCAGGACTGCTCTTGTGTTTTAGCCTGCTGTGAAGAAGGCAACAGTCACGGGTATGTGGTTAGGTATCAAAATGCATAATGCAAAGAAGCTGAATTAGGTCATATCCTATTCTCTGATTATAGGATAGAAGAACGTCTGATTAAAGTGTCTTGGGACTTCTACAAAACAGGTTTGAAAAATCAATGCCTTTTTATGTTTTGAAAATGAACTGAAATTGAGAGATGCAACCCACACGTTTAAAGGTGCTGGGACTGATTAGAACATTTTCAGTTTCCCTGTTTGAAATACATACCATGAAAGCTGAGGATCTGTTTAGGATACCACCACATCTGAGAAATGCTCACATCCACACTGCACACAGGATGTTGTGGGAATAGACAAGGAGTAATCTAAAGCTGATTCAAGTCAAGGGAGAAAGCAGACATCAATCAATAGCTGTAAGTAAATTGGACCTGGCACCTTAAGTGCCTTAAATGTTAGAAGTTAAACCTGAAATGGTATCCTGATTCTTAAAGGAAGGCAGTAAATGACTTGCTGAACAAATGGGTGACATAATCAAAATGAGTAACATTGCTGAATCCTGAACAGAGTGTAGAATCTGGGTGTAAGGAGTTAGGAGACAAGGTGGGACTGGATTGCTAGCTTCCAAGTATACACCACACAAAACACAAATTGTTTAAGAGACATGGTTATAAAGAAGAAGAAACTTAATTTTGGGACAGTCTTAACTCTACATAATAAATTACATCATAATTCTTAGGCAACTTTATATTATTTTTCCTGTTATCTCCAGTATATGCAAAAAAAAAAAAAACAAACACAAATAACTACATAAAAAAAAAAATCCTCCTCTCTAAAATTGAGAAAAAAATAAAGTAGATATATTTTCCTTTAAGAGAATCTCTCATTATTATCTTCAGAGCGTTTTTCTGATAGTGAAATGAGTGATAAGATGGTTCTAGATGAAAAGGAAAGCCTTTTAATTTACTAAGGAAAAACCCCAGAAGGCTGCTGTGACTGGCATTATTAAAACTTACTCCTCTGTAATTGACTTGCATCTAATCTAACTTATTTTCTCAGCATTAGTGTTGGTCATGACAGTGAAACAATATTACTCACTCCAAGAAATGTCAAAGATCTAATTTTTTTCAGAAAATAAACTAGTTGGCCAGGAGGTAGAGATTCCACTCCTAACAAAGAAGAAGAATTCTGCTTACACAGGTAAATCTGTGTGGATATTTTAAGTTCACTTCTGAAACTGACCTCAGGTTGCCCCACAGGAGGGCAATTGACCTCAATTTTGAGATTGACTCCAGGTTGCCCTTGTGTTCTATATGAGTGTATGGCTGCACCATAGCAATTCATTTGCAATGTGGGTGTTCTAACAAGAACTGGTTTGCAGGTAGCTCCACTCTCCTTCTGGAGTTGTTCCTTCTTCTTGCACTAAAGAAGGGAAAAAAAAAAGGGTGAGAAGAGGTAAGCGCAGGATGATCTGGTGGTGGGAGGAGGGAATCTGAGGGCTGGTTCTGGCAGTTATGCTATGCTAAAGACCTGTATAATTTTAAATGTTTGAAGTACAGGAAGCTGAAGAAGAACAGATCTTGCATCTGTGAGGCAGTCTCTGGCTGGTTATGGGGAACTGGGTGAGGAGTTAGGGATAACTGGCTTTTATAGTCTTCAAAGAAGTTCTAATACCAAGAATCATTAGACATACTCTAATGATGCCTTGTAGCTGTTAATAGAGTGACTTAAGAAGAGACAATCCATGTACCACAAATATTGGGCCTTACCTTGATTCACAAAGGCCAGGATACCTTTGTACCTCCAAAACCCATGTAGGATGCCTGCCACCAGCTCACTGGGCGTTGGCAAGGCAGGGGTGGAAAGTGCTGTGCACGATGGGACCTGTGTGCACAGTGGCAAGGGCATAGCCATGATGGTGTCAGAGGAAGTGAAGAGCTGAGATCATGTCAGGACCAGATATAGTGGCTACAAAGACTATTTTTTCTCACACCCATTGTGGTATTCAGTCAGGCCTGTTGGAATTAAATTTCCTGTCATATTGATTCATTTTGCATTCATCAAAGGGGTCTAAGATTTTTAAGTGACTAAAATTGGAAATATATTTTAATTTCACACTCAGGCATGGGAATTGCATCTTTTGTGAAGCTGGAAATTTACTGCTACCAAAATTTCAGTTTCCTACTGACAGTATCATTAGCTCATATTAATGCCCTTTTTCCTCTCAGTGAGGAATATGTACACTAAAGACTGTGAATTCGCATTGCTTTACAAGGTAGATGAACAAAAGCAGAACTGTAAACCGAGCATCAATTCTCTCTGCAGTGACTTTTGATTCAGGACTATGTGAAAATTCTCCAAGCACTTCTGTTTTTCCTATCTATGGCATTTATGAAGTGAATGTCCGGTTGTAGCAGTTTTTAGTTTTTATTATTTCTTCTTGCCAATGTTATTTTAGATCAAGATTATAAATAGTCTCTTAAATAAATGTTGTAAAATCAAGTATAAAACTTATGCATTATATATATTTATGCGAAGTGAAGGTTATTTTGGCCTAACCCAATGCAAACTATTATCCTCCAAACCCTACATATATTTCTCTAGTTCCTTACTTCTCTTTTTAAGAAAGATTTAAAGAACCCACTTTATTAAAATAAGTTTTGTCTCTTGATTAAAATATTAATTTAACCCATTTTTCTCAAACAATAGTATTCTTTATTCTAGAGGGTTTTTTTCTGACCTGAAATAATACATCTCTGAGATCAAAAGTTCTAATATATTAATGAGGATTATCTTGTTTCAGAGCTTGTATGGAAACCTTGAAATGCCATTAAGGTGTTGCAGGAAGAATGTGGCTTTTATTTAATCAATGAGTGGTTCTTATTCAACTGCTGTGCAATATTTTTGCAAGATATTATGGTACTCATAGAGGACAAGCCTCACAAATAAAGTCTTAATAGACTTGATCAAAATGTTGATGATTTATTTGTTTATTTATTTCCAGTTTAGACTTAAAATTATTTTTGTAAAAATAATTATCTGTTCAGATATGAAACAGTCTTGAAAAAACTTCTTGTGTAATTCATCTCTGCTAGACTAGCCTGTCATTCTTTCTCCATTTGTTTGTAGTTGTTGTAATTCCAATTTAATTCACCTGCAATGTGTTTCACAGAATCATAGAATCATAGAATGGTTTGGGTTGGAAGGGACCTTAAAGATCATCTAGTTCCAACCCCCCTGCCATGGGCAGGGACATCTCCCACTAGACCAGGTTGCTCAGAGCCCCATGGTCCTCCTCTGAACTGTCTCCAGCAGGTCGATATCTTTCTTGTGTTGGGGCCCCAGAACTGGACGCAGTTCTCCAGGTGGGGTCTCACGAGAGCAGAGCAGAGGGGCAGAATCACCTCCCTTGCCCTGCTGGTCACGCTTCTCTTGATGCAGCCCAGGATTTGGTTGGCCTTCTGGGCTGCCAAGCACGCATTGTCGGCTCATGTTAAGTTTTTCATCAACAGACACTCCCAAATCCTTCTCTTTGGAGCTGCTCTCCAGCCATTCTCTGCCCAAACTGTATTTGTGCCTGGGATTGCCCCGACCCAGGTGCAGGACCTTACACTTGGCCTTGTTGAACTTCAAGAGGTTGGCATGGGCCCACCTCTGCAGCCTGTCCAGGTCCCTCTGGATGGCAACCCTTCCCTCTGGCATGTCAACGGCACCACGCAACTTGGTGTCTTCTGCAAACTTGTTGAGGGTGCACTCGATCCCACTGTCCATGTCTCCAATAAAGCTGTTAAACTGGACTGGTCCCAGTACCAATCTCTGAGGGATGCCACTCATCACTGGTCTCCATTTCAACTGTGAGCCATTGACCGCAACACTCTGGGTGTGACCATCCAGCCAGTTCCTTATCCAGAGAGTGGTCCATCCATCAAACACGTGTTTTTCCAATTTAGCGACCAGGATGTCATGCAGGATGGTGTCAAATGCTTTGCACAAGTCCAGGTAAATGATGTCAGTTGCTCTTCCCCTATCACTGATGCAGATACTCCATTACAAAAGGCCACTAAATTTGTCAGGCATGATTTGCCCTTGGAGAAGCCATGTTGGTTGCCACCAATCACCACATCTTCATTTTCCGTGTGCCTTAGTAGAGCCTTCAGGAGGATCTGCTCCATGATCTTGCCAGGCATAGAGGTGAGAGTGACTGGCCTGGAGTTTGCCAGATCTTCCTTTTTACTCTTTTTGATAATGGGGGTGATGTTTCCCCTTTTCCAGTCAGCGGGAACTTCACCAAACTGCCATGATCTTTCAAATATGATTGACAGTGGCTTGGCAACTTCATCTGCCAGTTCCCCCAGGACTCACAGATGGATCCCATCAGGCCTCATGGACTTGTGCACTGTCAGGTTCTTTAGATGGTCTCGAACCTGATCTTCGCTTACAGTGTGTGGATCTTCCTTCTCCCAGCTCTCGCCTTTTCTTTCTGCAACTTGGGCGATGTGGTTAGAGCCCTTGCCTGTGAAGACTGAGGTGAAGAAGTCATTGAGCACCTCAGCTTTCTCCATAACCCTCGTGACCAGGTCTCCAGCCTCCTTCCATAGAGGACCCACATCTTCTCTAGCCTTCCTTTTATCACTGGTGTACCTGTAAGAAATTCTTCTTACTCCCCTTTATGTCCCTGGCTAGACTTAATTCTGTCTGGGCTTTGGCTTTCCCAACCTGATCCCTGGCTGCCTGGACATCTTCTTAGTATTCCTCCCAGATAGCCTGTTCTTGTTTCCTCTCCCTATAGACTTTCTTTTTACTGCCACGTAAGTCCAGGAGCTCTTTGTTCATCCACAGAGGCCTCCTGGCATTCTTGCCCACCTTCCTCTTTCTTGGGATGCATGGCTCCTGGGCTTGAAGGTGATGGTCCTTGAATACTGACCAGCTGTCCTGGGCCCCTCTTTCCTCCAGGGCTTTGCTCCATGACACTTTGCTGAGCAGATCCCTGAAGAGGCCAAAGTCCTCTCAAAGTTCAGAGTAGCGAGCTTGCTGTGCACCCTCTTTGANAATTCTGTCTGGGCTTTGGCTTTCCCAACCTGATCCCTGGCTGCCTGGACATCTTCTTAGTATTCCTCCCAGATAGCCTGTTCTTGTTTCCTCTCCCTATAGACTTTCTTTTTACTGCCACGTAAGTCCAGGAGCTCTTTGTTCATCCACAGAGGCCTCCTGGCATTCTTGCCCACCTTCCTCTTTCTTGGGATGCATGGCTCCTGGGCTTGAAGGTGATGGTCCTTGAATACTGACCAGCTGTCCTGGGCCCCTCTTTCCTCCAGGGCTTTGCTCCATGACACTTTGCTGAGCAGATCCCTGAAGAGGCCAAAGTCCTCTCAAAGTTCAGAGTAGCGAGCTTGCTGTGCACCCTCTTTGACTCCCTAAGGATCCTGAACTCTACCATTTCATGATCACTGCAGCCAAGGCTACCCTTGAGCTTCACATTACTCATCAGCCCCTCCTTGTTGGTGAGAACAAGGTTCAGCACAGCATCTTTCCTTGTGGGTTCCTCTATCACTTGAAAGAGGAAGTTGTCATCAATGCAATCCAGGAACCTCCTTGATTGCTGGTGGCCTGCTGTGCTGTCCCCCCAACACATATCAGGGCGGCTGAAGGCCCCCATGAGGACCATGGCTTGTGAATGAGAAGCTACTCCTATGTCTGCAGAGGGCCTCATTCACGTGGTCATCTTGGCCAGGTGGCCTGTACCAGACCACCACTATGTGGTCCCCTTTCCCTGCCTTCCTTTTAACCCTGACACATAAGCACTCAGGCAGCTCCTCATCCATCCCCAGGTGGAGCTCCATGGACTCCAGCTGGTCACTGACATAGAGAGCAACACCCCCTCCCCTTCTCCCCTGCCTGTCTTTCCTAAAGAGTTTAACCATCTACTCCTATGCTCCAGTCATGAGAGCCATCCCACCGTGTCTCGGTGATGCCGGTGATATCATAGCCCTGCAGGCCTGCGCATACTTGTAACTCAATCCTGCTTGTACCCCATACTTCATACATTTGTGTACAGACACGTGAGTGGGGCCCCCTCTGAGGCTGCTTTACCAGCTGGAGTTCCCCAATCCTGTGCTTCACATGCTCTCTTCCTAGCCTATGAACCTATTTCAGGCCCAGAGCACCCATTACCACCAATAACCTTGAAGTGGGATGGATTGAGGATCCCCTCCCCTGGCAACTTTAGTTTAAAGCCCTGAAGTTTGTCGAGTGAGACAAAGAAAGTGAGGGAAATGTGAGGTTTCCTCTTTGTACTAGTGGCAGAGATGTGAAAAGAATGCTCTGAATGTGCAGAGAGGAATTAGCTGCTTTTAATCTGAGAAGCTAGATCTTCTGCATCTGAGAGTTAAGACCTCCCATTGTCCCAGAACTGGATGCCAAAGTACTCTTGCAGCTGAACCCTAACTTTTCTCTCTCCTTGACATAAACTTGGCTTAGACAGATTCTTGGTACTGAGAAGCCCAGGGTAATATTTGTTTCTTCACATTATCCAGGGAACCTAGAGGTTACAGCTGAAAACTAAGGGTTTTAACACCTGTTATGGAAGAAGACCTACATAATCTGGGAGCTTGTTACAACTTCTGAAGTGATCTGAGCAGCATGAGTCAGATTTTCAAAGGGATTTAAATATTGAAAATGTCTTTTCTTTTTTTTTATTGACTAAGCATTTAAAAAAATCTAAGTACCCCTCTGTATCTTCAGCAATGGAAACCCTTTAAATCCAACATGAAGACTCTTAAAGGTTTATTCAGCTTGCACAGCAGGTACGTGGTCTGTGTCCAAGAACTTAATTCTCTTCTGAAAGTGGACCTAAGATTCCTAATTCACTCACTTTTGAAATGTGACATTTTTTTCTTTCCTTCCAACTGTTCCTTGTGCTTATCATGATCTATATATAAACTTAAAAGTGAAAGAATTTATAGCACAGTTATAGCACAAGTCCAACTGTTTTGATTTCTAGCCTACATGTAAAAGCTGAGTACCATTTCTAACATTTTGAGGTTTGGGTATGGGAATCACATTTTATTTACCTGCCTATGCTTTTTGAAGACCAGCTATTCAATTTTATGGAAATACATAATCTTAGTATGCTAGGTATCAGTGCTATGAAGTATCATCTGTGCCCATTTCTTATATTATAAATCCTCGCACATTGCTTCCACTCTTTAATCTAACTGCTTTTGCATTTAGAAGACAAATAATAAATTGTGAATTACATATCTGTATGTGTGGGTCTGATTCTATTCTTACTGTGATCCATTTATGTTGGCAGAAAAACGTGGCTCTCAACTAAGTGCAAATGTATTTTGCAAGAAGTACTACTTCATGCTAAACTTACACTAGCTTGGCGCCCAGCTATGAGAACATAGGGTGTTGATACTAGTATCATTATATATACATATCAGTGTAACAATTAACATCAGTTATTTACAAGAATACAAGAGTTTTAAGTCTGTAAAACCCCCATGAAATATGTGAAAGGACCTGAGACTTATCTGTATCAAAACTTTTTCTATATGATATTTGTAGGCAGGTAAGAACTCTTTCATACTTTGTTCACAGTGTTTATCCTCCAGGCTGTCTGGGAGCAGTGTGAACCTGATTTATGGAATATGATTAAACATCTATCTACCCATATTCAGAAGCAGGTTGTATAAAGCTGGGTTTGGAGATTTCCTAGCTATGTTCAGTAGTTCGTAGACAAACCAGCAGAAGCTACTAACAGTTCCAGGCAAACTATCATATGCATACCCCAGATGTAAATAAAAGTCATGCCTTGCCTGCAGAGAAGCCTGCTCTGTTCTTTTTTTTTTTTTTTTTTTTTTTAATCAANTTATTCACTGTGATACGAGTGCCTGAGGTTAGTTATATTACACTGGTACAAGATTTGTGTAAATGGATAAACTGGGCCCTACAAGTAAAAAGCAGCATTCTTCAATTCATTGTGTTCATTCATCAACTGGACACAAACCAAATGCCATTGCAGTGGGAGGAGGAGGATTTGTTTATATAACTTCATCTGGGCCTGTACCTGTTTTTTGGGAGGCTCCTACAGGCTCTTTTAAGTCATATTCTTCTCATATTGACATCCTCCCTTTCCATATGTTTTTAGACACTGCAATATGAATTATGCTTATTATGGAAATGACAGCCAAATCTATTTTGCTCTTACAAGTGATGTGCCAAGACAGCCTCTGTTCTGTCAGCAAGCATTGCCAAAGTACAAATGCATATGGCAGCAAACCTTTTTCAAGTTAAAACAGAAATGCTAAAAACTGACTTCACTAATTTATCAAAATTGCTTCCTGGCTCTCCTGGGTTTTCTTCTGGCAGCTACAAGACATCCTCTTACAAAACAACTGGAAACTCTTTGGAGCTAAGTCAATATTTTCATTCACAATTCATGTTAACACTGGACCTAAACATTGCAAGGTGCTAAATCTCTTGAAGGGGAAGCAACCAGTGCTTTCCAACAAAGAAATCATGGTCCTATTCTAGCAGTACGCTACCTTTGTTTTGAGTTTGAACAATTACTTCTAGTTGTATAAAGTTTGTCAGAAGTACAATTGACAGAATACTAGCACTTTGTCTTTATTCTTCCTTCTTATCTTGTACAGATGTGCTTGTGAAGTCAAGACAGAGGAAAAGCAAGTCCCGACTCCTTTTCCTTCCACAAAATTTAAAATCTTAATACTGGAAACATTTGGGATGCAGCCTTCCTCTGTCCTTGTCATAGAAGCTCAGATGCCTGGTAGTCCTCCAGTAATATAAGCAGGTTTGGGGCATGGTTCACCATGCAGGAGAGCTGCTTTGCTCCTTTTCTCTTTTACACTCACATCTATCTCTGTTTTGATTTGAGAACTGGAGAGCTCAGTGCTATTGTCCTTCAACAACTGGAGAAATATCACACAGAAATTCCATGCTTTATGAGGCTGACTAGGAAAGCATGCTTTCCTTCTTCAGGAATTATTTACTAAGTCATTTTTAACTGAGTTCACTGATAAAGCTCTTCACTGCCTTTAGACATTTATGAATGCTGCTGTCATGTTTCTTACCTTCACTATCTCTGCTTACTATACAGAGGAACCCATTTTATAATCATTTGATTGTGGGTTGGTTTTTTCAGCATATATTAAATCAATTAGTTAAACACCATTTCATTGTAGGCATCCTGCTATGGTGGTTTTTGAAGGTGAGTGAATCCTAGATTTCTTCAGTGGAGTAACAGTGACACTTGTGATGGGTGATGACACTGTAATCTCATATGAGGGATGCACAAGGCTTAAGCTACTCTCTTCCTATTCTGAAGTTTCTTGCACAAGAATGAAAAAGCCAGTTCTGTCTGGTATTTGTATTTGGAGTTTTTAAAATGAATGTTTTTAGGTACTGTTGTCCACAACACAAAATCCCTAGCTGATTTAAATCATTATAGGCCTTATTTTCTTCAAAGATAATATTGATTTACACTAGTTAAGTGCACAGCCAGGATCTGTAGAGAGTAACCACTGTGAAGAACTGGATTTCCCTGAGTTTTATTAATTTGCTTCATGATCCAACAACATTTTTTTTTTTTTGTAACCGTCACCTCAAAAATAGCTTTCTGACATTTAGGAACTAGCAAAATGAGTCATACTGGATCTCTGCACAGGAATTCCTCCACGGAGTGGCCAATCCCACATATTTTTCATCTCCGTAGGAATATGAGGTTGCATAAGTAATGAATTGAAATGTGTTGTATGGAGTTTTGTGGCTTGGGACTTTGAATATACAACAAGATCATGGATCTGAGGTGAGAATAGAATACGCTTTGTTTTTCTCAGAAAATCTAACCTTGATAATTTTTTTTTCCCTCATATATTAAACTTCTGGCATGTGCCCTCTGAAATCAATGTCAAAACTCTCCTTGGCATTATGCAAGAGCAGGATGGAGTCAGCTGACAGCACTGTTCAGAGCTGCTGCTGCAGAAGGGTTGTGCCACTAGATTAGAGAGTCCCTGAACTGGACAGGTCTGCCCCTGTGTCTGGTCGTCACTTGGCAGATACAACAGTGCTATGTTTAGCTCTGTATTGATTGTAATTTGCTGTGGGATGCTGGGCAGGGAGGAAGATCTAGAAATGGAAGATTATAATGTATTATTGCATTTACAGTATTGATATTATTGCAAATAATTCCCTAATTTCTACAGGAATATTTTGGTCACAGACACATAAAATATCAAAAATAACAGCCTTGTTCATCATTTGAAGAGCCAGAAAAAAGTGTTAAAAATATATTGTGTAATAGATTTAATTCTTTTCATAAGCTGAGAATTGTTTAAGATCTTTCTGATCTAATTTTTTTTCTAACTGCATTTCAGATTGACCAAAGTCTACAAATTTGCATTAATAGATTTTTGAAAGCAACTGTTGGTAAGCCATGAAGAATTACTAAGTCTCCACTTGAAGGAAAATCTAAAAATGCCAGAGTATTTAACTTTGCTTAAATATATAACAAGTTTCCAAACAGCAGTAGAAAACAACCTTTTAAGTTTTCAGACGGCTTTCCAGCAACGCTACAGCTATAGTTTTACACAGACCAGAAGGGGTACAGTTATAGGGTATGAATGAGGAACTAGAAGTAGTTGCTAAGGTGTATGATTCAGGTGAAATCACCCAGACTGAAAAGATCCACAAAGGAAATCTTTGCAGGCTGATGGAACAACGAGATCAGCCATTCCCTTTTATTTTAATTAGAAGTGTAAAGCTCCTTCTTCTGTTATGGGGACCACCACAGGATAGTGAGGTTGGGGATAACTGCTTCAACTTTATTGCAGAACAATTAATCCAGGTATGGGTGTGAATTCTATTGTCTGCATTTGAGAATATATATGGAGGTGACGATTGAAGACCATATTGACTGTACAGTTCAGTAGAGGGATAAGCAAAGCATTTAGATGTTGCTGCTTTTCCTGGACTCTTCACATCACAAAGACTGGAGTCATTTGCCAAAGGTGTAAAACTGCTTTACAGTTGCTTTTGAAAAAAAAAAACTGTGAAGTTAAACTATGCACGGCCAAGTACAAGTCCCATTTTCAACCATTTCTTAAACCATATTTTCTGGTGTTTGCCAGAGAGGTAGCTAGTCAGAATTGCTGTCCTTCACAGTCTCTGTTCACTGCAGGGTGAGGAAGGCTAAGGCACCTGCTGCTTTATAAGAGGACTGTCCATTTACCAGTATTTGTTTCAACTGCTCCAACCTTGAGGACAAAGTGCTACAATCACATCTGCACAGCGCTGCATACAGGACAGTTAGTCCTTCTGGGGCTGGTCAGGCATGAGCCACTCTCAGTAAATGAGTACTGATTATTCCCACTCACTTTTTGGTCCTTCATGTGTTTGGATGTGATTTCCAGGATATTTTGCTCTACCATTTTCCTGGAACCTGAGGTTAGGATGGCTACTCTGTTAGCCATCTCTAGCCATCTCTCTCTCTAGCATTCCATTCTATAAATGTCCAATTTGCTAAAGTGGTCCCTAAGTCTATTTCTCTATTTCGTGTAATGCCTCCCTCCTGCAGAAAGTCTCACGAGGCTTAAGAAGACAAAAGACGTATGTGCAGACTTTATCAGTAAAAGCCAAGGCACTAAAAGTATCGAGTACCTCACCCTATTCCCCATATGTCTTCTGTCCCACTGATCAAAGCGGCTCTTTTCCACTGCTTTACTTTTGCTGATGAATTGCTCTAGAAGCTTTTCTTCTCATCTTTCAGCTTGCTTACTAGTTTCAACCTCAGTTGAGCTTTGGCCTTTCTAACTGCATCCCTGCAAACATGGGCACTGTCTTGATACTCCACCTGGCTTGCTGATTCCTGCCTCCACACCACATTGCTCCAAGGACATGTATAGCTAATAAAACGTATTGCTGTGCACTGTAAAAGTTTTGGTTTTGCTCCTAATATCATTAGTTAGGATCAGCCCCAGTCATTTCTGATCGCCCTGTAAATGAGTTTAGTTGCTGCCATCTTGTGATCATTGCCACCTTGTCACCAGCCTCTACAGAACCCCAAAATTTAACCTCTTATTGTAGTCTAAAAACCAGGAGGTGGAGCCATATGGTTGTTTTCCTTACAGTAAACTTTAACTGGCTAATTAGCAAATAATTGATTTCTAGAACAACCATACTGAACAAATGTTAGTTTTCTCTGTGTGAGTTGACCTTTTATCAAGAGAGCTCTTTTTGGGTACTTGGGTCAAATGATGTGATGTTCTTCAGTTGTAAGAAGGATAAGCTGGCAATTCCCAAGAAAGAATGTATGAAGGTGTACATCTAGCACATTTACAATATGGATTATGTAGAATGAGACTGGCAGAATTCACATTCCAGATGTTATCCATGCATTATACATAATATGGCTTTCTTTCCTCACAAAACAATTAATGAGTCTTAAGTGCTTACATATTACAATAATGGAAGCCCACCATGTTGTTTAAGAAGGGATAAATAGACCGAGATGTCCACACATGAAGGAGAGAGAGAAGAAGAAACCTTCAGTTATATAAAGGAACTAAGTGTCATTGAACACAGTTTTGAAATAAGATATTTCCACTGTCTCCCAAATTTTCACAGGGTTTTTCCATTCAGATAATGTAGATGCTTAAGGTACAATAATAACATCTTTAGAAGATTGTTAGATTATATGAAAGAGGAAATAGTAATATACGTACAGAGAGATACTGAGAAAGAGGGTATGGTGGTTTGAGTCAAAAATCCTCTGATCTCAAAAGAAGCAGATGATGCAGATAAAAACACAGGCTTCACTGGCACAGCTAGCAGGGGACTTTTATGCGTACATAAAGCAATTATAAAAGGTGTTTGATTTTGCATTAAAGGAGCCAATTAGTTCATTTTTTGACTAAAAATATATATTTCTACTTCTTGTGTTTTCAGCAGACAACAAACCAAAATGAACCTTGGTAGTTGTCATTGAGTAGAAAAAGATTTTAGTACATTTTAATGCAGTAATTCTAGTGTGAAAAGTCCCCCGACATTGAGACCCCTTTCCCATTTCCAACAAAATTGACAAAGAAGGTAGCTGCAGAAAGTTCCCCTGGTTCTGGGGTAGAATTGATCGTTGAAAGGCAGACTGGAGGCACTGTTTGCTGAGCAGCCTACATGAGTGACGTGTTGGCTGTAGCTGTGGTGAACCTTTGCTGTGGGGTTATCCCATGCAGGGCTGTTTGTTGGTTTTGCAAGTATATTTCCCTTGAAAACAGGAAGAGGTCAAGAAATGCCAGCAACAAGTAAGTGACCATGACACAGAACAAAGAGCACTGGGTCTGCAGTACACCCGTGAGCACTGGAGTCTCTATGTTTGTTTTTCACTGTTGTAATTGCACTGTTGTATTACACAACACATTTAGCTTTTGGTCTCATGCGGGAGCAGCTTTCAGGAAGGTTTCTGCAGCATAATAGCTTCCCATGAGGAATGATTTCAAAGGGCAACTCCAGGATATAGATATAAGAGAGCTGCTGATCTTAACATGTTTTTCTAGTGATTGTTCTGAATAACCATGTTTTAGGGTACTAACACTCACTTATTAAATAATATTTACTTATAGGTAAATGCTGCAACCTATCTAATATTCCTCCAGTTCTTGTAAATTCTCAAAAGTCATTGCCGCTATTTCCAGATATTATTTAAATATTTTAAATAAAAATTTTTGCTGATAAGGCACAATGGCTGAGATAAGACTAAATTGACTGGCGGTGCTGTGGAAATCTGGCATGTAAAAACTCTTGGAGACTGTTTTATGAGACCTGAGGATTAAGGTTATTGTCCTGGCACAGAGTGAAAGGGACGTGCCACATCATTGATATATTTGGCAGCATTTTAAGGTTTTGAGAATGCTTCATTCATATCCACATGAGCATGGAAGTAGGTCAATCACCACAATGTGTCATGCTCATGGAATACACCAGCAACATCATGATTTTTTCACCTTTCGGCTATTGTGAAGCTCCACATTAACTGACTAATGGACATGTCCCAAGGCTCTTTTCAGTTTCCAATACCAAGAAATGCCAACTCTGTTTTAAGATTTTGAATGAAGATCAGCACCTAGATTTTAAGCCTTAGGGGAACATCCTCAACGGATTCTGGTAATACTTCCCTGATTCTACTGCAATAGACTTTAAACCACTGCATGTGGTTATTTTCTTGGCCAAGTTCCAGAAATCAAAGGACAAAAAGGGTATATTCTGATCGGCTTTGATAATTACCAAAGGAAAAGCTCATTTATTCTGAGCATACAGCTTTCTTACACTTTCACAGTGTACTCTTCTGAGGGGAGAGGACACAAGCAATGCTCTT
This sequence comes from Alectura lathami, assembly GCA_013399715.1. Classification (NCBI taxonomy): domain Eukaryota; kingdom Metazoa; phylum Chordata; class Aves; order Galliformes; family Megapodiidae; genus Alectura; species Alectura lathami. The sequence goes on from VXAV01006183.1 coordinate 654,262, forward strand.
GGATTGAAACGTAGACCTTGCCTTTTCTGTGCTAAACATAAGCTGCTAAATTGAATACATCTCTTGAAAGTATCCATTCAAGAATTTTTATGTATGCTGTTAACATGAACAACCTTGATAGCTTGTTACTCAGCTGTTTTTAAGAATTTCAGGTAGAAACAGCTCTGCAAAAAAATCTGAGGTAATAAATTCAGAAGGTTTTCACTATAGTCCATGCCGTAAAAATATATTTTGAAAATCACTTTCTCCAAAAACTCTTAAGTAAAATATACCTTTATTGTTGGCAAACAGTACTGCAGATACATGCTTTACTAGCATTTGGCATTTCTCCCTTTCCTCACTCTTCCCTTTCCTTTTCTTTTTTTGCCAGAGCTGAGTCTTTAATTTCAAAAAAAGGAATGATATCTTGTAGAAACAGAAAAGATTAATTTGTTTAGATAGACAACAAAGAAATTATCTCCAAAGAAACAGTGTCTGTTGAAGAGTGTACTAAGAAACTGAACTCTCAAAAAGCAGGAAACTCCAAATTCATGATAAAGGGTTAAGGTGTGCTCCTTTGCCTGGGAACAAGAAGTCAGTTCTGAGCCATCCATCTCCTGTATTACTCCGAATGTGCAGACTTTTCTTCCTACTAACAGTAATCAGAAAAA